>CM032664.1:16247326-16337389 GCA_019095985.1 Streblospio benedicti | reverse complement strand
TCGCTGTTATCATTTTTCATAAGCAGATCCAGGGGCGCCAGCACAAATCACGGTAGCGGCCATATCACCTCCTCACAACGAAGCCAGCTCAGAGACCAGAACATGAGTTGCCCAGTCAGACAGCTCAGGCTCATTGTAGTCACTGTCAATAGCACCTTCATCATTCTGTGGCACAAGGCCATGATACTCAGAGAGCCACTACTACCGCTATAGCAATGTGTACTGGCGTATCTTGTGACTTCTTCGATTATCAATATTGCTGTAGTTTCTTGGGATGGATATCCCATAAGAAATATGCAAGTTGTAGAGTTTGCATTGTGCTTGTGAGACCTTTGAACTTCTGAAAACACTGGTTTCAGTGTAGTCAGTCGGCCAGTTAGTAACATTACTATTCCATGTACAAGTTAACAGGCACACACATGCACACTATGAACAGGTTATATCACTTGGTGTACAAGGAAAACATAGACAGACTATTTGCAAAACTGAGTCATGTATAAAATTGTATCAATGTAATGCAATATTGTGTCAATCTAATTGGTAATGCTGTTGTTTAATACTTGTTCAATGTAGGGCGTTTTAACTCGAATCTATACTGTGTATAGGCCTTCAACTATTCACCATCAGTATTCATTGCAGTTGTAAGACACTGTGTACTCCAACAATTAATACTCGATGACATCTCAGATGTGCACTGTGATGTTCACTGCAAGGCCAGTTACAGTGTTTCTCAAAATAAACTCGGTGTTGTACAAATAAATAGGAATAGACCCATAAGCGTATGTTGTGTATATTCCTATACGTGAGATATGAATCACTTTTCCTCACCCGGATAATAACTGGGACAATAATAGTGGTCTGTTCACCTTTGCTCCATGTGTTTAGTATATGTATCTTGTGGAATTATTGTGGCATTCTTGTGGTACTTTTGTAAAAATGTTTAGTAACACGAATAAAGTATTGAACCTTTGTGTTATCAATCGGTTTATTGGTTTATAAAGCAAGGGTACAGCAAAGTTCAAAACTTTAGAACAATTTTAATGAACACTATCAATAATAATCAATTATGTATCTGTCACTATAAAAAAGATAATGACAATCATCATAGCAATTATACGCAGGATCCTCATTTTCAAACTATTTAAACTCTCCATTGAAGATCTAGAGGGGGTTGATTGATGATTTTGTAATTATCATAAGGATTACTCTCTTTTATGCATTATTAGACCATGGCGATAAATGTGATGACACAGACTAGCTATAGAAGAAGGTCTAGAGGTCGAGATAAGTCAGTGAGAAAATGTCAATCTCATATCCTTCCAGAGAAATAGTGTGGGCATCACTATTCCCCGCATATTCTCTCGTGAATATTCATCTCGTGAATATTCAGACAGTTATCGCAACATACAGCATTTTCCGCTGTTATCATTTTATCTTATTTATTCATTATGATATAAAAGGTCTGGTTGGTCTGTAAAATGAACGCGCTAATATAAATATGGTACTAATTTTGCCTATAATTTGTAAATAATTGTATGCAAAATACATTATAATTGTGTTTTATTTTGTTTACCCCTTTAAAATCAAACTATGTTACATCGTTTTTTTTTTCCTAGTAAACAAGCCTATGGACACCACGTCTATTGCTGCCGTGACCAAGTTTGTGAAATTTTACTTTGATGCTCCTACTTTAACGATCACTTTACTATCATTGTGCATTGTTCATTGTTAACTCACATTTAATGCGTCTAATTTGAATTATGAAACACCGTCTATACCACCAGCGTGAAATATCAATTGATGAATCCCATCGGATGTCTATATTCTACTCATATAATTGACGGACACAAGAACCCCATTTCGAACATTGATAATTCATGATTAGTACATATAAGAGTGGTTTTCTCCCACGCCATCATTCCGTATTGATCACGACTTTGTCGGTCCTTCACGCATTATTATTTTCATTCTTCACCACGGAGTGGCCACCCACCTGATACTAAGATACGACGATCACTGATAAGGGAGCCGGGGTCTTGTGCAGTGTGTCTTCCATTCTGGCCAATACAAGACGCATATCATCTTACCAAAAATAAACAGAGTAACAGATATATGGAAGAAGAATTGAACAATAAATACATTATAAACCATATTGGGAAAATCGAATTGAAATTAATTACAAAATTTGCATGTTAATTAGTGCAATTAAAATGTCAATGTTTTGTGTTGAGGCTGGTGAGGTTTTGGTTGGCCATACTAAATTATAGATCATCTGAAGTCCACTATTCCCTTATCTGTATGCTCAGTGTCCTGTTTTATCAAGCCAGTGGAATGCTTGCCATAAGATTGTGGACAAATAATTGCCACATATAATTTACTAGACAACAGTCCGTATGTATTGTCGATTTGTCGGGGCTGAGGGTGGGGTGGGGCGTTTCACCCACTTTCTCCACCAAAGTGTTTTATTTTCATATTGTTGTTTTTTGTATGTCCACCATCAATCAAGCGTACTAAACCCGTGGGATCCCTCAAGCGCCTCCCCCCCCCCCCTCCCGCACACACACACAAACACATACCCACACACACCCTTTAAAAACATGGATCAGTCAGTGATTTTTCAAGGTCATGTTCTAAATATACTACTCATGAAAAGAGAGATCCATATTCAAAATTATTATATTATACCTTAAGTAGCACAAAGTGTCTAGATCTAGTCTTATTAGACAGAATAATGCTATAAGTCTACAGTAGCCAATGCGCCTGTGTGTGGAATGGCTACTTATGGCTGAATGAAGGATCCGCACGGCATTGTTTGATGGATAGCTATGGATAGACTCGTGAACAGCGATCCGTTTGGGATTATGTAACTTTGTTGCTGTATTTTATTTGTTAGATATAAAACAGGTTTGTTTAGATTGAAAATGAACCCATTTATACTATTTTATAATAATGGATGTGTTTGCGCGGTGTGTGTGATTTGATGTCTCATTGTATTATTACTGTTTTGTGTTGTAAATACAAAATGATGCTGCCATTGTTCGTGTAAATATTATTGTTGATTGAAAAAAATACTCTATTTGGTTATATAAATTGCTGACTTGAAAGTACAGACACTTTACTCTAACAGACCTTTGAGTTGACGTTGTTTTCAATCGATATGTTATACAGACAATATCAAATACAGATATGAGTAACCTACACTAGATTTCAATGATACACCTTCATCGATCAAATTCCAAGTGTGCGTGGCCAAATTAACATTGCATTTAAAACATATTATCGTGAGATCGCTCATAGGGAGGGACCTCGTAATAAGAAGGTCGTGGTTCGAGTACAAGTCGGGTTTACCCATTTGATATTGAGCAAACTCACCCCAAACTAGTTGCACAGTTTTCAGTGGCATCTACACGTAATTAACTATGTTCCATCTTGCAATGCTGGCATACTTTGTATAAAGACGAGCGGAGGCTGCAGGCAATTTCACTATGCTTCCAGTCCCAGTGCGTTAAGAAGGAAAGTGAGTTAGCTACTTGGGATCTAGTGTAAATGATGTAAAGTTAGCTGAGTTCGAGTAGCATGTAGACTGAGATCAGATATGAAAACTCTCACATTCACAATTGCATTTACATCTACTACGGTAGCCAATTTCATGATAATTGTATATTCATACTGGCCAAACGGTTAGAATAATCAACTATCTTTATCTATCTGCAAGACTAATAGGCACTTCTTCGCCTTTTCCGAAAATGATTAATGTAATATTTGAAATGTCTGGCTTAAAAGTGCTGTAAATAATGTATATGAATTGAGTCGAAATGAAATCTCCGTATGTTTACTGCTGTACTGCGACATTGATTTATCAATGTTAACAGAACTAATATAAGTGATGTGCTACTAGTTTTACCGGGTGTCGGCGGTATGAATGTTTAAATTACTTAGATTTTATGGAATCATAGAACTTCAAAATAATACCAATGTGAATATGCATTTATAACCATAAGATTCAATGAAATCTTATTCCACCAAGTTTATCAACAAGATTCACTTTATCAGTTGGTGCCAAAAGAATCCTCGCACCATAATAGATCTATGAGAACTTAATGGGCACGTATCTATTTTAGCAACTAAACAATTAGCAAATAATACCATTATCATGTATATAGCAAATGTTAAGCATAAAATCTAAGGGAAATGTGATTGTTAGCAGATTATATAAGTATTATTTGATTCACTGAATGAAATGGAACCAAGAAAGCGCCGTGCTTTGATTATTCATTAGTAGTTAAAAGTTTGATTAAAAGAAATATGGCAATTAAATGAGTTTAACAGTCCTACTTTAGATCATGGAGATACTTCATTATGATATAATTTGAGATTGGTAACACAATTAAATCTACGAGATTCGTGCTCTCTGGTTTCATCGTTGATTCCACGTTAATAATGTAACCCAATAATCCATTGATAAGCTATACATGGATTATAAAACTATGAAAGTCGGATTTGCCTAGTTCTAGAATATTGTAGGTTTATGGGGAACATCAGTTTTTATAACCCAACATATATCATGGTTACCTGACTCTATCCATTGTTAGCAATTTAATAACACACTTGCAAGTTAATGAAGAAGCTACTGTGATTTCAAAAGCCCTTTCAAATGCTATTCGTTGTCCCAAGGCCCTGCTCCCAGGTGTAACACTGTCCACATCATATTAAAGATTTGCGACTTATGTAGCTCTCAACCGTAATAACAACATTAAGTAGGTTTTAAAGTCATTTCAATTCTCCAAATGCATATGCATAACAATGAGATATCAGTCCAGAACGTCTTCATTGTTATCATGACTCAATGCGTTTGTGTTCACCCTGCAAGTTAGACGGGGGCATATTCTAATCCAACTATGCACTCTCGTGTGCTTTGCAGCTGATTTAACGAGCAAATATAATGCCTATTAGTACTATGGTACCTACATCGTTTTGTACCTTTAAAGAACTATATCGCGACTGCATAGACAAAAAAAGTGACAATGATCTTGCAGGTTCCGACCTGAAGTGCTACAATTTTTAATCCATACGTATAGTCATGTAATTCCATCTAACACACCAAACGAACACCGTACCAAACATTAAGAGAAATCAGTTATATTGTTCACTAATTCTGGGGAAAGGCGGGCATGTGTACCGGAAAAACAGTGCATGTACATGGCGCATTAAGTGACCCTCATTGCACAGCCATATGTGTCATAATGCTCTCATTTTGAACCATCATAAATGTAAATCTTACTATGTACGCCACGCACACAAAGATTTGAGAAAACTCTGTGAATATCAACATTCTTTTCCTTTTCTATGTTGCACCTTTATAAAATTTCCACTCTAATTGTTGATTTCAAGTAATATTCATCTGTGTGTTATCAATTAATGAAAAATATGAAAAAAGGGAGACTGACTTGCATTAAAACCACCTTACCTGTACAAACAAAACACACAGAACTAACGACTCAAACGAGACCTGGACGGTTCCAGCCCACAAGCAGACGACATTTTGTAATTGTAGTCGACCTTTCAATCACCATGGCAGCGCTCGCGGAAGTGGTGAAGGCGGCGGTGGCGGCGGCCAAGGCGGCGGACATGGCGCAGGGAGGGAGCGGCGGCAAGGCGGCCGGCAAGCCCGGACCCAACGGTGCCCCCAACGCCGAGAACCCCAACCTGTTCACCCTCGACTACTTGTTCCACAACTACAAGTTCATCAAGCGGAAATTGTCGGCAGTGGAGATGAGGAAGATCGCGCAGAGGCGCATGGCCGAGAAACTCAAGGTGAGGCTCCGCCTGTGGTCTCCGCTCTCTTTAACTTTCCGTTTGTGGTAAACATGGACATGGCAACGTTGCTGTATGCTATGGAATAGATAAGATTTGAGATCTATGTACTTTAAAGTCCTAGTCCTTTTTAAAATCAAGCTTAAGACACAACAAAACACACGTTCATAACAAACCTTCAACCACACGTACACAGCCTGACTCTCACTCCACGCGCTTGCCTGCCCCTGTCTCCTACAGGAGGAGGGCTACAGCACCAAGGGTGTTCTGGACCGCATCATCGAGGAGGACGTCACCATCGAGAATCCCGTGACTTTCACGCCGCGCGGCATCACGCTCATGCTGACCAGTGAGAAGACCACGCTGGTGGGGCTCACGGAGGGCCAGAGCCTCAAGCCTGACACGGCCGGCTACGACGACTCGGCCAGCAACACCAAGACCACCATGGCCGTCAGACACGACCTTGAGGGAGGGGTAAGTTACCAGGGTTTTATCTGTCATCTTTGTTTGTTTTAGTTTTTAAGGCATTTTTATTGCTTTTTCCATTTGTTCTTTGATGTTAATCGCTATTTTTTCATCCATTGCATTGCTCCCATACTTGAATTGGTTGCCTTTGTTCGACTGGTTTGTTTACTCTATGTCTTATTAACCACCTTCACATTGTTTTCAACCAAATCATCCATATGCTCATTTCTCTATTCAGTAATTTAGCAACCAACTGTATGTCTATATCTCAGTATGTGGAAGTAAACTAAAAAAAAACGAGCACATTTACATTTACATGAACAGTAGAGGTTTTGCAACAATCTGCTTCAACTATAGCTTAGACATAATCACCGTCCACAGTCATAGACTCAGATACAAAATCATGTATAGCAGAGCCATTATTAAATGGTTTCAATTAATTCTCCCTACAAAGAGTTACGTTTTATCAGATTATATGCGATTAAACGAGGTCCACTGCAAGTATTTTGCTTGTGATAATTTCTGTAAAGCATGTAAACATTGCTTCAAAGACAGTCTACATTGCAGCCTACCCACCCGTGAGACTTTCCCAGTAAGCCTTTTACTCTTTGAGTGTTGTCACGTTCGATTCAGTTGTCAATTATATCATAAAACGATCCCCTATTCTTATTGATTGGCAAAAGAGTAATACGGCATTTGCAAGATTCTGGTGATTGAATATTAGAGACGAAGACAATAGTGTCTATCTCAGAGGTTTACCTTAACGTATGTTGCAATACAAATGCATTTATTTGGTGATAACTAGATCATTGGATTGCATGGAACAAACATATTGTACAACGATTCAAATATATTATGAGATTGCAATGTGGGTGCTTAATGGATGATAAATGTTATATAGAGTTTTGAACTTGCAATTAATAAAAAAAAATGAATCTATTAAATTCTGATGGTTTAAGGCCAAAATTGCTTTCATATTCCTGGCACTGAATTCAAACATTGACCAACGTTTTAAACTCTCCTGAAGTAACATGATTTCCGTACGACAGACAGCACGGTTCATACCTGTACAGTTGCATAACCGCTGTATTTACAGGCATATGGTCCAGGGTTACTTGAATTATCTGATCCACCATTGAATGACATTCCAAGCTCTCCTTTGTGTAAAGTCAGTTTTTCTATCAGCAATTTGTATCGGTCTTTTGTATTCAACCAGCAGCAAAATAATAGGATGATTAGTATGCTCTATACAGATAGACAATAGTGGGCGATGAAGATCTTGTTTGCAAGATCATATCTTAAGTCGTCACAATAGATACTGGAAGTGCCATTTTACCACAATCCAATGAAATTAATTGAACCTGAGCGTGTTTATTTTTGAATTAATAACATGTATATGGTAACCATTAAATACAACATACATTCAGAAGACAGAGATATTGTAGTTCTTTTACTCACAATTATTATCCACATACCCGTATGGCGATATTGGAGTCCAGGAGGCATTTAAATGTAAACAGATGACCCACCAAATGCATTAATTAAAAACATCGATGAAACACATAAAAAGGGTTTCTTTCTTCATCTTATAGCTACTGGAATGTGGTTCCAGATGTTTTTCAATGTTTAAAAATGGGATTTTTACCACATGCCACTAAATTATACATGACCCGCGTACATGCAAACCTCGAAATAGGTGTTAGACAGCAAAATATAACCAGCCCAAACATATAACCAGTTATGATTTGCGTTAACGCAATTATAACCCCACCCTACCCCACCCCCCGAAAAAATAACCACTGAGCAAGGTCACATTTTAGCGGAAAGACATATCGATGATCAAGTTAGCCCTCCAGACGACACAGAAAGGAAAAAATATGATCCAAATCAATAACTCAATAATCCATAACAGGCCGAAAAGAATCAACATCACTTCTCCTGAGAAGTGATAATAGTTTTGGTGCCAAAACCAGGCAGAAGTGTGTCATTTCCTCCAGAAAGACAGCAATAATCATGGAGCATCGTGAACAACCAAATGGTTGGAACAGATTCTTCTGTTTCATCATTTCATTGCTTCAGATTGTAACGGCAATGGCCGCACTTACGGTTTCATCTGTTGATCGTACATGTACATCCTAGCAAAGCAGCAGGTGGGGCCACAGTTATGTAGTAAGACCAAGAACCAGACAGTAGTGCCCCATTTCCAACTGTACCAGCCTGACCACTCAATATTTGAGGCCAGAACACCCACGACCCACATCGGAATGACACTAAGCTTCTGGCGTCTTCTTAAGCATCTGGAACTACCATGGTTTATGTGAATTGGGACTTAATTCAAATAAAGTCAGCATGCAGTCACTTAACCCACCACCAGCCTCTCAGCTTCCAAAAAGTAAAACAAAAATTCTATCTACTATATGTAAAAAATAACACATTTTCCTTGGTTATGATTTGCGGCAGTGGTTATATTTTGCGTCAGCTGGGCCATTTCTATTCAACGCAAATCATAACTGGTTATATTTTGCGTTGGTTATATTTTGCGCTCTAACAGCGGGCAAGTGCACTCATCTACCTGTACATGTACTCCACCTGTAAAGACTACACTTACACGTTCACGGCAGCTCTCTCACCCACGCTTTCCTACTCTACAGACGCAAGACGACATCTTCACTGCCTCCACCGAGGGGTTGTGGTGAGACACGTGTACAAATTCTGTTATACCAAAGCGTGCATCAATCAACGAGTATCATATTTCCAAATCCGAACGTGCGATTGTGCTAGGCAAGTTGCGGACCACCTATATCTGCTACCATTGCACATCATCACCCCCCACGCATGTGTACACTCACCCTACGTCGCACTCTGTAGGCGGAGGACGACAGCAACTCCACCTGTGAGCTGTGCGGTGAGGTGGCCATCTTCAACGGCTACGCGTGCCGCATCTGCCCGCGCCGCTTCCACGCCGAGTGCATGCTTCAGCGCGAGCTCATCAACGACAACGAGGCCTACCTCATGACCATGATCGGCCCCGTGGGGCTGTGGAGCTGTCACGAGTGTGTGAGTACGGCTGGGTGGGTGGCTGTAAAGAGGTGTAAGTTGCAAGGAGTAGGGGTGTTTACTTGACTATTATAATGTCCACAGTGGTCACTGGCTTTGAAGATGACGCAAATGTGTTTTGGTTATCCAGGGTTAAAGCTAGAAAGTTGCAAATGTTAAAGCTGAATCAGTCCTAGCATTGTCAATTTGCGTATTGTAGTGTTTCACCATATGTGTGTTTTCTGCCCCGTGATTTCTCATCTCGAACCGCATGTAAAATTCGAGAACTCTCAGAATGGCTCCTAACTATTGATCATAGTGAGTGCACGGCAATAATGAAATGCGGGTACAACTTCCCTTACACTTCACGGCCCATTCAATATATTCATTTTGATCCCCAAAAAAAAAAAAAAAAAAATGTGATCATAGTACGTAATCGTATATTTGACAATTTCTACATTCCTGTCATTTTTCTTTACCTTTCTTAAGTAAATGTTTCTTTTTCACATAAGAATCATATTCAGTTTCTAGATCTAAACAGATATTTGATAGAGTGTGGGTGTTCTTATATCCAATGTGACTGTTTCGACAAACCCATCATTTATTTGTATCGTTTTCCAGTGCAATCTCGAGTCGTTCCTCCGAGAGAACGAGCTGGCCGTAGTACGCAGAAAGTTCAACAAAATCGACAAAGATGGAGGTAAATATTGGCCCTGGCATTTGTGGCAGATGAAGTGATCTGCGTCAATACGGAGCCCTGCAGTGAGAACGGATATTGACTTCGCATGCTCACCTGGTGGTAAGGGAGAAACCGGGCAAAGAAATAAGGCACTCGCCGAGACACGGATCTATGCTTCTTCATTTCTATTTGTACTTGTTCATTTTCTTCGAAATCAGACAGGGAGCGGATGTGAATCCTGGTAGTGTTAAAATTACATTTGCTTTGAAGGGGCTGTGGGAGTGACAACTGATTTTTGTGATCGTGTATTCCCTGTGCACACGTTATCTCACAATAATGAAAGTGAATTACGGTGTCTAGCATATAGATTCGTTCGTTATCCAAATAAGTTATCGAATGATCAGAGACAGCCATAACTTTTACCTATCTTTATAGAAAGCTCGAAGCTTGTCACTTCCTTGATTAACAGGAACCAGTGTGGCAGCAATAAACAAAAACAACGTAGTTCACAGAACAATTGCTGAACAATTTACAACTGCGCCACAATGGCTGTCCATATTTGCTCTCGGTAGTAAAGTGATCTATTTCTATTTGTAAATGTCTATTGGTAGAGCCCCCCAAAGTGGCCAATACGACTTTTATTACGGCTTTCGGCTAGTCTCAACATTTATGGCAAACATTTGTTTTGTGACACTGCTGAAGGTGTTATTCTGCCAGCACACGACATTTGTTTGTCAACTAATTTTGTGTAACCCAGTCGCCCATAAATATAAAGACGAACAACTTTTGAAGAGTTTGGTGATGGTTTTAGTTGGATTTGAAGGAAGGTGACAGTTTGAAGAGGGAGTGAATGAGTTCACACCACGTCATCGTCTGTTTCACGTATTTATACTTAACGCTGACGGTACCAGTCCGTGTATCGTATATAGCTCTGAGATATGACGATGACACCAGGGGTTGTCTACTGCATACAATGGACGTGTAGGAGACATGCGTGAATCGTCAGAGTGTGTCATGTCATTTAAATAACTAGACGGTATTACTATCGCCGTCGGCTATGAAACAATTCCAGATCCCGCTCGTAATATTCTCAAACCATAGGGTCATTCTGATTATCAAAAAATGTCTATTATCCTTAAAACTTTGGTTTGCTGTAACCTGGTCTCATTATAAAATTGGCGAATGAAGGGTATGATGTTTTTATGCTTTATTCGATGATCACATAAAGCATTTAGCATTTCAAAATCATAATACTCAAGTGATATAGATTTAAATACCATTCTATCCAAACACTCACATCAAAGGGCGACGTGAGTCACATTATATTGATACCTGTAGAAGGAAAACAATAGAATAAAACTTTACTAAGGTCATTAAAAAGTGCATAATCCGGCAGCGTCACATTGATCAGTATCCAATGGTGAAATCTTTTGTCAGACGTTATCTACACATTTAAATTTAGCCTTAAGTATGACTTATTCTCGTTAAATTAATATCTGACCTAAACTTCATTTCCAGTTCTTGTATTCATTTCCAATATTCTATCACAAAATGGAAATCTATGAAATCTCCATTTTGTGCTTGCATATGTGGTACTAGGTCGAGGTTGATGGGGGTGGGGGTGACGTGATGGAAAAGATACCATTTCCTCCTCAAGCGTATTCTCAAGAGTTAATAATATAGAATGTATAACGCTCCGTTTTCTCTTTCAAGGCATAGAAGCGAACAATGTTTGGAGTCACATATTTCACACGTGACATGTAAGACAGAAATTCCATAATATTGTCATGACCTTGAAATGCAGCATACACTGCTTAATACACACCTCAAATATTGGTATATGATATTCCATATTCACTCAAGTCACCCTGACCTTTCAAATTAATTTTTGCATAGTATAAACACGCACGCCTGCTCTTGCTCTAGACGGGACGCTCACCCTGGAGGAATACCTCAAGCACAAGTCCATCATCTTCGGCAAGGTGGGCGGCCACGCGTCCATGGAGGACGACATGAACGCGCTCATCAAGCAGTTCATCACCGCCGACCTGGACCGCGACGGCGAGCTGTCGTGGGTGGAGTTCGTCACCAGCGAGGCGCGCCGGTACCTGGTCGCCAGAGACCCGGAGGTGGGGGCGGCAGGCATTTCTACTTACTAATATGCTTTTTGTGTGTTTGCTTTTATGCGTTGTGGGTTGGAAATGGGTGCTTTTTTGTACTCAGTAAGGGTGAGTGTAATTATAATGATAGAAGAGCTGGATCGGGAGGGTGTATATTCGTGAGGTTATACGATGAGATGAGAATGAGGGGAAAATGTGTGTATGAAAAGCTTTAGGATCTGAACGGCATGAACTGTGATGAAGTGATAGACACAAGACTTAAATAATTATGAAGGGTTTCAACAGTAACATATTATGGAAAGTTTAGAACCTGAAAGATTATAATAAGATCCGTCATAATAAGATCCGTTTATGGTTTTACGAACTGATGGTGTGTGTAAAGACGAAAACACATAATGTTCTTTCCGTTGGTTTCATTTGATAAAATACTGCCAGATATTGTTTACATGTATTAGACTTACTTGAAATCCTTCCCTTATCAAACTTCGTCAGCAGTAGTCCCCATATTAAAGGTGAATATGTATTTGGCATCTCTGTATTTGGGGCTGAAGTCGATCTTGTTTGAATATTCAATTCAATCATTTACATCAGCTGTATTCTTTGAAAAATGAAATTTGCTCATTTCAATAATGTATGTGGTAGGCCCTAATTTCGAATTCTCCGTTGAATATGCCTGGCTAATAAGAAAAATGAAATTGAAAAATGAAATTGGCTCATTTCAATAATGCATATGTTGTAGACCCTAATTTCGAATTCTCCGTTGAATATGCCTGGCTAATATGACATTTTATTCCAAATAACTCAGTGGTGTCTTTCTTTTGAAATAATAAAGTAAGTTCACTTGATAACATGTACTCAAATTAAATATAAAACATATGAAATATTATGGCGTATACCTTGGTTATCGTCATATATCTTAATGATGGTGGTGATTGGAAAGCTGTAATCAAAGGCCGAAAAGTGCAACCAATCTGACAGCTGATGTCGTGATAACTTGGTAAATGAAATAGACTGTGCTATCGACATTTAGATTTAGTTGATATAAGAAGAGAACAAGCGTATCTTTAAATTACTCACTAGGTGGGGTGTTACATTTTGCCCCCATTGAATGACATTTCAATATAATGAAACGGCTGCGTCTGTTGTTGAAGAGTATTTTTGTTTATTGTGCTGAGCCATGCGTAGTCACATGCATAATAAATATGTATATTAAGTATTGAACACTTGTGATTTCAGAAAGACCTGGTTTGCAAGATCACCCCCAAGGAGTTGACGCGTGCACGGGCGCAGTTTGATTCGGAATTGGAACAACTTTATGGAAAAGAGTTTGTTGCTTGGAGCAGTAGTAACAAGTGAGTGCGTTGTGTTCCTATCTGCTAATCTTAAGTAATGGCTACAACATTATTACTCCTAGCTTTAGATAATGCATTGATACTGCTGAATTGGTCGGAATATTAATGATGCTGTGAATGAATTTAATGATCAACTAAACTGATTACATGGCAAGACTCTTGATATGTTGGTAGCAATACATTAATGTCTCTCATAATAACTTTTAAGTTTATTATCATGTGCAGACCGAGGTGACACAGCAGGCTACGTAACCCACCACTTTTCCCTGAAAAAGATCTGTATAGGGGTTTTTCAGCATATGTGTTGCACGCTTGAGAGTACAGATCTAACTGAATTCTCATTGGAGCCTAACGGGCAGGCCCCACACTATAACCCCTATTTCAAAACACTTGACCTGTCACTGAATAAACCATATTTGTGCCAATGGAAAGTGAATATTTGTGTCAGTGTGGATGTTAACAAAAAGTCTATATATATTTGATCCATCAAAAAGGGATATGTGTGTCCGTGTCGATGTAAAAGATGAGTCTTAACAACATAAAGTCAGACTTGAAATAAATGCTTTTTTATAGAATGCATAATACATTGTTAACAGTCAATGTGTTTTGTTTTGCTGTTACGTTTAAAGATATAACAAGTAAGCTTTCACTTTTGTTGCTTATATTTTGTTTAGCTCTAGATGCATGCATTATTGTAACTCTTAAGCATGAATATGATTTAATATTCTTATATCTTATTCATACATATATACATATAAAATTTCTTTGTATATTTTTCTTGATTTTTCTTCCTCTTCTTTTACTCAAGTATAGTTCTTTAAATTAATGGAAAAAATACAATTTTAACTCAACAACACATTATCATTCTTTGTAACCTCTGAATATATACTGTAAATGCTTACTTCATAGAATCATATAAATGTATGTACATTTATTTTTCAAAGCGATCAGTATTTGTAAATTAATGATTATTGTAATTTTCTATGGCGGGTCGTATTCTCGGGGGGGGGGGGTCCTAGTGAAACCTGTTCTGTTATAATGTAATCATGTGTATATAATATTTCTTATATGAACAAATATATGTGGTCATCATTAATTTATTATATCGATTTACAGTTTTAAAAATGAAGAGGTAATAAAGAGTAGATGAATCATATGTTACAGAGAGAAGTATCAAATAACTGGTTTTCTCCATCTAAAAATAGAAGTGGGAAAAAGAATGTATCTCAGTACGTGGGTCACATTATTCAAATATTTTTTTCACAAATCAACCATATATTAACTTTTTATTATGTGTTTTACTAGAGAAGAGCAGTGGAAAACTTGGCTAAAAGATCACGCCATCAGCATCATTTTAGCCAGGGCCAACCAATGGCCGGAAAAAGAAGCATGATCCGGACAGTTGTACTAGAGGACGTTATGAACTTACGTGGCCGTTTGCATCAAGAACACATTGACGAGTATGCATCAACATTTGCTAATGATGGGAGAATAGGCCAACAGCGAAACATTTCATTGGTGTGGTGTGTACATCATTATGAAACTCATTAAATCGAATTTGAATGATATCTATAATGTCAGTTCAACTGTAGATCATTTAGATCATTTGCTATGTTTATCATAGTTTAGGTAATGAAACAGGCATTGAAAAAAGTACTTGCTAATATTATTAGGCCTACTTCAATGTTGTTGCTTTTTAACTACGCATTTCTGCATTTCTATTCAAATTTGCAGGAGAAAATATTGTTAAACACACAATCAAAACTTCTTAAGACAAACTATTTTTCAGTTTTCTTGATGACTCATAAGATGTGATCACGACCTAAATCATTCATTATGTTGTATAAGTATTTATCGGGATGGGTTGTTATATGCGTTTTAAACTGTGTAAAAGTGTTTTGTATTTTGAATAAATGTTTTGTCTATTTTGTTTGTAATATATATTCAATGACTCGCTTTGTTTATAATAGAAACAAACGTTCACTGTAAGCCAACACAATCGTGACTAGAACACGTTTTTCATTGAAAATTTGGTAAAGACTTTGAAAAGCTTTGTCGAATATTATAGCAATGTTAGCATTTGGATATCTTACTCACAATTGAACTTGAATATATCAGCCATCGCCCACCTAGCCTCTCTGGCGGCTTGGGAATCTACCACGTTTTATTCTCACATCTTTGCTCTTAACGTTTAGATTTGTTAATATTACTTCCTGATTCACATTTGGTCCTTTCTTACATGAACATTTAAGTTCTTGTATCTGTTAATTAACGTCTCATGATGTTAGAATTGAAATGGAATCCACCTATTGAACACGTCTAGATGTGAATCCGATTGCAGTTGAGTTTGCCAACGCCCCATACTCTCAAGAACCCACACCAGTATCTACACTAACACATTTTTATCTACTAGACCAAATTATCTATGCACACATAGACGGAATATTTGAAGCAGCATAATTCAAAACAATATTTTGTGACTTAAATCAGTAGTAAACCTTGAACAAATTATAGATCTGTCAGTGAACCATAATATACTTAAAATTTAATAGACGTGGAGCTCAATACACGGTTATATGGAAATAGTTTAATCAGCTTCGGTGAACAGGATAGCTACAGTGCAGTAACGCAGACATTGTGTGTAATAATATCGATTACTCGTTCCCACAACACGACCTTGGCGGGTGGCACTTTTTAAGGTTCAGCAACACCTTGAACACACTATATTTGCACATGTCCTTTTGACACTCGTTACAAAGAAGATTAACAGATAAACATTGTATGGTGTCATCTAACAAGGGGTAAACGACATAAGCGGTCCTGTAATTTCAGTCCACTTCTAATTTGAGTGATAATGAAATAATATTTTTATTACTATTTTTACTAGTGTTCATGTTATATTGGTCAATTTACTGTTTATACTAGTAATCATTTAAACAGATGACATATGCCTTTACATATTATAATGTGCATTTATATGTAGAATATTATCGTAGACACTTAATGTAGAAAGGATATATAAAGTAATGTCAAATCTTTTAATGAAATCGAGCGACAGTTGATATATGGTTTTAGACAACTTGTAGTCAATCAAACAGGTGGAACAGAACACTGTATAATTTTAATATCTAAAAATTATTAACTGTAATATGTGTATTTTTAGAATTTTGAATAATGTTAGCTATTATGTATACACTTTACATATAATTTTATTCATATGGATTGTAAAATTGTAAAATTTTACATATCTGAAATAAATGTAAAAAAGAAAAAAAAGAAAAGAAAAAAAAGTTTAGGGAAAATCTGTAACCCCGTGTTGGAAAACACGAACATTTTTTCGCATAGGCCTACTTTTTCACTTTATAGTCAACGGATTTATTTTAATGAATTTACTTCTCAGCATGTCGACTACACTCCTATTCTAATACGAGTATTTTCATTGTTTAAATGGTTGCTTATAACATCATTTACCCCGTATTCTCTCCCTTATATTTAGATAGCCATGAACCTTAAATAACGCTCCCGTTCGCACGGTTGGTGCGGCAGCCGTGTGTCTAATCTGTCGCCGGCATAAAAAGAACTTGAACCAGTAGACAAAGCGGTTCACCTATGGATTGTTCCCCTTCTTTGAATATTACTACTTAACATTGGCACTGCATTTTATAAAAGACTACACTTAGTGGTTTTAGTATATATGTGATGATAACATGAAGTGTTGTGAATGAAGTCGTTACTTTTTTCAATAATGTTTTCAAATATGAAGGATATGTTTGGGATCGTGTTGATATGGTTAACTGCTGTTGCTAAATCACAAACTATTGGTAAGTACAACTTATTTCTACATGTACACCAGTATCACATTACTCAAAACAGAAGAATAGTTAACCTGGTAACTATGACACTCTGTTGTACAAGTACAGTGTAGATTATAATACTCACTGGATTTTTACTCTGCCTGCATGAAAATCTTGATCTTCTAGTGGAGCATGAGTTATCAGAAATAAGGATGTGCATTGGAAAGACGTAGAACATGTGGACACATCAAATATTGATACATGTTTGCACTTCGACATTGCATGATATACGTGTAATTCATGTAGTTGATATATTGTTCGTGTATTCATATCAATCAGCTTTGGTTACCAATATAACCACCGCATAGCTGATTCTGAACGCACAGTCTATAACATCAAACCACTTATGTATAAAAACACGGTTCATGATTCTTTCAAAAACCCAATTAATCAGACAGCAGACTGATTCATTGCTATTCAGTCTTAACAGAAACAGAAACTTGTAATGTTGAATGAGATAATGGGGGGCCACTAGACCATAGTGTTCCCCGCCTGCCAAATAGTCAATGAGGAGAAAGTGCATGCAAAATTAATGTGCAGGTATTCAGACAGTATTGATCTATCATTCAATCTCCCTCAAACTCAGCTCATAGTTACTCAGAGATGTTTCAGTCCTAAATTTGTTTTTGTCAACTCGTGTCATTGTTTTTAGTTTTAAGCTTAAATGTGGGGAATAGATAGCTGTTAAATTATTTAAGTCCTGGAGGTTATTGCCTTAATAGGTTACGATGTAATGATGACTAGGTGTAGGCGCTAGGCATATCCGCGGTGCATTTTAATTGTGTTTTCTATGTTGGGAGAAATTATGATATATCCTAAAACACACATTAAATCAAACAAGCGATCCCCAACATATACAAGATCCCACGACATCCGATGAACCCATCTCTCTATATATATATGAAAAACTTGCGCTTTGCTGTTTCCATAAATCCATAATGAATTGTAATAGCGTCGTTTATTATCATATTTGCTATATGTACCATACACTGCTCCCTTAAGCATGTTTAAGTACTCACGGGGTTTCAGAAGGTGAGCTGCTCGGCAACCCTCTCTCTGGCACAGGCACGCTTGCGACGGGGGGCCGCCGAATCTGGATCGACACCAACGTAGAGCTGAAGTCCGGATCATTGTCAGCCTTCCACTTTTATGTGGGCGACATCACTAATGGTGATCCACTAGAGGTGAAGTTGCAGGTAAGCTGTTATATGTGCATTTTGAATTGTATGTGCATTTAACTAGTAACCTGCCATGGGCGTTGCTCATAGATATGCTGTACGATGTCGTCGTTTTCAGTTTAAAGTCATCCAATCACTTCAAACACAGATTATTACTCGTTCATTGACCCATTAAACACAAAGACGAGTATTCAGAGTTTGTTTTGTTTTTGTTTTGACTGTATTTTTTCGGTTCCTTTGTTTTCGGTGTTTTAGATTTATTTTTACTTTTTTTCTTTGTTTTTTGTCTTTGTGATCTACTTTACATTTCATGAAATTGCCGCGTAACTGCGTAAATTTATTGACGAAACAACATACCATACATAATACTTTAACTCTTAGATATGGACTCCTTTGTCGATTGACGGTGATGTTAAGAAGTTCAGACTGAAATGGGAGAAGAGACAGATAATCAATCCAAACAGCGGCAACAAACTGTTTGAGGTAACCTATTGTAAACTGAATGTCAACGTGACTTCATATGTTAAATTTACTCAGATTTACATAATCTAACTTCTAGCGTTTACTTCATGTTTGCACGAGTCAGATAAACTGTATACAACGGCGTGATTTTGAATATTGAAGGACAATGTTTATTTTGTCCTATAGTTGTGGTTAACTATTGTCTCTTATTTTATACACTACTCTTGGTTCAATACATCTGGTCTGTTGAAATAACCTATAATTCTGAATTTGTAATATGTCGGGTGCACGAACCCTACCAATGCTTGCACCAGACGTTCTTTCTCCTTTTTGCATGTTCATTCGAAACCGGTCTGGCGTCTGTCAAGCATAGTTCCCTTTAAAAGGAATATCATATTGGCTTTATAATATAATAATTGTGCTTAACACACATTGTTATGATTTACGTGAGGTCTGTGACCAGTAAGATAATTTACCAGTAATCATATACGCTATAGCAGAATAACGCTTTCATGATGATTGCGGGCGTCTTTTGGGTAGGCCTACTTGGGATGCACTATAGACTTTGAAAATGTCTTGAGATCCAAACAGAAGAATCTTAGAAAGCACATAACTAGAAAAAACAATATCTGAATATATGACCAGACATGTTTGCATCATATAATTCAATTAAAAGACGTCATGAAATTATTTCTTTTTCCCAGGTGATTGCTACTCTGATAATTTAGTTGAAGCTATTCTGACTACGACATTTCTAGATGAGCCTCTCACAAAGCCTCATGCGCAAAACCCAATGTATAGTTCCTTGCCGCAGGTGCCTATCCCTCTAGATGAACGGGTCTCCTTGGAGCCCACCGACCGTCTTGGCTTCACGAGCGTCTCTGATGCAGCCCCCGTGGCCATGACTTTCAACGACCTCGCAGTCACGCTGTTTGCATCGTACAGTGAGGTGTCCGTGGGAGCGACTGTGGCTACAGACCCCATCGGCTATCCAGCCAAGTTTGCGCTCGCTGTGGTAGTCGGGGAAGGTTAGTGAAGATGTATGGATAATTTAAGCATCATCATAAATGGTCCTTTTAAGTAGGATATATCGTCATGTTTAATGCAAAGCCTGTTATGTGGTCAAAGCTGGGGATGATAGCAGATAATGACTGACAATTGGATACTAGATTTAATCACAAAATAAAGTGTCCACAATGTTGATGATCACTCCACCTCGCAATCAAATAATTAAACAAAAAAATCACCCTTTTTATTCCAGAGCAAGAACCAGAGCCCGTAGATGGGATAGTATATTGCGGTAACCTAATTGAGCCATCGACCAAGGTTTACAGCGGGTCTGCATCGTGGATAGATCAGGTGGTCAGTCTGAAGACCGGCCTGGTCACGTCGGTCAAGCTATATGCCCCGTCCATACCAGGTATGTTTTCCATTACTATTGCATGTATTATTGTCCTATGATTTGATTGCATAAACAGGAAGAAAAATATTAAACTGCCGTTTCATAACTCACTTCTCTAGCAGACAGCCAGGCTGACGTCAGTGTCCAGGTCTGGCTGCAGGCCGCAGACGACACCGCACAGTTCACGCTCGCCTGGCAGCGGAGGCTCGAGATAGCCCAAGTAGACCAAATCCTTCAGGTTAGTGGTACCTCTAATCGAGTCTAATGTTCACTGAGATGGAAAAAAACGTTTTGCTGTTTTTCTTTACATGGTGACGGAGGCCTTTAATATGAATAAGCTGACGCAAATGAGCCTGTTTTTGCTTAAACCATGTATAATGAATCATATGTTCATATTTTCAAACGCTAAATTCAGGGAGACTTTGTGGGTTTTTTAGATTCTTTATTCTACATAAGGATGGTCATTTATTGGGTGTTGTGATTGTTTTTCATAATAAAGCATTACTCTTTTAATATTTGTCTGTATAGAGTTTGAATAAATGTTATCTCGTTTTGGTTGCATGAATTTCAGTTTGACATTCCTGCTAGTGAATCTATCCTGGTTAACAGTTCGTGTCGACTGGGCTGGACGTTTTCTGGACAACAGGGTCCCATCGCCTACAAATTCGACCCCCAACACCAAAGCATCCGATATTCATTCTCGTCAGACGCAGATAAACCTGTACCAGGGCAAAAATATTCTTTTGATGGAATCGCGATTCCTTCTAGATTCATGATAGGATTGTATATAGATACAGGTGAGTTAACAGGTCTTTAAAAACTCACAATTTCCTTTTATTCATGTGTACATTTTAAGTAAAATTCACATGTGTATCATTAATAATCAAAATATTTGAGGGGATGAATTTAATTCAATATGTCAGAATGCGACAATTTTCTTAGAAAACAAATGCCTTAGTTATTTCGACGATATGGTTATTCTATTTAGTAAACTACTTCATCTTATTTTTATCACATGCACTTAATGTTTTGGCCATAGAAGTGTTGCAATCATATCTGTCAGTGTTTGGTGTCACGACAGAATAATGTGATCTAGCTGCGAAAATTGATTTTAATTATTATGGTGTTTCTGGGTCTCTCTTTCTGTGACAAATGTAAATATTGATGATAACGTGGTATTAAGAAAGAATATAAACGTAGATACTAAATAATACCAGTCTTTTCTATCATTTCAATTTTATAATAGGACTTATGAACACACGGTGTATATGTGTATTTTTGCTTATGTCGAATAGTTAATCAAGTAAGAATATAAAATGTCTGTATGTCTTTGTATTCACTTATTCTTAAAATCCATGTGAACGGGGGATTCTTAAACCACATAAGCATAATTGGTTATAGATATCTAACTTGTTCAATTCTCAATAATCTGCTTTCTAATTCCTCGAGGAGCATTGTGCATGATCATCTATTCTGAAAACTTATGGTTGACACAAAATTGGTCTAAAATTGGTCTAACCCTAACACAAGCATATACTTGAATACATGCATTTGAATACAGTAAAATCTTTGCAAGCGGCCTTCATTTTCCCTTAAAGACACACAAACAAGTAATATTAATACCCATACCTAGGATTTAAGTTCTTTCAACGATGCTCCCACGACTTCAAAGAACATGAATCACAAAATTACTATTAAAATATAGACATTCTCTTTTATTAACCAATCAATTAACCCACATTCTATTCAATTAACAACCATCTTTTCAACCTAACACGCATGTCTGTCTTTATAACCCTTTGTTAACCCCTCTGTGCATGCAGCTCCTGTGGTGGCCGGGCCCCCGCCCTCTGACGTCACGGAATCTCATGTCACGTCTCACAACTTGTCAGATATCACTACTGTGACGACACTGATGCCGAATGACGCCGATGGTGGCAGCACTAGTGCAGCGCCTCATAATACCCGTGAGTTATTTTGATGTTCGAAATTGAGTAGACTGACTATATTTTACCAATATGTTAAAGAATTTTGGGAGTAATATTTTTACAAGTATACATCGAGCAGGAGACAACTATTTACCACAATGTATGCAGCTCTGCTATTTTGATAAGAAATCACGTTGCAAGTAAAAATATTCCTATTGTGATGTCGACTATGTCAAATTGGCACTACTTGTATTTGGTCAAAGGAAGCGAGGATTCGTGACACATTTTTGTTGTATGGATATTTTTTTTCTTTTTTTTTTGCAAATCACCCATAAGGTTTTATTAATTGAATGATTATACAAAACCTGCCAATATTGAAGCAAGAATTCAAGGCATTTGACAGAACAATTTCCACGTTGTTTTGCCTGGTTTAGTTATATCTCCCTTTCCTAAAACTATTGACTACATATTTTATGAGAAGGGCATTTTATATTCTGTCATATTTCACAATCAGACAAGTAAATCTTGCATTTATAGTATAAAGTATCATTTCATATTTCCTACGTGTAAATATCTATGCTATAAATATCGTGAGTATGAGCCACTCTTAAATTATTAGGTTGTGAATTAGAATTATTTGGCCGTGATTCACCCAAACTATCACTTAAGCCTGTTTCAAACTCAGTCAATATTTTAGGCTCAGATTTTAGCGTACTATGTAATCAAAGTAGAGTTTATATAAAAGGCATATTAAATGACGAGAATTATAGTCCTCTGACAAATAACTACGTCCCAGGGCTGTTTTCTTGTGGTTTAGACTTTCAAAAGATATAATCCTTAAATGTTTTTCATTTTGTCGAATATGATATGAAGCTAGAATGCTTCAGGAAGTTCAAATGCGAACACTGCCCCTTTTTGTTGGCATTCGGTTGAAATGTTGGTTTTAATCTTAATTTAAATATTTCAGGACATTCTGTGGTGCCGTTATGTTTACTCGTAGCTGTAGCATGCCTCCTGACTGTATGATGTGCGATAATGAATGCATTATGAAAGGTATTTACTACAATCAAAATGATTTATGATTTAATTAATTGTTTCATTATCAGTAATTACATGTATAAAGAAAACGGGTGGTTCTTGATAATCCTAAGTAACAGGTTATGACAAACCTATCAGAAAGCGTATTCGTTTATCATACGTCTGAGTTCGATTTTCGTCAAGTTTAATGAGTCTTTGCGAAAAGAGAACAGGAATAATAAAGTATACATTACATTTTGTATTGCAGTTATTTGTGTGAACGAGTCTCTAGTCGCAGAAAATGACGTGATATGGGAGAGAAAATATCAGAGATGGACGGATGAGCATTTGTTAGAAGAATTTCATTTCATGTCATTACATACATTTTCATAGCCAAGTCACATTTTCAAATGGGGAACGAAGCATTGTGTTCATATATTTGAACACTATGCATCTGTAAATTAAAAATTTCTATTTTTTAACATTTCATTTTACATCTGTTATTTCATGGGCCCCAGCATCATGGGAGTGGCGTGTGGAATAAAACTCTGAAATATTGGTGGAAATATTTAAATTGTAATTCCATAGCTTATTTCAATAATGTAACGTGATAAGGTATAGGTCTACTAGAACGTAAAACGGATACCCTGGCTACTACCTGGTCTATGTGCTTATTAAATACCCTTCTATAGTAGTATACACACCACACACACACGCACACTCCCATGATGGTGGGGTCCACGTGTTATATTTTTTTTAATTGTTGTATTTGAGAATAAATATTCTGAAAACTGAATGCGTTAATTCATCACAATCATGTGTACTATCTAAACGTTTAATAGCAATGATCTTCCATATCCCGCCATTCGACGCCTTTAGCATACATTCCTAGCATACGCCTCAGGTAAACACACATACGACATATACTGATTAGTTGCCGCCTCAACCCAATTTGACGTGTCCTACACACTAATTAGTTTACCACGTGATTTCTTGGTCATTACTGTGCAGACTGTCATTGCATCTGACTGACAAATCTTTGTAAACAATATTATTTCTTTGGGGCTCTATATTGACGAGAGTGTTACCCCCATCTCGTTTGCAGGGTATTGTCCAACTTATTACGTCATTTTTCACGTAACGCACATCACCAAGTCCCACCTAACAGTCCGTCGGCGTTAAAGCCGCCGGTTAGGAGTATTGGAATGGCAAACAAAGAAGACACTTTAACACCAAGACGATTGAGTTCAACAGACTTGGGGATATTCCTAATATGTCCATATAGCGGCGTCAATCCCCAATTTCTCATTGACGATGGTAGTTCCAGATGCTCCAGAAGACACCAAAAGCGTAATGTCATTTCGACGGGGATTGTATGTGATCTGGCCTCAAATTTGAAGTAATCTGGCAGCTCTGGCTGGTTTGGTAGGGAATGGCGCACTATGGCTGGTAATGGGTCTTTCTGCTTAACTCCCAATTTCACATAGCCGATGCTAGCTCCAGATGCTTAAGAAGACGCTTGAAGCTTAGCGTCATTTCGAGGTGGACGTTGGTGTTCTGGCCTTAACTTTGCAGTGATCTGGCTGGTTCGGTTGAAAATGAGATACGTCTGGCTGGTTCTGGGTCTTTTTTACTTAACTAAAGTCTCGTCCGCTGTTTTGGGAGGATTGTAGTTGACAGTCGAAACCGTAAGTGCCGTCGGCCACTGCCGTTACAATCTGAAGCAATGGAAGCATGAAACAGAAGCATCTGTTCCAACAGTTGGATTAACCACGATGTTCAATGATTAATGGTGTGTGTGTTCCTGGAGGAAATGACACACACTTTTGCTTGGTTCTGGCCTAACAATAGTTATCACTTCTTTGGAGAAGTGATTTAGATATTTTTCGGCTTGTGTGCTCCCGTTTTGTATGAATGAGTTGTTGATTTGGGTCATCTTTTTGCTTTTCTAGGTCGTCTGCAGGGATAACTTGATAATCGTTAAGTCTTTCTTCTTAAATGTGGCATCGCTGATACATTTCATAAAGATGTTCCCGTATTATGATGTGGTATTTCCAAATGGTCTTATAAGCCTGCTTGTTTATGCAATTCCATTAGAAAGGTCCCCGGCTGTTATTTCAGACGGTCCCGTACGTTTTGACCACAACATATGGGCACAAGGCACCATAACAAGGGTGACAATATTGTTTTCTCATTTATGGCGTCTTTTAGAGCACCTGGAGCCAGTATCGGCTATGTTAAATTGGGGGTTTACTGTGGCCTCGTTTGGTGGGAGGCTCTATGATCGACAACGCCACTGCGGTTACAATACAGAAGCATCTATTTTCTATAAGTGCTGTTGTACACGATGCTCCATGGATATTGCTGTCTTCCTGGAGGGAATGACATCCTTCTGCCTGTTTCTGGTCCAAAATTGATATCAATTTGGAGAAGTGATTTTGATTTTTTTTATCTGCTTATGGACTCCCGTTATGATCTGAAATATCTTTTTTTTTTTTTTCTGGATCGTCTGTAGGACTAACAAAATTAAAGATCATCGTGAGGTCTTTCTGATGAAAGGTGATCTTGCTGACGGTGTTCATGAAGATGTTCCAGTGTTAAGGTGTGCTCTTTCCTAATGGTCCTATAGCCTGTCATTTCATCCAATACTTCTGAAACGTCACAAACCGTTGCTACATACGATCTCAACGTTTGGCCACAAAATATGCACATGACACACCATAAAAAGGCTGATATTTTTGCTCATCGTGTGGCGTCTTCTGGAGCATGTGCAGCTATCCTCGTCTATGTTGAATGGGGGGACGGAAGTGGGAAGCACACCTTAGGGCGAGAAATCATTCGCATTAGCATTTCACCATCCGGAACTCCAGTATCCATAGGCAGTTCCAGGAGTGCAGGGGGGGCCCACCCGACATTTTCCCATTTTCATTTTCATATGTTCTTTACACGAGTCCGCCATCGATCGCTCGTACGAAACCCATGAAATTGCTTAAGTAAGCCCCCTGCCCCCCTTTCCAAAAACCTGGATCTGGCATTTAGTATCCTGTGTTCTAAGAAGGCGTTTCCGAATGATGTAGTCATACAGTCGTGTCATACAGCGCATTTATCCATTGAATGTGTTTTACTGATTTTCTATTGTACTATTGTGTGTACAATGAAGTAATGCTCAAACAAGAATATGTCCGGGTGTTTTCTGCGACAACATCTCGTTTGGATGAGTGATCGAATCACAAACTTCTACAATGGCTGCATCTATTCGATATTGTGTTTGTTCCTTTTTGCTCTTGGGGTGTGTCTTAATTTCATCAATGGTACGAATAGAAAACGTTTTTTTTTTTCAACTACTCTCCGTATAAGTAAGGAAAGAGGCCTGTAGGTGATAAATTGACCACCACCTCTCCAGGTCTCAGTATGTACTAGGCCAATGAACTGGACCGTGGATTTCCTGTAGAACAGTCGATCCGAGTCATGACTAGTTGGTCATTAAATTACCGTAATTGAATACAGTTGCCCACTCTTTTCAAATATATGTCATGTCGGCCTATTTAAAATCAAATGTATCGATATTTGGAATGGGTATTGCATGCTGTCAATGTCCTTGATTTTTTCTACATGTATAGTGCATGCGCTAGTGTAGACATTATGGAATTGTTTGAAGACATAGCCAAAACTATTACTACTAACGACCAACCGCTACCTACTATGGAACAACACATGTACTTTTCACCCATGTCCCTAAAACCCGCTTTACACTAGAGCGATCATGAGCGAACCCCTGCAACGCATCTGCATGTATTATGTCACGTCGTCAACTTGGGCGTATTGTGGCGCCACTGAACGTAGTAAAAATGCATGGTACGACAAGTTGCTGAGGCAAACGACGTGTTACTTGTATGTGCGAATCTTCTGCGAACCGCAGACGCAGCATAACTATATGAAGCAAACTTTAACTAAACTGAATATTCCTTCAGAATTATTGAACATGTTCAAAACTTCCTGACGAATTTGCCAGTTCGCCAGTGCACGTAGAGATACGTAGGTGGAATTCGCTATAGTGTAAAGTGGGCTTTAACAAGTTGTCTGACTAATACCGGTATATTCCCCCGCTCACCCCCACCACGGTGACCAGGTGTTGTGGCATCGCCGAGTTGAGGCGTGGACTAGTCTAATACACATCATCGGCTTCTGATCGCTGATCGGTGGATAGAGATAGACGAGTAAAAGGACAACTTGATGTATATAGGTGTATACATGTCATTACTCTCGAATATAAACATTCCGCCTTCTTTTAGTTATTGCTTTCAGTCCGCCCAGAGTCCTATTTGCTACAAAGGCGCTAAAATATTAAAATAACGTTGCAAATGCTCGGTTTATTTATACCAACATAAGGGAGATATATAAACAAATAACATAAAATATAAAACATGTACGCATTTGGAATAATTTTAGGCTGTAATGGAATAATCTATGTGTCGTCGACGAGAATTTAGATAACGCGCTCATCACTGAGTCTATATAGTGTGAATATTTCTACAGGTATTGTATGATTCATTCTTACCACCAAGAAAACAGAAATAACGGTTTATGGATACAAAGTTTTCCATCTCTCTAGCTCTATTTGAAACATTCAAGTATTTGTATAATGTTTTGCTATATAGTTATCTAAACATTTAAGCATATGAACATGTAAAAATTATTCATTTGTTTATTTAATTTTGACTCTACTATACTCATCATCAAATTCGTGATTCGAGTTTTTGATGACGAGTCTATAGACTTGAAATTTAAATAAACAAAGAATATATGTATGTATAGGTGTTTAAATTGTTTAGATAACTATATATAACAAAAGATATACACATACCTAAATGAATTTCTGTGCTATGTATCTAGGAAACAGAACTTTTTATTTGAAACATTATTTGTATCATGTATTCATATGATTCACAAACAGAAAACATAAACCAATGGATTTAAGAGTACCTTAGAGTCCATTACTATTGTCTAAAGTCAAAATCATTATATAGTCCCATTCATGAGGTATAATGAAACTTTAAATGAACATTGAATGGATGGATGATATCAAGCCCGCATAGATAGCAAATGACAATATCTGGAATAGTACATTTCTCTGTGGAGATGGACGTTATCCTTATTCTCATACCGTTTTATCTTTTAACGTACATTTGTGTATAATCATGTTCACGTATTGGTACATACATGATATAGTGTAGCACTGGTTTAGTTATAGAATATAAACCCTGCAATATCATGCCTCTGACTTTTGAAGTTTTGAATATCATGCATGTATAATACTCATATTGATTCGTTTGTCAATGGATTTTTAATATATTCTAATAGCAACGCATAAAAGTGTGTTCTAGAAATCCCAAAGCATAGTGCACAAAACAAATATATCCAACTATGAGAACTGAATTATTCAGACCGTGTATTTCTCACGGAAATGATGAAAGCTAAAATTGGCCTCGTATGCGTGAAGTCCGCGCTCGCGTCTCGAGCCGTCTCGTGTACACCCTCGAGGTCGCAGTTACATAAATCAGCGTGTGCTTGTGGTCAACACAACTCGGTTAAACGGAGAACCACGGTCACCCTTATTTAAACCAATACATGAGCATTTCTCTAGATCTTAGTATGCATGGACAGAACGATGATTTCTGAGAATTTGAGGTGGGTGAAGTTCCAAACACGCACGTTGCGACCCACTCAAATGGATGCATATGTTTGACCCAAGAAAGGACCCAAAATTGAACTTCCAGACGCTGTCCTGGCTCAGCCGCCAAAACGTTACGAAAGTTGGACAATCAAACAAAAGCCCGGTTAGTATGACTGCTGAACACGCATATAAATCCAGAGCTATATTCTACACGAACAAACTACTGACCAACTTAACTGATACTACCCACTTCACTAACATTGTCAATAAGATACCACCCATAGATATCTATTTCACATTTAATAACTACAAACATTTGGTAAAATGGCCATTTGTAATTATTCCACCATAAACTTAGAAGTGTATGGTAAACACCAGTCAGATAGGGCCAGTGACGATTTCTCAGTTATCGTTACTAATCCTATCTCATTTCGCTACTTGAGTAGCGCGCGCCTGACACGGAATCTCTTGTATGATTACTCCTCTGATTGGCCAACTGGATGATCTAACGCGCCTCATCTGTTAATAACTTACAGATGTCACTTATTTACAAGCAGCCTTTGGGATAAAGTTTTAGAGAACTATTGGTAAATAAAATATATATCAATGTGCCATGGTGTGAAATAATTGTCAGTTTAACGGTTATCTCATTCACACTGAATGTTGTTCAGTGTGTACTTCTTTCTGGGTCGGACATTAATTACACTGACTGCAAGGAGCTACGTATACTTCTCCAACCACTCTCACCGCCCCTCCAAAAGAAAAAATGAACTTCATATTGTGACTACTGTGACTTTTGAATAAGGCATATAGATGACTATTACACGCATAATTACGCTACCTCAATGAGATACCATTTCAAACTTCTCTCTCACACACACGTGTTTTAGCAAGCATAGTTCTACCAACGATAGTTATAGCTGAAGACAGGTTTTACAATCCTAAGCTTCCATTTGACTATATCAAGTGGTCCTGGCTGGACTCGGACTTACGACCCGAAGGTTGTGAGACCAGAATGATACCATCATCCCAGGTTACTGTGAAAAGGTTACATGGCTGAACCGTTGTCTCTGTAACCCCAGGGCCACTTGATATAGTCAAATGGAAGCTTATAAGGTTGTAAAACCTGCCTTCAGCTATAACTATCGTTGGTAGAAATATGCTTGTTAAAAAGACGAGAGAGAGAGAGTGAAATTTGAAACTGTATCCGCCAGCAGTGGGAAACACAAATATATCATTGAGAGAACATTATAAACCATAGACCACAGCACCACATCTCACACACACACCCGCCCCTCAGATGCGCTGCCCGCTGTGGATGTGCTGGCTGCTGGCGGTGGCGGTGGCGGCGGGCGGCCCGCGGCGGCACGGCGCCCCCCGCGCCGCGCAGAACGTCACGTCGCTCCTCAACCAGCTGCTGCAGGGCTACGACACCAGGCTGCGGCCAAACTTCGCAGGTCAGTGCCAGCCTCGCATCCGCGTGCATTCTGGGTTTTAGAATGAATTGTTTTAAAACGTGCACTTATCATCGTTTGCAACAATGCATGTGTGTATCCTAATCAGCATAATTGTCACGTTGTCAAGCCAGGATGTACGGTAGATTCTTTGTTTGATACCACGCCTATAGTAGTAAATATGTCAATTTTCTGTGAATTTCTGTACAAAGTTTGCCGATGACTTTTTACACCGAACGAAACTGAAGTATTCATGCGCTATTGTGTACCATATCGTGTTAACTACAGACGTGTACAAGACCGTTTTGCGCGGTCGCAAACCTTCATAACAAGAACACCTTTTCAATTAGACCACTGGAAGACGGCCCCACGAGGAGTATTGATAGAGAGGTTCTAATTACAGTATGTACTAGTGCTCACATAACTTTTCGCGATCTATGCATATTGTTTGTTTTGTTTTGTTTTTATTTTGTCCGTTGTAGATTTATCAAACTCAATGCTTCTCAATACCTCTAAATCCATGTCGTCCAAGGACTCAATTGTCTGCGCTCTGCTTAAACTTGACTCTTGACGCCTATTGTTGCACTATCTTTCCTCAATGTCACGTTCGTCCTTGATTCTTGATACTTTTCAACTCGTTTTTCTTGTTCGTGTATCTAGATATTTCCACTCGGGAGGCTTCAACTCTATGCTCACTATCGCCAAGATAAACACTGAATATATATATAGTGCATTACACTACCCAACATTACTATATCTATAGATATTTCAAAGTAGCATCTTCATCACTATAATAATTGTTATTTTAGAAACTTAACATGCTAGAGTCCTAGTTACGGTCCTAACGGCAAATCATCACCACCAAGTCATTGGCATCTTTATTACACTATATTTACTTGCTCAACTCCATTGGGAGCATTTGGTAGTGGTCTGCTTGTCGCAGTGTGCCCATTCCTCATATTATCGTTAACTGTCCTGCCTTGGCGGTCACGCGTCCAAGCTTGCACCCACTCGGTCATGGAAGCACAAACATTTTGCTTCATCTTTTGAACATGTTATGTGTATATTAAAATACGCTTGTTATAACTGTCTTTTCATACTCTTTTCTTTCATATTACGATATCACATTATTTTGATGGTATTCAGATATAGATATGGGTCATGGATGTAAATATGTGAATTTTACCAATGATCGTTTAACACTTATGGAGCTAGCCTCATTCATGATTGTTCCGTTTAATACGTTCCTTGTAAAATGAAAGCTAACTCGAATAGTTAGCAAACTAATCAATGTAATTATGATCATATCGAATTCAATTTGATGTCAATATATTCATATTTCACAGCGTATCATAAGTCTCTGTGTTAGGTTGACCAGGGTAAATTATTTACAGAAGGCCATTGATCATGTCCGAACATTACACAATTCATCAATCATAGAATCAATGTACATCTTTCAAATTCCTCATAGAAATCCTAGGTACAGAACACGCGCCATGGATCTCCAACCAAATTTCTGTGACTTGATAACTGCATTACACTACCTCTAAAAACTCAATTGAATCCCTGAAAACAGCAGAAAATCAAATAAATTTTCCTATTTTGCTTGTGTTAAGTATGTGTATTGGTGCAGAGGAACAACTTTTTATTTGCATTGGGACGTTCCTCTAAGTTTATTAGCATCAATTCGTGCTCGCATCCCGTGTGAACTTAATGACTTGCAAATACATTTTGGTTGACAGAAATTGTATGATTTTTTATCTTTGCATGTTGAGAAAAGTAGTTAATAAGCTTCCAAATAGGGTGTACATTTGCAGCTTTTGCGTTTAGTTCATGATTTTATTTTTCAACGGCAAATATCTGAAAGTACGTATATACGTCTTATCACATCTAATGCAAGCATTCTTTGATTTGACAAAAGTATAATGTACCTTTTGTGTTCATTTTCAATAGAATTTCCTTATATTTATATCCTGCAAACAATCTAACCACTTGCGCTCTGGGTCTCTCTGTGTGTGTCATATGACTGATAATGGTCAAAGGTTTGCTCTTGATATTTTCTCCCAATTGACATATTTGAAACTTCCATTCGCCGCAGGGAAAAAAACAATTCTAAAATGGCCTTGTTGAAGTCGTAATTTCAAATTACTAGCGAATATTACAATGGTGGTGTTTCACAAGTTAGACACCCGGAGGTGTTTTAAAATGTGTATCTGCTCCAATAATGACGTGGTGTATTTGCTTGGAATGGCAGTTTGTATATCCATTCTAATAATGAGTAATATAGATTTAGGTTGATACCTTCTGACCACTGTCATGTCCACAAGCCCGTATTTATTAATAAATTACAAAGATTCTTATTGAATATTGTAGCGTGTCACTATTAAATTTTGTGGGTTACACTTGGTGGCTATTCAAAGCACCAATTGAGGGTTCTTCTCACCAAGGAGAGTTCCTAACATTTTCGGTGTACCCGTAACAGCTGAGACCCGCTCTGGTATTTAGCACAAACCTCAACCCCGTGCAAATAAGTGGTTGACGCTACGTCACTTTTAACAATATAACTGGTGAATTAACCAACATATAGACAGTTTTGCAGAGTCTCATTTAAACTTCTCACTATCCGCTAATTAAAGAAAACTCAATTACTCCACGCTCTGATTATAAAGCCTGACATTGTCTGAAGATTGTGATGGAAATATATGAACACTGTATTAAATCAACGTGTATCTTAAAATTTACAAAATGATAAAGGTCAATAGCCTATATTAAGCCTTGCAGAAATTGATTAATTGAAATATATCATTTTTAAGGAGGCCCCACCATTATAAAGACTGATATTAACATACGAAGTATGGGACCGATATCTGAAGTGGATATGGTAAGCATATGTTCATTTGCTTCTAAATCAAGAAATATTCTTCATAATACAAATGATTGGATTATTTTACATTTATAAGTATGCCGCAGAAGTGGGCATTTGGGAATCCTAAATGCATGTTTTACAATTTGCGGTGTTTACAATTTACAGATGCTAGACCATTTTAGGGTACTAGTACTTTCTAAATTCAATGGTTGGACTTGCATATGATGTTGTATTGTGTGTATAATATTATGGCACGCGTCATAAGCTAGAAATTTGCGTCTTCCTAGACTTACTCCATGGACTGCTACTTCCGCCAGACGTGGGTTGACAAACGGCTGCAGTTTGACGGCAAGATGAGGGAGATGGCGGTGCACATCAAAATGCTGCAGAAACTGTGGAAACCAGGTGCGTGGGGTGTTATAAGTACGTGCGAGTGTGTGCAAGTGGGACACGCACAGCTGCAGACATTGTCTTGGAGGCGACGGCTAAAACATTTTACACTGCATTTTAACCTACTTATATACTACGTATGTTTACAATGGACAATCTTAGCATGCACGCCACACATACTCATATACACTTGCAGCGTCCATGTGACAAAAACTAGATCTCTACTAATGTCACCCACGGCTTGCTGCTTGCCCTGTTATGCGATAAACGTGTAGTTTATTGTTCAGGACAAAGCAAGTCGAAACAAACGTAGGAGGCCTATGCGCACAACGATCGTAGGCTACAATAACCACCGTTTGAGCAATTGCTGCTTAGAGTTTATTAATATGTCTTTCATTTTGCAGTTGACGCGTGCATGAACAGTAAATTGTTCTACGTTAGTGCCATCTACCTATAGTCACGAACACTTTGTTAAAATGTGTGACGAGAACTGTACCTACATTATAACTGCATGATAACATGGGACGCAATGGCAACCACCTATCTATCAGACTTGTGTTTGCGTGTAGCTACTCAAATATTTTGAGAATATGATTATCCTCACTGATGATGATCCGTCCGATTATGCTAAGCAATGTTGACTCGTATCACGGAACACGTGACTATATCAACTCATTAACACAGCCGTTTATTCATACCGGGTGAAACAAAAATATAATAGATACACATTACAGACATCACACACGGATTTCCCTTTATAAATGTAAACTATAAATACAATAACACCACCAACGATTGTATACAGTAAAATACGTCTATGCTAATATCGCTTGTCTCGGATGATTTCGAATGTCAAAGTCGCTTAACCTTTCCAGTGGCATCTCTAGCGGTGGACATTGGTGCTCGGCAACCTCTTTTCGGCCCAGTTTTTCACCATTGTGTCCACGTCCCAGAGCTCATGTCGAACGTTTGTATAGCGCTCAATATTCTGAGGCTGGGGACCCCTGGCTCTGCAACTGATTCCCCCTGTGTATTTTATTCAGCATTGCTTCAAGGCCGTTTTTGTTGAATGAATGATACATCTATTCTACTTGTTCCACAAATCTACGTTGTTGCTGCGGTTTTCAGACACGTTTTTCTACAATGGGCAAGGCTCGTACCTTCATACCATCACCACGCCCAACAAGCTGCTGCGCATCAAGCCGGACGGAACCGTGCTCTACTCCATGAGGTACGTGAAGCCACTTCTTCAGTGCATTTCTGTTCCTGGTTCAGCTATATTGCTTACTAGTACTTTGGGACCCATTCAAGATATTTTATGACTTTTTTGTATTAGAACTTCGCTGCCCAGTAAGGAAAATTTGAAGCTTAGACCGCATGCTGGAAGTGGTTTGATAATGTGAATGTTTCGGTATGCATCGGTATACCATTGTCACGTTTGATTTTGAAGGGAGGTTGCACATCAATTATGCCATGCATACTATGTGTAGATAAAACAAGATGCGTGATATTCGCTATAGTTTACATAATACATAAGGCCTTGTAACGTGAAATCCCTCTTACAAATTTCATTTTAGAAGGATTGTTGTTGACGAAAACAAATTAACCTCAGTCTTACATCGTGAACATTGGGGTACCTATAGTTATTCCACTGACGTAAAACATTTTGGGTCCACAGTGAGGGTTGTAGCATTTCAATTGTTACTGTCATTTTAGGTTGACCATTAAAGCTAGCTGCCCCATGTACCTGCAGTATTTCCCGGTAGATCAGCAACAGTGCCCTCTACAGCTCGGTAGTTGTAAGTATTTGATTTTATTCAAAAGCTACCTTGGCAGTTGGAGGTACCGACTTGTGACGGGTACCACTCTTTAGACAATACATAACTTCGGTGTGTTGGTTTTAATTATCTAATAAAAACCAGTGTTAATCCTAGCATAGTATGCTTATTACCATTGTGGCGTTCGTTGCTAGTTATCAGAAGTGTGATCATGATATCAGCGCGGTCTAATGGAATACCCTTGGGCCAAATCAAACGTGCTCGTCGGGGCAATTGTCGTGATTAAACTTGCTTAGCACTCAACTGGTCAAGATGCATTTATCAGCGGTCAGCAATTAGTGGGTACGCTTGTCTGATTCATTTACAGCTGGTCGGTCTAACAACGCCTTTCAGTATACGCTCCACGGTTCGTTGTTATTCGTTCATACTCAGGGTGTTCTTTTTGATGCAAAACGATTTCATGAAAATTGAATATATTGGTGGAAAAGGTGGGGGACTCCCCCTGTGGCCTCCCTACTGGATCTACTTATACCTTACGAGGCAAGAGTGTGATGTGTGTTGCATTTTGTAGATATTAATTTGTGATTTCTAACGGTTTAAACTCATCCCATTCCGTGTGGCAGAGGTGTTTGAGTTTGTTGTCAACTTATATTTTAGGCAAATTTGTTGATCTTTATATCATACTCTTACCTTAACTGGGGGATTCGTGTTCGTACACTTCAATGTAAGAATGGTCCTTGCAAATGTCGAACAATGTTCTGTGGTAATCAAGTAGCTTTTTAACTGCCTACAAAATTTGTGGGTTTTGCGGCTTTTATAGGAAGTTGATCAAGAAATGTAAGCTGCCCTGCTGAATACGCCTTATTTTGACAACTAGGACGTTTAGTGAAGAGCATCCAAGTGCGATGAAGTGCATATCCACGGCCGCGGCGTCTTGATTCATTTCGTATCTAAAACACATGCCAGGTGCTGAGCAGTTGAATGATATACATATGCATAAGGATTTCAATTGCATATATTACATTTGAACACGCTAACCTGTGAATAGTTCACCTGAATGTTATGCAGGTTTCTAAAGCAGCCGTCCACATACAAAAGAAATGTTGAAGACACAGAATATTAACAACCGACAGTTTGATATGCGGTAAAAGGAGATAAGAAAAATATGGCTGTTTCAGTTTATAGACAACCCGCGGGTATCGAGATAGTGTGGAATTTAGGACTACGAGAACACAACTGTTATGTGTTATATGTGTTCGGCTTCCATAATCGTCATTCTACAGCATTTAATTTCATGACCTTATGAATATCAAACACATTTGATTGATTTAATAGAAAAGCATTGCTGAAGATCGATTGATTTTTAAAGGCAATTGAAAAGCACAATGTGTTCAACGGGGGACGTGCTTCAAATAGGAGAAGATTGCCATCAGCGTATTCCCATAATGCACATTATGATAATCAGGGGCGGTACGTGGTGAACTGGCTTAATCCACCAAAATGAAATATACTACTTTGCGCTCACGTCTGTGTTGTGTGTTAAAACAATCAATTCATTAACTCATTAGAGATGTGATTGCAGATGCATACACCAAGGATCAGGTGGTGTACGTGTGGAAGCACGGCGGCCACAACTCCATCAAGGTGTCGGCCGGCATGACGCTCTCGCAGTTCGACCTCGTCAGCATGCCCGCCTCCAATGGAACCGTGCGCAACCGGAGCGGTATGTACGTGCTCTAAGCAACAATGTCAGCCTAAACACGACCTTGCAAGTATGTGTTGTATGCAGCATATTTAGCTATAGTTTGGGACATCTAAAATGTCAACATCTTCAGCATCTGAGCATCGTTTGATAATATGGTTAGTAGATCTATTGACCGTGACCATATTCATCAGTTCAGAGAACTGCCGCCAGCGTTGTGTGTCCTCAACTTGGTGTAAACCAAAAGCTCATAAATTTAGACCTACTGCAAGGTTTAATGTTAAGCTGCCCAGCAATCGGCTTAAAAATCGGCCGCCTGAATAAAAAAAGGCTACCTGGGTAAGATGCCCAAGTAATCGGCGCCACCCAGAAATCGGCCGCCTGAAAAGACCTTATATAAGTAAACTAGATCAAAAATTTTTTCAAAATTAAATGCAAAGCTTTTTTAGCTGAATCTACAAGGTTCGTGGTTTAGCGCATCTTTTGCCGTAAGGGGAGAGGCTCATAAATCACCTTAGAAATCACTTTAAACCATCAATAATTTTCTTAAAAAATGAATTTTACTGCTAACATAAGCTTCCTTGTGATTGTGCCGTCACCTTACAATCATTGACGTACTGTTAAAGCCAGATGGGTCAAGGCCAAATTTAAGATTGTAGATTATTTCATCAAAGATTTGCTCCATGTTTCGACCACCATAGATTCTAGTTTTCGGCCCTGCCAAAATCTGTATGATTTTTCATATATTTCTTCCAAATTGTACTCTTTAAATAAAATGTTTTGCTGTTGAGATGAAGATGGAAAGTTGAGTGTATATTCCAAACAAAAATCGTTTCAAATTTGATTTTAATGCCAGGAGTATACTAGGGCCGCGTCAAATGATTCCAGTGGGCGATATTACAATTTGATACAACTCCAAGTGTCCTAAAACGGGTGTCTAATAATGTGCAATATCTCAAACCTCCGACCAACTAGCACGCAGTGATCGTAAACAATGAGCTTGCCACGATAGAGAGAGGGTGCTGGGTAATAAATCTCTACCTACCTAGAGACAAAGCAAGGCATTATTTATAAATCAAAATGGTGCCTCCACTGTTAAAACTTGCCACGATAGTACGCACCTTTTTTAAGATCAATGCTACCCTGTCTCGGTAAACAATCACTGTATATGGAAAAGGTTATACATTCTTCAGATTTTCTACCAATACATGACCCATAAAGAATACACACGTGTGCAGAATTAAACTTACATAATTTAAACCGGTTTTAGACATTATGCACTCGATCACAGATTTAGGGGCTTTACTGCATGTTGACTAACCGCCGCTTTTAGTAAAGGGCCGAAAACTGGAAGATGTGGGGCCGATTTCTTGAATCATGGTTAAAATTTGTTTTGTAAATAAATACATTTTAAAGCCCTTAATATATAATTTTCATTTTAATCATAGATGAGGCATAATCATGAAGGTGGTATACCCAAGAAGATTTCAACGTGTGTGTTTGAATTTAGTTTTTATTGCTTACCCTAGATATTAGATAATCCGATAACGTTATGATAATTGCAAATATGTGAACTTCACATCATAAAATGCGTCCTCTGCGTGCAAGAGGAACCGTATACTGTCTTCTGGCGCTGTATACGAATTTGCACATAATACTTATATATTATAACCACAAATACCAAGGTTTATTTCAAATGTGTCTCTATTTCACCAATAAGAATACGCAATAAATACATCGTTCATGTAAAATAGTGACGTTTATATCATCATCTGCATCACTTTAATCCTAATTTACCCTACATACTGGCGGCTCTCTTGAAAAAGAAAAAAAATGGCCGCCATCTTAGAATATTTCAATTAGCTAATAATATATAACGCTTTCCAAAATGTATACTCCTGACATACATGTACAAGCATCAGTGGCAAAATTCATGCTTATACCATCGTCTCCTGACATCTGCTGACTACTCCTCAGGCGAGTTCTCCACGCTGCACGTGCAGTTCGTGCTAGTACGCCACATGGGCTACTTCCTCATCCAAGTGTACGTGCCGTGCACGCTCATCGTCATCCTCTCGTGGGTGAGCTTCTGGCTGAACCGCGAGGCCACCGCGGACAGGATCGGGCTGGGTGAGGATTCGCCACTGCTATCTTGACTATCTTTTAGTTTATCTCAAATAGCCAACTAGTTCTTGTTAAGTATTGTTTTTATAATTTCAGATATGACAATAATACAAAAGAAAGTAATATGCAATATAAACAATTATAAACATGTAGTCTGCGCTCTTTATGTAAATGTGCATGTATGAGTTTTATTCCCTGTTTTCCACCTGCTTGACATTTAATTTACGCTAGGGCATTTTTTGCATTGCGATTGTTTAATTCATTCTCTTTTGTCTTGTGTCCATGTGATCGGCAATGATGGTACAGCGTGTGTCTTTTCTCAATGTAAAATCTGCATTCTACCATCATTGCATATTTTGCCTTTTCGTGTTTGGTACCCACACCATTGTGTTATTTGTTGCCGCCGGGACAATACACAAAGAAAGCCAGATCTATGTAATTTATGTGTACATGTAGTTATCAAGTACAATAGACTATGCTAGAATAGCCTATGTTCCCCTCTACCACTATGAATTCTGCAACAGGCAACGATAGAAGCATATCCACTGTTCCTTGCCACTTTGACATGATCTGCGTATCCTATTATTATTCGCGTGTGTCACTTCTGAATCCCTCAGCTAAAAGAAAACACTCCTCAAGTATGTGACTGCGGCTGCTCTGATTTGAGTGGTGTGTTGAAACTGATGTGTACACAGATAACAGCAGGATCGTGGTGAAAGTATAAACTTGCTACAACAGACGTGCCATATCGGCCTCTCGTCTGTCTGTATTGATAAGTAGCTGCAGTCTTCTGGCCCACTACACATAATCGGATTCGTCCGGATTACGTGATTGCAGAAGTTAATGCTCATTTAGAAAATAGATCATGCTTTTTCGTGCAGAGAGTTTTTGATGAACAGGGCTCAACGAATTTGGTAAGCTTGCACGCACGTATAAACATCGACACCTACTAGTAATACATTTCACATTTTATTTTAATGGGCATTACCCATTCCGTCATGGGTTTGTGCCCTTAGATCTAATCTCATTTGCTTATTTATGCTCCGAAAATGAATGGTAAAAGGTGCAATAAGTTTATATTTTGGTCTTCAGCTTAAATTTAAAGCAGCACTTAAAGTGTGCATTAAGCCACGCTCAGCCTACATCGTTTGCATCATCATTTTGTTCACTCCAATTTATAAAAGATATAACCCAGCATGCCATGTAATTATTCATTCCAATTTAAACAATCAGGATTGTTATAATTTACATGTACACCTCGTTTACAACACAATAAAACCATGCGGCGCCGCAGTGGCGTCCATGTGCAATCTCATATTTAAATTTGTAATCCTGCAATTAGTTACAGGATCTATATACCGCTACTATGGTATCAACTTACTACAATTAGGCCTGCTGTAAGAAACAATAGTAATGCAACATATCGTGTTTTTCGTGATCCACGCCCTTGAAACAACGAGGCTAGATGAAAACTATATATGTCCAAAGATTACCGTATATCCTAGCGTCATGCCACTGTGCATGTTATTAAGGTGGCCACAATGCCATGTTCTGTGGACGGGGCTTAAGGTGGATATAGTATAAATTGCATTGCATTGATCAGGTTTATGTGCAGCCAAATACTATGTTTGGAATGCAAACTAATTCGTACCGGTTTGGTTTTATAGCTATTCTGTTTAGTTCATAGTAATGATTACCGAAGGGCATTTTGGATAAGCATTAATTTTGTAGGCTCCCTGTGTTGCTTCAACCGTCTGGTAGACAGAGCCGGTGGTATTTACAGACATGGTAGCGTAATTTGTGTGGTCCATTTGTAACTATGACCGCCTCAACGACATGAGTATTGTGATGAAAGATGAGTTTGCTCAAAAGGCAGCCGCACTTCAGAACACAACGGCTCTCCTCGAGATAGTCGGGTCATTCTGTTATTCTCAAGCAGCATATGGTTGTCCAGCCCCCTGAGACAATCGAGCTGGAATCAAATAAAATGCTAGTACTAATAAGGCGCATAAGGGTTTTTATTTTCATATAGCCTACAGGTCGAGGTGACCCAGTGATTGTAAATAACCTCATGGTATAAAGAACACTAGTTTGGCCCAGTGACTGGGTAGATGCCTGTTTAATCATATCCGTTCTACCATGCTCACTTTTGGTGTGGTATGGTTTATAGCTGGACGTTGATGAAACCCACTTAACCGTGATTGATACGTCATTACCCTATCAGATGGCACGTATTTGTAAATTACCAAGTTATTGATCGTGGATTAGCAGCATCCATTCATCAGCATAAACTGGCATGGATTCCCACGGCATCCGAGAGACTATCCAGATTAACATAAGCTTGTAATACAATTTGGATAAGCCGCAAGCTTATAACTCTCAATAAGGACGCACTCCGGGGCGCAATCCATTGTGGGATCACTTACTTATAAGATTGACAATGTCCAAGAGACGCCATGAGCCGAGGATATCCAACGTTCATGTGCGTATTGAGACTCATCGTGCGCCCCACTGCTTTGAATTTCAAGAATATCAATCGGGTAGCCCTTGGAATATCGGGAGAGCCATCGTGAGTTGAGGTCACACTGTCATATCATTGTAGCACATCATTCGGCCACTGTAGCTTAAGACTTTCATGCTACAGTACGAATTTCCCTGATAATGGAATCTCATTTTCAACGTTGAAAGGTACTTGTGAGCGAAAAACAAAATAATCTCCGTCTTTGAAAATGACTGAAAATACGTAGATCCGATTTGATAAGCTCTGTGCTAAATTAAGTTAGTTACTTAAACTTTCTTTTAAACATTTTCAGTATGTATAAGAACAAGTTAGTGTGTTTAATAGTATAACGATGTCATTGCGTTGTAGAACATAAATTCGTTCTTGTTGGGTCTGTAGTGCTGGTAAAAAGATTTCCAGGGCTCAGATAAAAATTATAATAAGCTATATACATTTAGCTATAATTATATACCAAACAAAATATCGGGGAATCGACCGTCCAATCAAGCACGATGTGTTCAAACATAGTAAATGCTGTTTTAAAAAAACGTTCATTTACTTCCAAAAGGCTATTTGTCGTTTTAGTTTCGTAGCTATAGTCCTGGGAACGCCACCACCCATTGCCATTTCTGTTGTTGGACGTGCATGCATTTATTCATCACTCGACTAGACTATCTCGCACTGGCAAATTCAAAATAATTGATCTAGCTGCTCGATATGTAAAATCAAACAGTGCTTGTGTACAAAGAAAATCAGCTGAAGCACTAATCGGGTAGCACCAGGCGGCCGCCCATCAAATGGCCGGCTCGCTTTGATCGCGCCAGCCTCGCTTTGATTTTGGGATGCTTGGTTCTGTTTGTGTTGTAGTTATTTTGTTTGTATTTTAGAAAGAGATATTGATTTGTATGTTCTTACCCTTTGAACAGGTTTAGCATGTTTCATTTGCTGTGTTTTATTTTAAATGTTTTCATAAAGTGTTGCATGTTAGGATCAATTCCATTCACGCGCTTCGCTCTTGGCACAGTAGATAACAAAGATAACATATAACATGTAGTTAACATTTGTTCATTATTCAAACTTAATAAATTACATGTATTTATCAGTTATGCTATTTCACGTATCCCAACTATAGCAAGAATTCTCAGTTTATTAGTTTACTAACCATGGTATCTCAATATGCTAACACTTTAATCATAACATGTCACAACAATGACACCGAAGGATCCAATAATAATGATGCTCCCCGAGGCCATATAGACGTATACGGTGGCTACATCAAGACGGCCAATAATACGAGATTTCTATCTATGCTTCTCCCACTTCCGTTTAATAATTTCAACCCTACCTTTGGTCTATGTGTTTGTCTACTGGTATTTTACATTTCACCAGTGCAGCGTACAATAATGGCTAAATAAAATGCGCTTAAAGCTGCCTCACTGCGTTCTACCAAACCATACACCCATCTTGGTAAACACGTTCTATAGCTTGCTTTACTATTTACTCTAATCGGCATTAATCAACAGGGCAACAGTGACCAACCGGCCAGGAAAAAAGGTTCATACTAATAACCTGGCACCGCTGACCTTGCAGGCATCACCACGGTGCTGACGCTGACCACGCTCAGCATGGACACCCGCACGGACCTGCCCAAGGTGCCGTACGCCACGGGCATGGACTGGTTCATCATCATCTGCTTCGTGTTCGTCATCGCGTCCATGCTCGAGTACGCGGGCGTGCACTACTTCACAAAGATCGGTGGGTGCTCATTTCTTTGCCAAAGATCTTTTTGTCTGCTGTGGCTGGTTACTTTGATTGCTTAGGGGGTCAATGCACTACTAGGCCGTTTGTAGGTCAACGGATGTGCATTTGATGATTATAACTGAGTACCAGCCACTAGTTGCATGAAGTTGGAAGTTGTCTCTTGAAAGAGAAATAATTCTAAACAAAATTGTCATTGGGCCTATTCACCAACAATCAGTTCTTGAGTCGTCATCTTAGCGTTTCTCCTGAAGAACTTTAAGCTGACTTTTAAACTTCATGACCAGAGAGATCTTAGATTTAAGGAGAACGTTAGTGTGCTGTGAAAATGTAAAAAAAGGTGGAGGTTTTAAGGTCTGAAGTTGCATTAACACCGGCTGCTGACTTCCATCAATTCTGTGGACGTTGAATCTACTTACCTTATAATTTGCAACATAAGAATGCATGGCTCTCTATTGATTGTAACTAAAGTTTCGCTTCAATATTAATGTGTTTGTATATTAATACATTTGTGTAAAGGGAGTGGAGAAATCGAGCCAGACAGTGAAGATGACGATGAAGACGATGACGACGGTGACAATCATTACCTCCTCGACAAACATTATTGCCCAAACACACACCCCCGGGTAAGTAAAACTGACTTTTACTCACTCATTGCAAGCCGGAATCGCAACTATATGTTGCAAAATTCCTGAGTTCTAAATTATATTATAAAGCACTGCCACTATCTCATGTAACTACCAACCTCATTTAGAGGGGGCTATAAGTGGTCATTCCCCCGCGTCCCTCATTTCAGTCTTATTATTACTCACATTCATATTTTTGCCCTTTTTACGAAAACCCACTTCCTTGAAATACCATATTCCTTACCTTTTGCCTACTTTCCGTCAACCCTCACTGTTTTCCAACCTCCCCTCCGAACATTTCAATTTCGTACAACGCATTAAAAAACGTATTATACCCCAACTTCTCCGCGTCAGAAATAACCTTTAGACCTGAAGTGCCTGGCACAAACTAGATGCTTAGTTCTAATAATAAATAATTGTTCAAACAACCCTCCCTTGTAATTTTGCTATTGCAGATGCCCACAACGTACATACAGACGACAAAATACAACAACCAGTTCTCCTACAGGACAACAGTTACGTCACAGTGTCGAGGGTACAACTCCACAAACAAGCCGGGACTACCGCGGGGTGCCAGCGACGCGACACCGCGCAAAAAAGAGCCGTTTTACTACAAGTTCTTCAAATGTCTTGTCAGCGATGCGACTTACAAAAAACATATCATGAGGCGTCAAAATCCTACTGGCCACAACAGTACAAGTCAAATAGACAGGGTTTCTCGGTGCCTGTTTCCTTTGAGTTTTATTGCTTGCTATATACTTTATTGGGTTTCGTATTTGAAATGAATGTACTAGTAATGATTCATGTAAAAACAATAATGTGATGCCAAGCCAGAACGATATGAGCAGGTTTATAGTTGACGTTGCAGTATGATCCAAAATTGAATATGTGATAAGGTTTTAAACTGTAGATGCAATCATGACGAAATATCGCCATTAAAGGCAAATAGGTCGTGCTACAATCGACTACTTTATCCATAAATAAATTGGAAAGTCAGAGTTTGACGGATTGTCAGTCGAGAGTAGATTCCAAACTCACCCGAACGTTCGCTGTACATGTGACTTTTTGTGGTTAAGATACCACTCAAAGGGCTATTTGACTGAATAATTTTACCTGTTGTTTGAGTGTTTCATTAGAAACTATTTCACGAATAAGTATAATACAGTTTAAGTAGCAGTGTGTGCAGCTCTACATTACCAAAACAAGTAATTTGTTACAAAAGGAATAACAGCTAATACTGATTTACACAAGTTTCACTGTTTGCAGTTGATGCAGTGGATTTACTGATAGAGTGTACATGTGTCACATTTGTGAGTATTGTTGATTCATCAAGGACAAAATGGCATCTAATGACCTCGAAATGTCACGTACGTGATGAATCACGTGATCCTTGACTTATCCAATCGATTTTAAAGTCTCTGAAACAGATCCCTAACCAACCTATGACGATGCACATCTGATTTTATGTTTGAGAAAAGCATATCTAAACAAATTAGGTGGTGTGTTAATTTGTTTTATAACAATCATGAGCTTTCGTAGTTATGCAAAAGGCATTTGGTCACAGTTTCAATCATTGTCGCCATCTTATAGTAACGTGAGTGTACATTCTAGGTGGGCGAACAGAAATATAGTGATTTTGCCGATAGTCATTTTTTACCCGCAAAACGCATACACTGGAAAAAGTTGGTGCACATTTCACACACTATGATTTTCTCATTGCAGAAATCTACCACTTGATTTACCAAACAAATATCTCATAGACATATTGGATATTGATTCAGATGGATTCTTTTAATACTAATTCTATCGGCCTCTATCCTACAAGTGTTAGGCATACACAGTGATTTTCAATCAGTACTACTGTAAAATGGATTAATCATTGTTATGTCTGAAAATTAGTGACTAAAAGTTAACTACATCAATAGGCCTACTGTCGTTTCACGCTCTTGTCATAATCATTATTTTGGGATAAGTGTTTGTGAGATTCAAGGAAATTTTTGTCAGTGTACTTGTCAACTTCTCCACCAGTTTCGGTATGCGGGCGACATACTACCTATATGCGCGTTGTGCAAGTGGGTCTCTACCAATATGTCTATGACATGCAGAACACCCAAAGATGTTTGTTTTATTAACATTGCAAAGATCAAACTCTGTCCTCTTTGATATCCATTGGAATGATACCAAGTGCTTACCACATTAATGCTGCAAATGTATATGCAAATTATATTTACAGAGTTCATCTTTATACAACACAATAAAATCTTACATTGATTGACAGTTTCAACAAGTTCTGTTGCCATTTTCAAAATCTCTCTGCGCATGGCAGGTCAATCTGCACGCCTTCCGATACTGAAAATCGGATCGTACACATGAGAGAGTTGAAAGCCCCCCTCGTCCCTGTTCATGACCTGTCCCTGTTCCTGTCTCTGCGCAGACAGATTTTGGAAATGGCAACAGAAGTTGTTGAAACTGTCAATCAATGTAAGATTTTATTTTGTTGTGTAAAGATGAACTCTGTAAATATATATGGATTCCAACACGATGAACACATTCAAGGATATATGCAAATTAATTGATTTGTAGATGCACGTGCATAACAAACATGTTTTATTGCATCTCAAGTATTTGTAAATATTTACAGCACAGTCACGCTCTTTTTCTTTTTTTTTTCAATTATGCACTCATAAAATGTCAACGGTTTGCAGTTCTAATGTACAAGTGTGATTTGAAACCATCGATTTCCTGAAAATAAATATTTAAACGCTTTTCGCCGATAGATGATGGATGATTATGCAGCGCTGCATCTGAGCAATAAGTAGATGAAGATTCTGAAATCATTATCGATATTTAACGTACATTCAATAAGCCCCGTCCGCACACTGCCATATTATTACTACTACAATTTTTCTATACCAACCGTCGCATCGTATACAGTCGCATATAGTCGTAGTATTGTGGGTGGGGCTTTGAATTAACTTGTAAAGAAAAAAACAACCAATTATTATGGCATTGGCTTCATAAACATAACATCATTATATAGGCTACTAATGCTGAGGCCTGGCATACCCAACTGTTCACCGGGGTAAAGCAGTGGCTGGTAACGCCTGAGCTGCAAAAAAGGCATAATCTCTATTCAAATGTTTGGGTGTGTTTTTTTTCTTTTGATTATTTATTTAAATATTTTGTACTAAAATCTCTTATAGTAAAATACAATAAGTATGCGTAAACCCTATAGGCCTGAACAATTTTATTGCATGTATTGAACTCGTGTAAACCCGCTAAGGAGATCACAATCAATGTTTTACTATTTTCATCATGTAGTCCGTAAACCTACGAGGTACACAATAACGGAAGCTACGGGCTGTAAGCCGACAATTTATTTGTGAACTTATGTGCGCGTTTATACACACATATTGGTGATTCATGTCCATTAAACAATTAATTCTAGTACCACGAATTTAAATAAACAGCAGAAAAACATGTGGATCGACAGGTTGTCTCTTTCTTGTTGTGCCTGAATTTTTGCCCACGGCTTGATTGTCGAAGCCGATGCAACGAATAGTGGCGTTACCATCGCAGTGGCTTTCTTGGTCTGCTGTCTTTTTATACTTCGAACCATGTTTCCACCGCCCATTTCTCGACCCTTACAGTTTGATATTGTGAACGAAAATCAATCTCACACGACCTTCTGGGCTCAAGATCCAGATACCTAAAAATTTACCTCGAATTAAATAATAGTTTCGTGCTAATTTGCAGCACCTATAGTGCTGCGTGCATGTGCCCCCGTGCTACTGCGGCATAGAACCGCAATTAAAAACGCTCTTTAGACTTTCCTCTATACACGTGTGTGGTGACACTATCAAGGAGACAAAACCCACGTTTACAACAACAAAAACATGCCTTTAGATTTTGTTGGGTGCATTGATTTGCATACAGCGACCATCTACTATCTGCTGTCATTAGTTGAATGTGATCCTTTGGGACAAAGATAGCGGGTCTACATCAATCGGACAATTTATTTAACTATCCCCGTGGGAATGTGAACACTTAAAGGCTATTATCATTTGGGTTTGTTGTATGCAATTGTTTCCTGTGGCATACTGTTTGAACATGTTCTAGAGATACATGTACTCAACCATTTGCATAAACATTCATATATATCATTGCGTCAAGAAGGATTGTGAGGACATAGCTGCAATATCATCTGCAGACTGTCAGGGTCTGCGCCAAGATTAGACTATTCTATCGGCACCACGTCTAATTTGTTAACCCCCAATTTCATACAGTAGATCGTAGTCCAGATCGTAGTCCAGATGCTCAAGAAGACGCCAGAAGCTTGTTGTCATTTTGAGGTGGATCGTAGGTGTTTTTGGCCTCTGGCCTCAAATTTTGAGTGAGCTGGCTGGTTCGGTTGGGAATAGCACATTGCTGGCTGGTTCTGAGTCTTTCTGCTTAACTGTGGCCTCGTCAGCTGGTTTGGGAGGATGTCGACACCCGACAGCTGAAACCACAAGGCCTGCCACTGCCTTTACAATCTGAAGTAATGGAAGCATGAGACAGAAGAATCTGTTCCAACAGTTGGGTTGTTCACGTGCTCCATGGTCAATGCTGTGTTCCTGGAGGAAATGACACAATTCTCCCTGGTTATGGCCCAACAATTGTTGATTGTTTTCTTGACCTTTGGGCTTTCCGTTTGAATTATTGAGTTGTTGATTGGGATTATAAATGTTTTCTTTTCCGGGTCGTCTGCAGGGCTAACTCGATCACCGTAGCGTCTTTCTGCTTAAATGTGGCCTTGCTAACAATTTTCATAAATGTGTTCCCGTACTATGGTGTGCTATTTCCGAATCCATGCGATGCGCACGATGCTATCATCGTCTATGTTAAATTGGGGGGGTGGGGTGGGGGATAAGTAGAAGAGAGTGTGAGTGTCGTACATACTCAAGCATGAGGCCATAATCGTATATTTGAATATGTTATGTGCTGTTACATTACCTACGTGTATTTGTAAAATGAAGAACATTCCTAAACTGCTCTATAAGATTTAGAAACCACAAATGATCAAACTTCAGTGCCCTATTAATGCCTATTGCACATTACGCCGCAAGGTCAGTTAATTGGTCACTGTCAAAATTACAAATGTGTTACAAAAAACCCACTTAGAATCTGCTGTAGATTCTGTTCTTAAGCCTTTTACTAATTCGTTTTAGTAATATCTACATTTCCAATATATAGGCATCCTACTGACTATATTATTTGCATTCACACAAATCATTTACGTATCGCAAACCGAAAGGCAAAAATAAGTTCTCTTTCCACACATCTGCACAGTCAGCCCTGTTTTCACAATGTTTGCTTCATTCGCCATGCATGATCACTTGGTGGCATTACAATAGTGTTTCGACGTTGTTTTTCAAATATATTCACATATTCAAGCTGTGCAGTGATGATTTTGCGGACCAGTTTTCAAACATGTACAAAAGGTATAAAACATACACACACAAAAAAGAAAAAAAAACTATACCATGATAATCACTGTTGTCTTAACAATTCATTGAAATACTTGATAAATCTTCCCAATGTTTGTTTTATTTCTAGAAGTTATCTTTACCACTTTTATAGGTGTGTTTTAAATTAGGTGGTCACATTAAACACTTCGAATTATCACCCTTACTTTTACTTGATTTGCATTGCTATCAGAATGTTATATATGTACGAATAAGTAGGAACGCAGGATAGTGTATATATGGTTATAATAACATGATAACTTTGGAAGATTGCTATTAATATCTATACTGTACTAGCTTCCCAGTCTCCTACAGACTACGCACGCAGCAACAGAGACAAACGCACGCAGCAACAGAGAAACATAACGCACGCAGCAACAATGTGATGGCGAAAGCGGAAGTCGTCGTAAAAAAGAGAGAATCATTTATACCCGAATCGGTGATGGTAAGTCAGTTTTCTCGTCAAAACTGATAAAAGCAAGCGCACGAAGAACAAAAAACCCCGTAAAAGGTGATTTCCCATAAAGTGCAACACTCAAAATGTGTGAAAGAGCCCCAGGAAAGTGATTGCAGGAGGATTTCCAAAAAAAACATTAAAAAAAAAACATGGCTACACCTCTCTTTGCGTAATTATATAAGAATTGATTAGAGGTGTCAATATTCATCAGCTTTTGTATTTAAAAAAAATATAGCGGTGTAGGATTTCTTGACCCCTTTATCACATTTATATATTATTTTGAAGATATTGAATAATAAATGACAAATAACTTTCTATGTTACAAATGAATCTGGATATTCATTCAGCACATCATGATAGTGAATAGTAAATACAACTTGAAATAGACAAAATTGATGAGATTGCAAACAGACAAGGAAACTGATGAATGGAAGCAAGATGTTTGTTGCATACATATATATTCAAATGTGTGCAAAAGAAGTGTTGTTTTTTCGATAGATGTTTTATTGACTTGATTACCCACTCAATATTAGTATGAATTTATTGAAGGAATACAGAGAGGAATAGAAAACTCAATAAATAATGAACAGCTTGACTAGAAAAGACTGCTAAATTTTGGATTTCATCATACTTAAAAGTTCTTATATTTCAATATTGATTGTAATAACATTACTTATTGCTTTGAATATTCAACATATTTACACTTTGTTAAAATGAACTCAGAAAGCAAAACTATTAGCATAATAAGTTTAATACAATGATTTTTAATCATAAGTAGAATTGATAGCAACATTTTCTACACACCCAAATTACAACATGCCAATGTACTTACATGTAATAGCTGAAACCCTTGTGTATATCACAACCAATTCACGCAGTCACATTTATTTAAATATCAGATTATGATACAAAATCAATTTGAGTGATCAATATTACACATTCTATCATTCCGTGCAAAAATCACCGCCAATAACCAACGCTGATTGGTCAACCAGCGTGCTCAATTATATGATTGACTGCACGCGCGGAGACCACTACTACGGCACTAGTCTAAACTCGTCACATTTTCAATACAGCCGCTGACGTCGCATGGTCAAAAGTTAAGACTAGTGCCGTAGTAGTGGTCTCTGCGCTAGCAGTCAATCAATAATTGAGCACGCTGGTTGACAAATTGACTTAATAACAATGAGAGCGTTATGATATGATTTATTTTAAAATAAAAAAAGAATCGGACACTTGTTTAGTGTGGATTTTTTGGTCATGATGGAATGGTAGCAACACCACACACCCAATTGGAGTGTCAATGGGAAAATTGAGCATGCTGACCCTGATTTTGTTCTCACTTTATTCGGGTAAATTTTCCCATTGACGTCAATCTTGAGTGGTCAATTCCTACATTTTACTTACAAAGTTGCACTCAGTGCATATTCTTACAATATATTAACAGCATGTTCTTCCAGGCTCATGTTGCCTATTATTGTTACATCGTCTATGCTCTAGTATGGATCTTTAGCATGTATTTGTACTATTGATGCAATCTAAAATCAATTATCCATGCCGGTATATGTACCAAATGGCAAGAAACCTCTCACAATCACTATTCACAGAAGTGTTGTCAAAACGTTCAACACCAGAAAACTTCAACATTCTCAAAATGTTATCACCAATTTACAATTTTGCTTTGCAAACACATGGTATGAACATTTTTAGGAGACAAGCACACTTCATATTATTTGACACAGTGACATTTCATGCCAACATATAAAACAAAACTACTTTAAAACACACTCCATTAAAATGTACATTGTAAAATTAAATGCATTCAATAATTTAAGGCAATGTTACAGGATTCAAGTAATGTTTCTAATCTTCATTAGACACGGCAGATTTACAACCATCCAAACACAAGAACACTGTTCCCTTTGTAGAAAGTTTCCAACAAGTGTTTGTAAGCATAATTCATTGAAAATATACTTATATAGTAAATCCATTTTTAGCAAATAGATAACTGATGTGAACTAAGCATAATTGCTTTATGCACGTTCAACTTTGTAATTCAAGTGTTTATAAGCAACAAATTCAATAATCCTGTGAACGACATTATGCAACTAGTGTACACACATTATCAATCTGATATCAAGTAATGCTTTGAGTACCAATTTTCAGTAATACTCTGGTTGACTCATTGGGCAAATTTTCCACTTCACACCATCCACTAACACCCTCTGCAGCCAATCCTCTACACGAATTTGACATGTCGCAAATGCTATGTCAATTAGTGAGGCGGTAAGTAACAGGTCCATATCCTGACCTCTGGAGCCTCCATGCCATGTGTGCTCAAATGTATCTGTGCGTCTGCATCTGCGTTTATTGACGTGTCTCTGAGTGTACGTCTGTTATATGCCTGTTCTCATCAGTAGAGATGAGTCCACAAAATGCGTATATAAGTTGTGAGTTCCTTGTTTGTGTGTATATGTGTGTATGTTAGTGTAGGTGACTAGGTGTGAGTTTTTTTAGTGATAAGCCCAGTCCTCCAGGGCCCCTGTTGCCTTCATAGAGAACGCGGTGACGATTCCGCCAGCAAACATGAAGGGCACAGCAATGAAGGAGAGCCAGAAGAGCAGGCCCATGCCGGAGAGACCGTGGCCGCTGAAACAATGCGAAGACAGTTGATGAAAAGGTTGTTACTGCATGTGTAACGCATACAGTCTTAGACGTAAGTGATTTGTGCTTACAGGCAACTTTTTTTTAAGTCGACTTCATTGGTTTAATGAATGATCATGAATGTCTTAATTAGGTTTCCATGAAAAAATCCATATCTAATCTCCCCGGAGGGAAATATGCCACTCAAAAGAGGTTTAGCTGTCAGGTTGTCGGTGGTGCCTCACCTGGTGCAGCCGGCGGCGAGGCGCGCCCCGAGCAGCAGCAGCACGCCGCCCAGCAGCGCCGTGGGCACGTTGGCGCCGTACGTGGTGGCCAGCGAGTCGGACGACAGCGACGAGAACAGCCCGCCCAGGATGGCCGCGCACACGTAGAACACCTGCGCATTGTGCAGTGGTTAGTAGGTGCTTGTGTCAACATTGTATGATGAGTGTTGCGCTTAGTTCGTCTGTGTAGTGTAGAACATTGGCCTAAAGTTTTGCAAAATTTTGTATATCACCTGTAGGAGACGATGTGGCATAAATGGTTTGTATATGGTAACATAATTTTATGCATTATTCTTGGTGTGACTGCAAGGTAAGAATGGGTAGTAGATGTAGATAAATTGCATTTATCACGCACACACTTGAAGTTGGTCATCACACATTAGAACTATGTAAGAAGCCAAAATCCACACCCAGCATGTTCACAACTAACCATATACAGCTGTTTCAATGAATTTCCAATACCTAGGCAAGGCGCGGCAGATCGGACCACAATGATCCATAATGCCTGCTGCACATTTTTAAATGAAAATTAGAGCGTTTCGTCTAAATGGTGTACTTTTATGCATTTGAATATAGAATAGCACAAAATATATGCATTTGAGTATAAAATAACACCAATATATATGCTTAAAACAACAGTTGATAAATGTGTGATAAATAAAAATATAATATTCATGTTAAATTTCATTTGCCTACGATTCATCCATTTGCTGCATCTGACATATCTAAATATGTATGCATTCGGTGTATGCAAATATGAGGTTTCCCCCACTGCCAACATATTTTACGCATATTAAGTGCTTACACTGATGAATACAGAGTACTTTAGATGATAGCCGCATACTAAAAAAGAAATCCTACATAGAAATAAAGACTAAATAAGAAGTGGAGACTTGTGACACATTACATCAATTCTATTAGACATCATGTAGCTAGGCCGGAATGTTGATAAAATAATAAGCAGGACATCTATATACAATTGTTCTATTTCATGCCGATGGTGTTTGAAGATCAACACTATCAATCTTAAGCACCAATTAACATCCCTCATTCTCATGACCGTGAAAGGCTGCTGCAGAACATAGACGACGCTATTTATACTATTTTTGGCCATTTTTAACACACTGTCCTAACGTCATAACGTCATCATCTCTCATATACTGGTGGTGGTACTTATTATCCTAGATATAGAGAAACGGTGCTGCAAACCTCACAGCCTGTGTATATTAAAACCCATACTGACGGAAAACACATACATGTACGTACTTCTTACTCCCAAGACTTCCTAAAAATGGATGCTTCTTAAATACGAATGTATCTCACCTGCATATAGTTGCCGAGGCCGATCCTCTTCTTGGCCAGGAATATATACAATTTTAGCTGGAGGCGGCGGGTGACCACCCACTTCATTTCGATGGTCACGTAGCTGGGTTTATTGAAATGTACCCGAAATGTACCCCCAATGTTTTTGTAAACAAAGCCTCAGGAATTCCGCCTACATCCCGAGCTTGATAACTATTTCCGACAGCAACAAATTTCTGTTGGCGCACGAGTGATAACCCATTGTTGATTTTCAAGTGGTCCCAATGTCAATCCACTCGTTATTCTCTTTATTTGAGGTTCATGTTATAATTTTCTATCAAACGCGTGTTTATGCAGTCTACAAAACTGCTGTTTTTTTTTGTCAAGAAAATAGAAAAATAAAATTATTTCAATGGAAATTGTCAGAGGATCTGCTGTTTATTTGTTCATGTCCCTTTAAATACGAACCATGTTTATCTTGTGTTGAACCATGTGCATGCAATGTGGGTTTAAAGGTGTGAGGCTTAACATGTTGAAAACCCACTGGCAACGTGGCACTTGGGCTCACTCGAACGCCTCTACTCTAGTACACACATTATATTTCCATCTCCACCCCAGACCTAAAATCATCACCTACCCAAAAGTATCTATTGGATGTAGAAATTCAGTTAAAGGTAACAAACCTTTTTAATAAATAATGCCCATGAGTGTTGATTTTCAGGCAGTGGTCTCAATTGTTACACCGTTTGTCATCATTTATTTGAGGTTCATGTTGGTATCATCGCATAATGACAGGCTTTTGCAGTCTACAAATACATTCTTTTTATTCATCATTAAAGTCAACATCACATGCCTGTTATGGTTTCAGAGAGTGGAATGAGGTGGTTTTAATTGGAGGTTCTGCTGTGTTATATTTGAATATGAATGTGATTGTTGCAATGAAAGTCATCACAAACAGCAACAGTTCACTATTAGTGTGAAGACGTTACCGTACCTGCGACTGATGGGGGCCATGCAATGGTGGTGATGATGTTGGTATTGGCAGTCGTGTTCAGACGAATCTGGTCCTGTAAGCAAAATCAAGTCAGGAATGAAATTTATATCGTTGGCATTGCTAGGAGACAGTGTATCAGACTACCAGATATTCCAACACTTACACAAAGCCCTAATAGCTCTTATGTGTTTTCAAACTTATCAACATTTTAAATTTGAAATAGAAAATGATAAAAAAAAAACAATGGCAATGCAGTTTCAATGCAAGTGCCATTTTGCATGTTATTATGAGCATGTGTACGTGAAGAAAACATGCATGGGCAAACAATATATTCCATTGCTCCTGTTGCCATCATAAACCCATCAGACATTTTTTACTGACATTACATGTCTTCACAGATCGGCATCCTGTATGCGGAGCATGACAGGTGTCATCATCTGCATGCACGGCATGACACGGCCAATAAGCATATAATGTGACGCAGCACGAAGGCTATGATATTCACATGCATGTATTACATCACACCAAGCACGTATATCTTTTTGGCTATAAAAAGTAGAAGGGTGGACCACTATGAAAATAATAAATGTCCATGTAATAGGTTACGTTCCATTTTTTATGTTTTCGATGTTAGATTGTAGAGTTTCGTAAACTGTATCTCTCACGGCGGCTCGTGCACAGTTCATATAGTGTCTGTCAAGACTTTGGCATTTTTGGAAAAATGTTTGTGCAGAGATCTCTTATAAATAACCATAAAGTATATGATAAGAGACAAAGCATTATGGAATACCGACGCATAGACATTAAATGTGGAATTTAAGCTTGAATTGCTGTACTAGTGCAATGCATAGATCAACATATAAATAATAACTACTGTGCCCATATAAAATCGACTCTTGAACTGCTTGTTATACATGTACATGGCGCTGAGAACTACGACCTGAGCCAACAAAATTCTCTACCTTATAATTTATTGATGTGTACACTAGGTGTGAAATATATGCTGCTGCATTTTATTACACCCCGAACCACATCACTTCTTTATATTACACTAGAACAGGAACATAACCCACTTTGAACGTGTTCATTGTGTTGGTATTGTACAGTGAGATTCATTTCTTTATATCACAACAAAAAAGTTTAAAAGAAAATATAAAGAAATATTAAGCCTATACATGTCTTGTTATTTGAAAGGAAGCTTATTTGAAAAAGCACATGCTGAAATTGGCCCCGTTTTTAGTAATTTTACATGCAAAAAGGTTAATAGTAGTTTTTCTATGCCAACTTCAAAACACTGAACATTACTGATCATTACCACACCATTAAAATATTAGTGCTGTATGATTACTCCAAACATTTGGGCCACCAAATAAAAGCACTAATTGGAATGTTGTGAAATGGGGAAATTAATGTGACATAGATATCACGGGGAACGTGCATTTTACACAACTACAAAAGGAAATATGTTCAGATTGCAATCTTTAATTCTAAACATGCTAATTTTCACATTATACCACGTCATGCCTGGCATAACCTGTCGATCAAGTTAAAAATATGTTGATTCTGATAAGTAATTCAAAGCATGAATTCAATAACGCATTCTAACCTTTACAAAGAATGCTATTTTATAAATAATATATATGATAATAATTAAAGAGTGGAGAAATTCCAATCAGGTAGGATCAGAAAAGGATAATCATGTTAGTGATATCTAAAGTGGACCACTGTAAATTGTAACGAGGCTTCTTCAAATAGTTTCCTAATGTGAACATATATAAAAATCTGGTGATATGGTATACAGCATATGGTCTCATTTGATTTGATTGTTCTATTTCTGCTGTGTTAAGATTTAAAATTGCTCAAAAATACAAAAAATGCCTCTTGTCCCAAAAGTACAATCATAACAAATTTTATTGAAATGGATGATGGAACATGTAAAATAAAAACTTTTTGGACGGACAGGTATTTTTCTATTTTTGGGCAGTTTTAGAACTTAACACTGCAGAAATAGAAGAAAAATCAAATTATGTGTTGTCAATTATTCAAATTAGAAGGTTTGAGTCAAGAATGCCCAATGTTACAAAATGAACTTTGCAGTAACATCACATCTTTCATTTATACGTGTAAACAAACAACTAGATAATCCACTAGGTGATTACTCTGAGCTGGAATGGAGACAACATGGAGGGAGCATGTTTTTCGGTGGCGTGGCATCCCTATTTTGTGCGGACATATCAAATAAGGCAAGTTGTATGCAGACTGCAGTTTGTATACAAAAAAAACACTGTGTCACGTGACGTGACATCGTGCTGCGGCGCGCTCACCGTGATGTCGAGGTCGAGTTTCCAGTTGATGTAGACCTCCATGAGCACCACGGTGACGGTGAGCAGTCCAGCCATCGGCAGCGCCACGGCCGCGAACGGGATGTTGAACTTACCGTGCACCCTGGAACGTCCAGAACGTCATATATCATGAGAAATGGGTGATAAACGTAGGAATCGTTGAGTGGTGGAGACTCGCCAAGGAGAATTTTGTCATCTGTGCAGAATTATTTTGTCTACTTTGGACGTAACATTGGATGTAGCACCAGCATCTATATGTCCAACATTCAATTGATTACGCAATTGAAGGTTTTCTTCGACTTAAAAGAAATAATTTAAGCGTGTGTGTGAATCCATCACTACTTGGGGATTTCTCTCTTTTTTTTCAAATCTATTGTGCATCTAAAACATATACACAGTAGATCTACATATGTTAATGATTTGGATATCAAAATCAAATCATGCGCATGGTAAAATATAAAATGTTTATTTGTTATTATAGAGCCCTGTATATAGAGAGGAATCAAATTCTCAGAATATCTACTCTGAGCAAGTGTCATACTTCTAATGTCGTTGTGCAGCGAAACTCTATTACAGCACTACATACATGTATGCATCAACATTCATATGGAGAAACCCTATGTGACAGGAGCGATGCCACTGACAAGAGTTGCACTGCATGCTGTCTGCATCTACATTGTATACACCCACACATGTACGCACCCTCCCTACCTCCTCACACACTTACGTGGGATGCCTGAACGGCGGCGTCTTGGGCTTGGTGATCTTGCTGATGTAGGGAGCCACGAGTCCGTACAGCAGAGCGCCGATCAGTGTGCCGATAAATGTGATGTCTGAAAACACCATCGACAACTTGGTGAATATCAGTTGTTTGAGTTAGGGCTGGACTTTACCCCATTAATAATAATTTGGCAGTCGTGAACGGTGTAGAAATGAGCCCTCGTATCCCCATTAATAAGGGTATTACCGTGATAAAAAAATAAATTCAGCATTAAATCAATTTTCCTTATGAAAGGATAGATTATTACAACTAGATTTTGATAAGACTCTTACGCAAATGATTTTCAATCGTTTTATCATTAAATTAACTTAGTTCATTTGCAAAAATGTATCGAGTCAAAGATGGTATCTTAAAGCAGAAACCAAATTAAGTAAACAGTACAGCAAATGTATTTGGGCCTTCTAATTCATAGAGATACCATCACAAATAGTAAAATTCATAAGGAACACCCAATCCTTTTAAAGACTTTTTGAAGACTCTTGAAAACCTTTTTTCAGGAATGATATTTTTTAAGAGATAACACACACGTAGTTCATTTACATTTAATTAAGTTCTTGATTATACAATTTGCTGTCTAATAGTTACTTACAGGCATTTTTTGTCCACGAACCGACTTGCGCCAAAACCATTCCAGGGCACTGAAAGGGAAATGTATATGTACTTAGCAAAAAATACACTAACAATTACATGTAGATATATCAGACGGTAAAACTTTAAACATGTTCCTAATTGATATGTTTTATAGAAAGTTTCAAATAACCAAAAAATGTGTCATGGTGCGTGATGATACCAATTTCATATTCTCGTAATTATCAAATAATATATATGAATGCCTTTTCCTATTTTTGCCCCATCGCGTAGTGGCAGATCCAGGATTTCCTGATTGGAGCTATACTCCCAAGTAAATGATGAAAAAACACCCGGTCACCCGGCTGACTTAGGATATGCCACACGTGGAGCTGCCAATGTAATAGTGAACGTGTCTATTTGAAACCAATAACAAAGTTCAACCATCTGCAAAGTTTAATGTTATCATAAAGTTTTGGTTCTCCAGAAATTTTAAATCTAAATTTTCCATCCATTGCAGAATTATCATTATTAGTCTGTAGAATGAATATGTATAATTGACTTGTGACAGGTCTCACTTACTAAAGTGACACTGTTGGTATTTTGTGTAAGAATACTTATTATATGTATGAAAATGATTATAATCGCACATTTTTCCTGGAAGACAATGTGAGCAATACATCATTGTGAATGATAGAGTCAATGATGGAGTTTTTTCCTAATTATAAGTGTAAATTAAGTACGGTCCTGTGGTTATAAGATTATATAATTAAACCCAAATAAATGAGAAATCATCATTTCAAGAGACTTGTCAATTGTTTAACAGATATAAAAACAAAGCATGAGAATCACATCGACGACTTGCCAATAGGCTAATTACGGTTCCATGTTGTGACATAATCAATGGTAAATATCAATATGAATATGGAGGAGTCACAGCTGTATGAAATATTGGGCCGTCAATACAATCTACAAAACATGACTTTCCCCTATCATTTGTTTGTTATTTATTATTTGGACTCCCCTTCAAATATGTGTCTCAGCGTGTCATTTATTCTAATCACTTTCATCTTCATATTCGTTCGTAATATTGGCACGTACAATAAATGCGTTTTATAAGCCCCTTTTAATTTTTGCACGATACAATATATACCTAACCCCAGAAATGATATATTTCAAACAATTACTTATTTGTGATTACGTATTTATGTTTTACCATCAAGACAAGATTCATACAATTTGTATGCATAAAGATTTATGGCATTGTATATGTACACGCTATCTTATTCCTCTATATATGGCAATAACACAATGTTCACACTTACTATAGTTACACTCGGCATATTTATATAGTGTTATATGCATTTTGGCTGCTTCTATATAATAGTGTGATTAATTTCAAATACCCATGCATAGCAGTTAGATATATGTTTATTGTATAACATGATTTCAATAAAGTTCAATAGATTCTGTTAGATCGCAAGTTTGCTAGTAAGTTCAACATAATGCCCTTGAAAGTTATCGAAAAGTATCACAGATGCATGATCGTCAGGTCGATCCCCTTTAGAAAATAGGTCATACAGATTGCATCAAAATTTATTACATAATAATGAAGATTGGGGACAATTTTTGAAAGTTTCTAATATATTTGTGTGATGGTATATTGGCTGTTTAATTGATGTGGTACGCTATATTTGATATTTTATACTCAGAATGTTATACAGTCATAGGTTGCGTTTACCAGCTGATTTTACTGTATATTTAAGGCTCCCATTTCACATGGCCGATCATAGCTTTCTTTACTATTGACAGCATCCTTAGGTCTCTTTGCTGAACTGTGGTCTCGTCTGCTGCATTAAAAATATGTGTGATGACGGATGAAACCGTAAGTGCCGCCACTACCGTTAAAATTGGAAGCTATAGAAACATAGAACGGAAGCATCCTTTTCAACAGCACGATGATCCAATATTGCTGTTGTCTACCTGGAAAAAATGATTCACTTCTGCCAGTTTCGGGCCCAACAAGTGTTGTCACTTCTCTGGAGAGGTGATTTTGACTTTTTTCGGCCTGTGGGCTCCCGTTTTAGATTATTGAGCTGTTGATCTGTTTCAACATTTTTTTCTGCTTCGTCTGGAGAACTAACTTGTTGATCGTTAGGTCTCTCTGCTACAATTTTCATAAAGATGTTCCGGTTTTATGTTGTGCTAGTTCCAAAAGCTTGCCTTTTGAAATAGTCCATCTGAAAGGTCACAGGCCGTAATTGCAGGCGATCCCGTAAGCTTTAGCTACAGAATATGCAATGAAGCAATATAAAAAGGTTGCAAATGTTGGGGGGTTTAATTGTTGTTTGTGTCTCTGAAGGATTATACTCAAACACGCATTCCCCCGGTCGGGCACGGCTGGCGCCGGCGGGCTTCAGGAGGACTCGTGGGCGGTTTTCGGCTCGCCCATGGTGTCGTCGATGGCCTGCCAGCTGGGCCAGCCCATGCAGGGCAGTTACTACGGACAGACGCACCCGCATAGCAGGGCAACGCCCAACACGTTCGACCCAATGGGACTGGGACAGTACGGCACGACGGCGGCGAGTCAGAGCCCGGCCTCGGTGGGTGGGATGCACGGTCTGCACGGCGGTGCCGGTGGCGGCGGGGGGGCCGCAGCAGTCACACCAGCCCACGTCCGTTATACAGGCACGCGCGGCCGCCGTACGACTGGATGAAGAAGCAGACGACTTACCAGTCGGCTCCTTCCAACGGTCAGTATACACGTTTGATCGTGGGCTTGCGCATTGTGAAGTTTTTTTTTAAAGTGGTAGTCTCAAGGTTGATAGTATGGAGGATTTGTCATAGGTTTTAATTAAAGAATTTAACTTTTGTGCTATGGCATCGGTAGATCCAAGGTGTGCAGGAGGTGGTGTAGGGTGGGGGCGCAACTATCTAATTTTCTTACAAAAATTGTCATTTTGACGGTGTGTTTTTATGTCTCGTATCATTTTTTCCGCACGTACGGAACATAATTTTTTATGAGTCATCAATGGTTGTACCCAACATTTTCTACACACCCCTGGATATGTTACATGTAGCTCTGTATGTACCATTGTTGAAAACATGGCAAGCTTTCAATGGCAAATCCTTGCTTTATTATCAATGTAGATCTTTACCACAAAAAAAATAGAAGTGGGAAATACCTACTGTCTATAATTACGAATCAATACATATAGCTTTGGGTTATTGGTGTCATTTACAAATCAATCATTTCAAAAAAAATTCTGATGAGAGACTATTTTTCATAATTACCTAGTTGCAAATTTCCAATCAGCAATAATAATCCTATATATTAATACGCTAATTTTTGGACTTTGTTCGGCTATCTCCGCTTTAACCTGACAAGCTGGACGCCATCTAACTACAGGAGATCGTTCATGGTACTGTGTAGTTTTGCACGAATATGTTTTTCATCGTCAAAATTGCCCTGACGGTTGTTAACTAGCGGTTTTATAACAAAAATAGCAGACAGCGGCAGCCATGACAGCGTCATGTGGAGTAGTGTGTTGTCATAAAGACGCCAAAGGCGTCACATCGGTTCAAATACTAGGGATTACCACTACTTTGCCAATTGGGCTATGTGTACCTTAGAACCTTCAATCAAGACCACCTCTATAAATACACCACCTCTATTATAAGATGATTGAAAACAGTCCCAAGTCTTCATAAAAAAGACCATTACAAACGTCCCTAAAGAGCCCACCCCTATATTAAACCACTTGGCGCCAGTCCTTGGGCAGTCTTACTAGGGATGTTCTACTGAAGTGTGTGAGAATTCTGTGCCATGGAGAGCATTATGTTCTCATTACCATAGACACTAATTTTTCATACCATAGCTTTTGTATATTAGATGCTAAGTGAATTATCAGCGATCAATGACTTACTTGAGATATACTTATACGAGCTTCAAGTCAGAGTTAATCCAGAGTTCTCTGTCTGGGCCAAGTGTACTCCATCGAAGCTCAGAAATCCATAGCTTGATACGTTGCTTGACTTCTTGCTCATTGCAAAGTATTCTATATTGTGGGTAAATTCCCTATCTAAATTACCTTCAGTCTTAAAGGTTGTTCTAAAACACTCTTTCTCCATATCATACTAGATACATGTACTTGGAAGGTGATAATTTGTCAATGAAGTGTGCCAATATTATTTATTATTTATTTGTATGTGTGTACTAGCTAACAAATGTTGTCAGAGCCAATGTTACAAAGTATCACACATGCACACAATTTGCACAAGGGTGGGTGCTTATGAAAAAGAGTGCTGTACTCATTTCATACACTTTACTCAATATATCCCTTTCCTATGTCCCTGGAAAGCATCATCCATAAACAATAGCTTTTCCTGCCTTAGCTGTGACTAAAATGACTGAGACCTAATTGTACACACATGTACATGTACATGGAGTGACTGTTCCTGTAGTCACGCTATAGTAATCGGGAGTATGGATGCTTGCAAGATTAATATAATTTATTACTATTATGGTTGGACGTAATGGACAGAACCTAAGTATTAAAAGGACTATATATGTGTATTGTGTAAGTATCAAAATGTGTCTGTATCTGGGCTATGGCAATGTGTATGTGGCTTCAAGCAGGATGAGAGGTTGGTAATGTTAGTACCGGTGTCTGCTATCAAGTCTGCTATCAAGTCATGGGTGCTGTTAAGATGGGAAGCATGCTATCATGACTTGGCGATCGGTGTCAGATTTTGGGCTGAGCTTTTTTAGGACAAGGGTGGGTCCTAGCGGGATTATGGGTGGGAGTGGATGGTGTAGACCAGTGGTGAAGACCCGAACTACGTAATATGTATTTGTTGTTAATTAGTGGTCTGGGGATGGGCGGATGTTGGCAGGTACTATCAGGAAGTGGGTCGGTGGTTTTCTTATTTTTGGATGGTTGGTGATTTGACTTTCTCTTCATCATCGACTGTTGTTATGTGGTTCTGAAAACCTCCGCCAATGAATCATACTTGATGCTTATGTTTGCTGTGTAGTTAGTGTATTAGCACAATTTATGTGTTTGTAGTTTGTACACTGTAAATAAGAATACTTATAGGCAATGTTAGGGGTAAAATCACAATCCCTCTGATTTTCACTGGCTATTACAGAGGATGGTCACCCTGCCAAGTTTACATAGTCAAAAAACTGCCTTTCAATGAATGACGCTTTGGCTTGATCTTGGATGTTGTGTGCGTGGGGATGCTGTCAGGGTGCTTTCAGGATGGGTGGTGGTGCTGTCAGGACGTGGGCAAGTATCGTCAGGACAAGGGTGCTTGAAAATAAAATGCCGTAAAAAACATACTTATCCACTCACCAAATATGTCTTTTTTCTATGCCCATGGAGGGCATTGTGTTCCCATTTACATGGACACTAACATTTCCTCCCTTAGATTTTCATTTTAGATGCCAAGTCAATGGATTTCACCAATGATATAGTTAGGATCTACTTATACGACTATGTAACTGGAGTTATTCAATGTGATTCTCAGCATGCCTCTTTGACCACACGGGTATAGGCTATACATATTAATCTATATAGATCTATAGATATATAGATATAAGTAGCAGTAATACTTGAACAAATATCACAAAACACTGTAGATCTTCTTTGATTTTGTCACACATCTGATATTACCACTTTTTTGGGGGGGGGGGGGGGGTCAAGAAAATAGAAAACAATGTTCACCTTTTGCGGAGCGTGACAAAATGTACATCATCCCTAAATACAACACAGTCCTACTGTGACAGAGTGGGAGGCTCTAATCCTAGGTGTTACAATGGAACTACACTGGGTGTGAGTCACTGACCTACACTAACAGGGATTTTTGTCACATCTTAAAGCCCCCCCCCCCGTTACATTCCTGGTTCTCATGTGTTGAATAATCTATGGTACAGGATTTATCAGTTACCATATTATTCAAAGAGCTCTAGATACATTTTGTGGGAAATAAAACAAAAAATGAGGTATGTGGGATTTATTGAGGCCTTTTACCCCCCCACCCCCCACCCCCCTGGCCGCTCCCCAAACAACATCTGTATTTCATGTGCAGTGGTATATGTGTACTGGCGGGCCCCTGCACCGTAAAAGTGAATGCAAATGCTGTTACCAATTGAGAGAAAATATGCCTCATATGAACTCCACTTAGCAAAGGAGAATTTTGTTGAGTGAAAACATAAAAGCACTAATAAACATTGTAAAATAGAAATGCGTCAAACGCATTCAGTGACATTTATCTATATTGCATAAAGGGCAACTTGTTTGCAAGTTTTCAGCTTATGTTGAGCCTTTGCAGCTGCAGTTATGAATATTTCATCAGGAGACCAATGGGAAGAGTTTCCAATAACATATTTATGGCGACAATCAATTAAACTGCTGTGAGTGCCATAGAGGTTAGCTGTCCTGAGCAGACGTCATGTGGAGTAGTGTGATGTCATCAAGACGCCAAAGGCGTCACATGGGTTTAAATACTAGGAATTACCACCACTTTGCCAATTGGGCTATGTGTACATTAGAACCTTCAATCAAGACCACCACTCTAAATACACCGCCTCTATTATAAGATGGTTTATAATGGTCCCAAGTCTTCATAAAAAAGACCATTGCAAACATCCCTAAAGAGACCACCCCTATATTAAACCAGTTGAAGCCAGTCCTTGGACAGTCTTAATAGGGATGTTCACCAATATCTGTGCCATGGAAAGCATTACGTTCCCATTACCATAGACACTAATTTTTCATCCAATAAATATTAGATGCCAGTTTTCAGTGAAATGCCATCTGTCTTACCACATCCAAGGGTTTATCTGTTGCTTGACTTCTTGTTCATTGCAAAACATTGTGGTAAAAGAACTCTTTCTCCATTTATTCATCTTAAAGCTTGTTCCAAAACACTCTTTCTCCATATCATACTTGATACTTGGAAGGTTCAAAGTTGTCAGTACAATGAAGTGTGCCAATATTATTTATTACAAAAAATATTTATTTGTATGTACTAACTAACAGAGCCAACGCTACAAAGTATCACCCATGCCCACAATTTGCACATTTGCTGGAGAAAAAAGAGTGGACACTTTCAACATTTCCTCCTATGTCCATGGATATTTTCATTTTACATGCAAGGGTGCAAAATCAAATGCTGTAAAACATTTTACACCAATGAATATGTTATGCCCATGGAGGGCATTGATTTACATGGACACTAACATTTCCTCCGTTAGATTTTCATTTTACATGCCAAGTCAATGGATTTCACCAATGAGTTAGTTGCGATTGACGTATACGCTTATAAAACTCTCATGCCTCTTTGACCACACGGGTATAAGCTAGTTAAAAGATTAATACGCTTCATGAAAAATCAAAACAATATTAGAAATGATTATTGAGAATTACAAGTGTACTCTGTTTCCAGAAGTTCTAGTGATGATTCTACTAAATGTTCTCTTGTTTCAGCCTAAGCAATGCAAGCTGGGCCATTAACTCTTACTTTTACTCTTTCCATGCGACCACATATATGTATAATGTGCAACAAGAATGTCAAATATGTTTTATGATGCTAATCGTTTGGTGATCTGTGTTTTTCCTTTCTTATATAGATGACCCAACATCACCGAAAAGTAGGTATCCATTTGCACCCAGCTCTAGACCTGACCCTTTAGCTTAGCTTGCATGTATAATAACATAACAACTAATTTGAAAATCTATAATTTCTCAGCTGTGAAGAGTTTCTGCATTTGTGACACGTGTGAATTTACAACTCTTGTAGCGGCTACCAACATCGGCCATAAAGTTTATTGTAGCCGACTTGTGCCTGCGTTTAGCGCGTGTCTGCTGACAATGCGATATTAGGCAACGAATAATTGCAACAATGGCAGCCGTTGCACTTAATCTTGCTGCAGCTCAACACCAACGCCAGTAGGTTCTATTCCAGCTTTACCATAAATAGTAATTTGCAGAAACAAATAGAGATTAAAACAGTATTAAACAATATGTCTAACACATGTTAGGCTATAGGAAAATGCTGTGCACATGATGATGTTTGTTACTGCAATTCTATTTATAGTGAAGCTGGGATATGCCTTATATAATCCTCGTCAATCACCACCAGCCGATCATGACGTCCTGGTTGTCATGCTTCGTCTGTCTCGGCCACCTGTAATGTCTCTGACGGCTTGTACAGCTCGTTGACTTTGGCATGCTTCGTCTTAAGACTGTTACGTAATAAATAGTAATGCATTTCCGCCGATCCACCCCGAAATGACGTATCGGGCGTCTTCTGGAGGATCTGGAGCTAGGATCGGCCATGTGAAATGGGGGGTTTAGTACACAATTTGACTTGTTTGTGTTTTAGCACTCACACAAATATCAATACCGGCATCCCTAGGTGAACATTTCATGCAAATGTGGTGTACAGGCTTGTTGAGCCTTGAAATTGTACCACCACGTGAAATTGTACCGGTAAAATTTCGTATCAACTTGAAATTGTACCACTGCCAATAAATAAGTTACTTGCCACGAAATTGTACCACACGTGAAATTGTCCTACTCGCCAAAATTTTACAAACACAATTAAAAAAACAGTGTACCTCAGCAGTAACTTGTAACCAAAATGAATCTAGAAGGCTGTGTACCGTCCACCCCCAGTCCCATGTTACCCAGTGTCCCATCTACACCCAGTATCCTGTCTACCCCCTGTCACCTCTACCTATTTATTACTTCATCCATACCAATCACAAAATCATATTTAAGAAATGTGCAATACTCATGGAACAATTTCACGTGGTGGTACAATTTCAAGGCAACAATGGCAAAATGGTACGATTTCACGTTAACTTGAATTGTACCGGTACAATTTCATGTGGTGGTACAATTTCAAGGCTCAACAAGACACTCGGAAAATACAGTTTATATTGCATGTATATGTTGTGTGAAAATGCAGTTTATAGCTCATCAATCTACAAGAAGATTAAAACAAGTATGTTGTTTGAAGTGGCATATCAACCCACATAAAATGTGGAACAAAGTCTGTTTTCTCTGATGATCTGATGATGCTATCGATAAATAGCAAATGGCCTATATTGCAATATTGATATACACCATATATATTCGAATACGCTTGCCACCTTAACTTTATATATGTTATTGCGTTCACTGACTGAGCAATGTCATTCCTTCATTTCACAGTGTGTAGTCGATAACTCAATAGTCAATTGGTGTTATATAATACATAATGTGACCTCCGGCTGTTAACAAACGCATGCTACGAGAGAAACAAGTGCCTGACTATAAGGGATCATTATTACAAGTTGCAATAGACTATACATGTAATCAACGCTGCAATGTGATCTATACTAGGGGAGGGATTAATATTTACAAGGACGGGGTGTGTGGATAAAAGGTTGGCAACAAAGCGGGAGTCTCCGGTCTCTCAGTCCATTACAAACCCGAATCCCGGCCTACCGTGTAAGGACTTCTGGCGTTCAATATGTTGAACTTAGGTTTACAAAACCTGAACAGTCAATAGCCAAGTGTCAACTTATGACATAGTTCATTTCCACGTGAGATAGAATACATGCACTGTAATCATTCATTATAAAAAAATATTTTAGCAATCATACCATCCTCTTGAAAATAAGACACATAGAAGCTATTCGTTATGGGGAGACGTGGTGTCATTAGATTTCGATTCAAAATGACATCAGTATGCACCCTCACTCGGGGGGGTGCTCTTCCATAGTCGCCCTGTACGGCATGTGCCATTGATATGGGGTCACCTTTTCCACCACTCAGTGTCACTAGGGGGGAGCATGATTTTAACATTTCAGACGGTTTCACTTGTGGTTCATTGTCTGTAGCTCTATTTTCGTGTGATTTTGGATCAAATTGTGAAAAATGAAAATCTTGGAAATTGAAATGAAGTCATGATACTATGTTAAAGTGTTTGAATGTGTAGTAAATCGTGTTGCTTTCATTACAGTGTGGCATAGAATAATATCCCTTGGGATTACACCCCATTGTTTTCACCCGGTAGTTTCACTAGGGGTATCATTTTTATAGTTTCACTTATTTCACTAAGGGGTAGGATTTTGGTCCTTAGATGGCATCCTCCTACCCATTCACCCCTGAAGTAGCCCCTGGGCACCCTACCTATGAGTGTTGGTTGCAGGTGAGGGACGTGACTAATGATGCACACTGGGCCAGGTGCGGGGAGTTCACAGAAGACTTGGTATGTTGCCATGTAGAGGATGAAGGGTATCAATAGTGTGTGTGTGCATCTGCGTGTAAGGTCGATAGTTTAAAAAGAACACAGCTCAGTAAATATTCATAAAAAGCAAATACATGAAGTTACTTATATATGGCAACCCTGGCGGCGCTGTGCAGCTATACAAAATGTCATTGTTGATCGTAAAGTGCTACGGATTGGGAGATTTAAGAGAACAATAGGGTTAATCTTACGGAAGACACGCAACAGCTCAATAAACAAAGGGTGTCGCAGTGCAAATAACAAAACTCACTGAAAATATGATGAGATTCATCAATAGGCAGAGGATACACTTCGAAGAATTGCTCCAATAGACAGTGATCATCACTTTAATCAAGCATGATCTTGTATTAGCTAACAATGAAAGAACATATTTGTGGTTCTTCAATTATATATAACGATAACTATAATATATCAGAGCTTCCTTCTTCAGCATTCTCTAATGCTACTTATTCTTATTCTTCCGGTAAATGATCAATGGACATTGAATTAAACCTTTAATAATGTATAATCGCTGAACTTGTCACGACATAAGAACAAAATTGCATTCTAAATGAAATTCAAATCATATCAACTGTGTGCATCTTAATTATAATGATTATAATATTGGGATTACCTCTCATTGAAAACCTTAGTAGTTACAAACTGCTAGGTAAACGTCCTAAGCAAAAGTCCCGAATTGCTATATTCTGTACGTTACAGAATATAGCACTTCAGAAGACGGTACATATTTGGTATTAAGCAACATACGTAATCTGATAGGAAAAAAATATTCTACGTGTGGAAGCTTTAGCACGCATATCTAAGATGGACTGAGGGACTAACACATTCAGAGATCCACACAGTATAGTCAAACATTGACATAAAACATACATATAATAAGACAGACAAATAAACAGACGACTGATGCACACTTGAACTAAGAATCACATACCTGTAAACAAGTGTTACACTTATTACACATAAAACCCATGCGCGTATCATCTTTAGCCTGCCGGTCAGGACAATCAGTTTGGCACAGACATGCAAAATATAATCTTGACATCCAGTGAGATGGACAGAAATAAAGATGCGCGTCAAGCTGTACTCACGGCGCCTGAGAGAGTCATGCCGGCGCCGAGGATGAAGGGTCCGATGGTACTGGTGAGCACGCCCTTGTCACAGAAGCAACCCCCGTACTCGTCCACGCAGTTGAGGAACAGCTGGCGACTCGGCGGCAGCAGCGACATGATGGACAGTACCAGCTGGCCTGTGGAGGGGTATAGGAGGTGGGGTCATGTTCTTGTATAGTGGAGTTATAGGGTGAGAGTTGTGCGTTTATACATTAGAAATGTGTTACTGTTTATGTGTCACTTTCTTAATCATTGTATTAGTGTAGCAACTTTTTCAGGAACAAAAATCTATAAAGTAGTTCAACAACTTTTGAAACTACACTGCCAAAAAAGAGTTGATAGCATACAGATTATTTCCAATATAGATTTTACCTTTTGTCAAATGAATGTGTGATTCAAACATAGAAACTGGTAGGTGAAACACAAGGTTATACGTGGGGTTTATAGTAAGTCTTTTAACATAGAGCAATCTTATCACTCACCGGATGCGACGGCCGCCAGGAACATCTTGAGCATGATCCAGCGCTCGAACGTCATCTGGAGCCGGATGGATGCCGGGGCAAACACTGGAACAGAGACAGTGGAGTTTAGTCAGAGAGACAGTCAAGTATTCAGCAGCAGTCAGATATCTAGGACACATGTATACTTTATATGGATGTGGGTGAACACTGGTGCATATACTGCAAACTAAATAGGGAATAAATGAATAAAAGGCCCGATTGGAGGTATGCTCAAACATCGTACATATCACCTGGGACGCTGGGGAAAACCATTGAAAAACAGGCACTAATACAGTCAGTCTGAGTTAGATAGCATCTGAGGCCACAAGGCTGCCAGGCCGCCAGGTGGAGTAAGTGCCATACGTGAATGGTGTCACGTGTATATCTTATTGTGACACTATTTAGTAACACTCATAATAATTACCACACCTCTATAAGGTGTACAAAAAGACACATATACAATTATACATGTACAACAATGAAACCTTACATATAAGATTCTATGGCTAGCCTTTGCTGAAAAGGACATGTACATAAGTACAATTTATTGATGCACTATTATGGTGCTGGAAGTAATATTGGACTGGTAACTAAACTAGCGACCATTCGTGTACCAATTTTATGACACTCGATTTTCTTGTATAGTTGTAAACAAACCTCAAGCAGTATATTTTAATGCATGTATTGTCTACTTATACCATACGCTGGCGTATGCGAAGAAGAAGCTGCACGGCAAAAACATGTTTTTTACAACCTACTTTGTATATCTCATGTGTGTATTTGATATGCCTGACCCTGTAGGTAATGGTGTATGCGCACATCACATCCGGGCCATATTACCGAACCATTATTACGGTAATGACGAAGGCTGTGGCTGATACATGTATAATGGCCTACCGACAAATTAATAATCAAAGAGTCCAAACTATTTTCTCGTGCCTACGTAAAAATGCCGGGTTGTTCTGATAACAAGAAATAGCAAGACTATCAGATGTAGTTATTCGTGTCTCTTAAATTTATATATGTACTTGCATGAAATAGGATCAATGTTATTCTAGCATGTCGAGCATTGGTCGTGATAGACGTTCTATAAATGGGGAGTAAACAATGGTCCTGATAATAATATGTAGCCACACTAAAATGAAACTACTCATTCTCAATTAGATCCGACCTTGTATCGCGAGACCGATAACATTGTAACTTTTCATTTCAAGCTATCCATTGCAGATAATTGCAAGGATGGAACCACGCAGAGTTCCATTTATGCTGGCTCAATTGATAAAATATCAATTGCGTGGGTATATCCGCACATAGAGAAAAGCCCATTGATTACTATTTCTTACACCCATTCGTTAGTGTGGGGGTGCGTGTGTGTGGGTGTGTGATCTACATTAAAATCTAGTAGCACAATCCATTAGCTTTAGTGATAAGGAAATAAAGAGTGTGAGTATTTGGTATCCACTGGCATAAGTATATATACTAGACACTTACGTGTACATGTACAAAACTTAAACAAATATCAGTCCCCATTTTGTGCTCACTATCAATGGATTCAGTAGACAAAGAATTCATTGTCTTGCCAAATTGACAGAGGAGTTTTCAAATCTTTACTCGCTCCCTTTCTATTTTGTTCCATTATTATTTACACAAGGCTATTGATGATTTCGCTATAATTATATACCTTTTGTGCATTAGAGATAAAGAGAAATTTGTTACAAATACTCGTACGGTCGATTGAATAGGCATAATGAGAACAACTTTGATATGAGAAGAGATAATGACTATGACTATGTGTTTGCATAACTTCCGGCACATAGCTCTACTCCTCATTTTAAATCTATATGGAGGTGTACATGAATACGTCATGGATCGACCTACAAAATGAATGACCCTACATAAACCGTAGTGATTGGATCCTAAATTATTATTCATAATAGAGTAAACACAAATATGGATCATAAATCTCAAATATATTTTCAGATTTAAGAGAAATAGCAGACCCAAATCCCCTATCGATACAACTGCACGAATAAAAAAAAGTGTCACGCTCCATTGCGCATGCTCAATGCCAGGTCATAAATTACGTCACGTTCCGTGCAAGTTTTATTTCTCCGATCATCGCAACTCTGTGTAAATCGCCATTTTACATGAGTTTGTCGGTAACTCTCAAGTAAATGATGCATAATTCATTATGAACGTTGTTTGAGCTCCCTGTGCCTTATGTGACATTACACGGGGGTGGCTGCGTTCAAAGTAAACATTAAAGTTTGTCGGGGTATTTTTCATAAAGCACATCGCTTGTGTTGGTGGACGATGATCCGCGAAACTGCTTTTCATGAGATCACTTTAAATCTGCGCATACTTTTCTTATAACACGTTCATTTGAGTAAACAAGTTGTGCAAACGGAAAACATGTATTTGCTCTTTTGGGGTCATAGAATTGAACTATCAATCGTTTTCCCATGCAAAACTATGGCCCGCATACGGTGATTATATAGCCTACTCACAAATCTTGTACAATATTGTGTGCGGATTACATAGAATCATCTGACAGCGTAATTGTAGGCATGTGTACAATAAGAATGGTCGTTTAATTGCATATTCTTATGACTCATGTGTTTTTAGATTTAGAATACTTTGCTTGCTGGAAAAAACATGCTTGTATGAAGTCAGATTGAAGTCGTAATGAACTATTACAATGTGTTTCTCAAATCTGTGAGTAAATTGTCCATACACATATCATACGTATGGATGCTGCATTAGGTACCCGCCGGTTCATTTTCCCGTGTAATGCTTCTTGATATAATATGTGATATGATCCTATCACCATAGTGCAGGATTCTATTTAACAGTTGCTACTCAATAGTCTATGCCACAAGTCCAGTCCGGCGCGTGTAAGATGAACCTACATTGACTCACAGATACTTTTCATCAATAACTTCTGAATATGTACCTATTCGGCTGGATGTAATATCGTCTAACTGCCTTCTGAATGTGAATCAATGGTGCAACGACCGTGAGTTCTTGATATCACATAGAGTGTTGAGCGGTTGACTTTATGTAACTATCTACATCATTACCAATTATACTCGTGTTCGGTTGAACTCTTATTTTTATGAAGTCAAACTTGGTGTGAATAATGACCAGGTTACACTATCATAATGCACATTGTGCGGAATACAAAGGCTCATAGATCTTGTATTAACGTATATGCGACAAAGGTTATTTCAAAATGAATAGTGTGCCAACATAGGTATACACCTTATGCCTAGGGCACATTCCACCGCAAGGTGGGTCTACAGCCAGTCTACGACCAAAAACGCACGGAGATCGTAAAGATCCATGAGTGTTAAGTGCGATAAACGCAGCATTTTTAAGGCCGTAGGGTCGCCGTAGAAGAAGTTTGGCTTGCCAAACTTCTTCTACGACCACCCTACGTCATGGTCTGACCGTAAGGAGGCAGTGCGGCGACCTTACGTTAAACAGAGAGGATTTACCAGCACGTTGTCGGTACAGACACAGTACGGGGGCCGTACTTTAGTAATCACACGGTGCGTAGAACGTAAGTTATACGTGAGTACAACGCACGTTTGATGCATGTTGATCGCACGGCCACCTCAATAATAAAAACACTCCCTGTGTGGACGCACTCATAACGCACGGAGCCCGTGCTGATGTGCCCACAACTGTATTTTTGTCAATGCGAGCGGAAAACGTGGAATGTGCACCTCGCTTTTAAGTGAATAATTTTCTAAAAACCAACTGCTGTACACAAGATATTACGAATAGAAGTGCAAAGACACATTAAGAGAATCACTTGGATGACTGCTTCTATGTAAAAATCAAAGAAGCCTCAATATATTGAACACTCTGCCCTTCCCAGTATTCTTGCACTGATATGAAAGCACAGTTAATTAATGAAACTGCTACAGCATAATCTAAAGTGAACCCTACGTCAATGATAAATTACACTATCATAGAGCATCACACTTAGTGGAGTTCTTTCTATGTGAGCGATGACCATACAATCAAACATATGTCATCCCAGTTACATAAGCACCTATGTCTTGACACATTGTCTGCCTCTGCGGCCTTTACATTGCTCATTTGATCTGATCTGATACACTAAATGATATTATATGGTAAAATATATGATAGTTTGGAAATCAAAACAAATAACCTGTTTTGATAAGATAGGCTAAGTGCACAACGTGCATATCATGACCTCATTTATCAGTGATGTTAACATCACCACAGAATCACATTGTAAATAAGTAACATTCCTCTGCAAATATGCAGATCATGCTGTGTCGCTAATTATGAAACTTTTGTAAATTAAAAGACAAATATAGAGCATCCTCTACAACAAACATAGCACGTGAGAAATTCTTTAAATGTTTATCGATAATAGTTTCTTGACTAACTTTATAGCAAGTAAGTAAATTGTCATTAATACAAAATGTGCGGCAGTGTGTCATTTGAGGATTTCGTAAATGAAAAGTGTCCGATAATCCTTGTGTTTGATGTTCACTAAAGGGTGAGTCTTTGATTTACATGCCATGAGCAAAGTACACATTCTTATTGAAATTTCACATGCACTCACGGTTAACACTCAGTGCTGAAAGTTTAACACTGGAAGGTATACTGCATTCAGTCCCATACACGTGTACCAATTAAGGCTGTTTCTATGCAACATGTCTCACGTGGTCGTTTTGATCCATGTGACTGTCATATGTCACCAGTTAGTGTATTGTCATTGATTACAGTGAGACGACTCCGACCCACCAAATCAGCTTGAATGACAAAAATTAGGAGATATTGTTTCTACTATTCAGACACTGTTTATGAATTAAACTTGTATTGTAGGAAACTGGTTGAATATTGGCATCTTTTGAAAACCGATGATATTCCCATGCAGTTTGTGATACACTGAAATTTTAGTTAGATCATCAGAGTGGCAGGTAAAGTGTGCAAACATATTGAAGGGCGCCCACATTTGGTTTGGTTTGGTTTGTTTGTACTCCGCATCCATCAATGTTGGTGATTATAGCAGAGGGAGACCACGTGGTGTTGGTACATGGACCTCCAGAGGCAGGCTAGGTAGCCAACTGAGCCTCAGGGGTGGGGGAGATCACACTAGCTATAGTTTTCAAACTAGGTGAGTTCTTTTACGTGCAGAGGTGTGGCTCTCCTCTACACGGGACACGCCTTTTAACGAGGCTTCCGAACCTCCGCTTGGCGTCGCTACCGTAGTAACACTGTACGGTGGCGACGTGCTCGGTGGAAATCAGCAACTCAGTGACAGACGCACGACGTAACGGTTTTGGCGACACTGTGTCTGCCATGACCGGGCCGCGAACTTACGACGCAAACAACTCCTGTTTTCAAGTCGTACGCTCTAACCACTGAGCTACTGAGGACCACATTTTACAGCCATCACCACAGTGTGGCCATAAAAACTCAAATACGTTTCTATCATTGACCCGCACTCTGTTTTGCGCCCATGCATGTTTCAACACAATGCCCATTGCGCCACATGACGAAACTCCTCCCCCAACCACCGCCAAACCCCTTTCCCCAAAAGCCCGTACATCTGCCAGCAAAGTCACGCCACCAACTCGTCAGCAAACAAGCACTCACCGCGTCCCTTCTCCAGGCACCAGCCGAACAGCACGCCTGCCACCACGCACGCACCCAGCTTGACGATCACGGCCCAGGCGCGGGTCTCGGGGTGGCAGCACGAGGTGCCGGCCTCCACGTCCTCGGCCTCCAACACGGAGGGACCCTTCTCCTTGCTGGGCGAGAGCGGCACCAGGTTGGTGGAACTGGAGGACGTGAGCGGCGGCGAGTCCGACGACGACGACGTCGCGTGCACGCGGCTGTCGGCAGGCGGCGGCGACACCGACCCTCGCATCTTCTCGTCTTCTGTGGAGGAAAGAACACTTTGGAGCATATCATCTATTATTTATATTTGGCGGTTTCCTAGTTTAGTGTAACCATATTTGATTTCAACAACGAAAATTGGATTCGACGTGGCAAAATTGCGAAATAGCTGGACATGAGATGTCTCTGTATATATCCAGCTCTTGATATTCAGGGTGCTTTTAAATTGCATGCACGCATTCATACAGGTAGCTGAGAGAAGTAGAAAAAACTGAATAAACAAAACCATGTGTGTTCAATTTTGAAATCTGCTAACAAAAGTGGTGTGGTTTCCAGCAAGTCATTTTATTGCACATGATTCCACGATCTTTTGATCAGTCACATTTTTTGTGGGTGACGGCCTTGTAGCAATAATAATTATGTCCATGCTGACGATTTTCACTGAAGTTTTTTTTTTTTTTTTTTTTTTTTTTAAGTAAAAAAGGTCAATTTCTATGAATCTGCTATACTTCAAAGGATATTCTATTTTCCTTGAACAAAGATAAAGGGCACGGTCAGTTTCCATGAATCTGCTACCTTTTGAGAGCATTCGAATATATAGATGTGGAGCGAGGGAGTGGGGTCTCATTCCAACATCAACAATAGTTTTTGTTATACTTGCAACTCACCGTCGTATAAATTCGCAACTTCTAATTTGATTTCCATTTGAATGCTCACTTATGTTGTCAATGGTATTGTTCTAAATTTTTAATTCAGTTAAAGTTACATTGTACACTGAAAGAGGTGCGACTGAATGAACGTTTATTTATAATTTAAAAACGTCCTACTGAATATAATGAGTCCACGTGGACATACTTATGATGTATGCATATATCATTCTATATTAGAAAACTAGTAAGACATTATTTGAAATGGTTGTAGCAGCTTGAAAATGATGGAATATTTATTGGTTTAAAGAATACATAAATCTTTCATTTGCAAATTTAGTTTAGTTTTGTTTAACCAAGTGATCATTTAGTTTAGTGTAGTTTATTCATAACAACTGCCCGAGTCAGTTTAGTTTAGTTTAGTTTAGTTTAATCAGGAAAATTGACATTTAGTTCAGTTTAGCTTTAATCCAAAAAAGTTACTTGGAACCCCAACTCCGGTTGTTCTATATTACAAGTACATTCAATCACATCATTGTTCATTCGCCAGCCGTGTACCTAGTGGCCACTAAATGATAATTGATGTTGTTGAAATGATTTTTGCTTAATGAGGACTCTTGTTTTAAAAGAGTGACAAGTTGGAAGAAATGCTGAAAAAAGAGGGGTGTTAGTTAGTAACAGGTCAAGAAAAGAGGGAATGTGAATTTCAAATTTGTGGGATATGTGGGAACTGGCCAAAAAGGGAATGAGGATAATAAGATAATAGTGATACTTCGGACTTCTTGACCATTTATAACCTCAGCTCTTTGTAGTGTTTCATTGACAATACATAATAATTAGGTATTATTAACAGGCATTGTTCTACCACTACAGCTGTAAGGAGGTATTCGGTGCTCAACTATTCGCGTGTATTACGATATCCACTTGCAATATCAGTACTGTGATTAGCCTGACATGTAGATACCGTGGAGTAATAATACTCTCCATGCCCACTACATGTGCGAAGTCCAATACTTCTGATGGAATGTGGCATCGATCCATTGTCCCCTGTACCCACGGCACAAAGTTGCTACTAAACCGTAAACATTAAAAGGTGACCTCAATCGTAAGGTTAACCCTGATGTTTTATTCTTTTTTCATATCTTTTATTCTTGTTGTTTCTTTGTAAACGTCACTCTAGCTCGATTGACTCCATTACCACAAAAAGCAGACAGCACACGTCGGCTGGGCTGGCTGTACGTCCGAGTAATTATAGTTATCAATTACAATTACAATTGGACGGCCTATCGGCAATTTGACACTTGCAAACTAGAATGCTTTAATATCTTTAATGTCCAAGAAACAAGTTAATAACATTATTATTAAATCTTTATTGTGAAGACCTACGTCCTTTTCTTTATGTAAATGCAATAAGCCATGGCGTGATGATATGGCTTAGCTGCATGTCCATTGTGCGAAGTAAAAGGTGTCGAACATTCAAAGTTACAATACAATGCATTTGAAATTTAATAGCATATTCAAAATTTTAATTCCATCCACAATAATAGCCTCAATGGTTATAGTTATTTTTAATTGTGTGACATCAAACGACTTTATCCATTGAAACCTACAAGCACATTGAAACCATTTTTGTTTAAAAAAATGTCTGTTATGAAATGGTGACTTGAACACACTTTGAGGGATCGTAGTTTATAGTAATTTTTATGAATATTTTACTATAACCACAAACACAAATTAACAAGTTTTAGCGTTTGATTCCCCACATTCCCAGCATTCAGTATCCCCAACATGTATTGATGCTGCAAAACAATCAGTGTAATACACTAAAATGTAAACCATCACATGTACAAATGTATTCATAAGGGTATACGTAGATGCATGGTTTGTGTTGTTTGTAACAATGCAACCCCGTAGTTCAACTTCGCCTTTTGAAATCCACCAAAAGCTATACATGTTCTGAGAAAACACCGCTCATACACAACTAATTATGTTAACAATTAAAAAACAATTTTTAAACATATCTGGGAGTAATGCCTCACCTGTCATGTTTCCGTGCTGGGGACGTCTGTGGTGCAGGCGTGAACCGGGGGTCAGCTGCGGCATCTAGTGGGCAACGGTCACCATGGTCAGTTGGGTTAAAGCAGCCAATTGTCTTTTGTTAGATTTTGTTATGATATGATGACTGGTATCACGTTCAGTGTCAATCACAAGTTCTCCTGTTTATATACAAACTACACTGTATTCTTTGGTATCACAGCATGCGGTTATTAAGCATCGTATTCACGCTTTCTATTTTGAAACGATCTTATTCTTATTCATCATAAATTTAGAAAAACGGGTATTTCTAAAGCACAACTGTAAATCGTTGCGTAATTAGAACTTATTCACTACACACTTGATCGTTAAACATCCAGTGTCCAAATGTGATGTTTGGTACTCCAAACACGGCACCTCTTCAACTGATACACACTGATAATAACAAGTCAGCAATGAGAACGGCTACTTCTTAACTTTTGTACATGCGCTCTAGCTTACAAAATGGCCCTTTAAACCCTCCTAAATATACATTTGAATCAACTTAACACAGGTTATATATTCTCAGTATGTGGCACCATGAAACCATTACACGATAAAACAAAATCAAGCATGCTTATTTACCCCCACCTGCCATATTTATATATGTTACACAGCGTGTTGCGCATTGGCAAAAGTCTACTCCGGTTTGGGGAGGCAATCAAGTCACGTCGTCGCAATGTATAATATAAGTAAGCAGGTTAAAGTCGGCGATCACGTTAAAGACATTGATCTGTGGGCACTTAAGATCAACTGTGATAGCTTTGCCAAGAGGAACTCCTGCCTTGGGACATTTTTGCATGTTTTGCGTCTGTGTATAACATGCATTTATAGCCTTTGTTACTGGAAAACAACTAACAGAACATATTTTGACTTGTTTGGTGTGTGCACTCGTATCTCACATTACAAAATTATTGACAATGTGTCCACAAGTGAAAGATTGTACTGTAAAAGAGACAGAACTCCGGGTTAGGATTAAGTAGCGATTTGCATGTGATAGGATAGCATAACATTAATTATTGCACGGCCTCTACAAGCAAAGCCTAGCTACCTGAGCAGATTGAAAAATTATCTATCTATTTTAGTGCACCATGGTGAGAGTCACAGCCCCGTTTTGATAAATATTTTCCGGGCTTGTGAGGGCAATATGCACAATATTTGCATACAGCTTTCAAAGGCATGTCACTTTTACAGTGATATAATATAATGCATGGGGTGGCTTTATAAGGAAGTGGGATGTGGGGTGTGGGGAGGGGGTGCAAACGCCTGAAATTTTGTGGGGTGTGGAGTAAAAGGCAAAAAAATAGGAATTTGGGAAATAAGGCTAAAACATTAGATATTTGGCTTTTCTTGAATGGTTTTAAAAAAACACCACCACAACAACAACAAGAGCCACCCCACCACCACCACCCGCCCACCACCACCACAACCATATTAGACGCTGTGTTTAGCGACTACAGTCATAAGAAAAGACCAGAACGCATTCATCCTATAATAGCATCTAGCAAGCACATGACCAACACGCAGAGACCATCGTCCCTCTCTTGCTGGTAGCACTGTACAGTGTTCTGCTTGACTGGCTCCGCAGTTACTAAGCAGACGTTTTACCTCACCTTTTACAAACGTGTAATACATATATAGCAGACGACATCCAAATCACGTCGTCATTATTGACTGGTGGCGGCGGCGGCGGCGGCGGCGAGTTTCCGGAGACGCCGCCGCCGGCGGGGTGAAAACTCCGAAGAATGTACTATGTGAACTGTGACTAGGCAAATGTGTAGACTTGTGGTAGGTCACTTATTAATGATGTCAGTGACCACAACGTGACGGCTATGTCCTGTAAATTGGGGTTCACCGTTTACTGACCAACAGACCTATTTTAAGGACATGGTGTGACTCCAAGTACGAACATCTAGAGAGTGTCGTTCTTTACCGCCTTGGCACGGAAAGTAAAACGAACATTCATGCGCATTGCATGGTATACGCTGCACATGTATGACCTATATACTGAAACTGATAGTCCTATACCCCAACCCCCAACCCCACACCCCACGGCACCCCAACCCTTTTTCCAAGGGTGGGGGGGGGGGGGTGTCAAGTCCGCACGCGTCAATGCATAGTAACTATATCTTGGTAGTTCACTTTTGCCAGATATACATATTTTAGTTATTTCCATCATAGAAGCTAATTCAGGCAGAAGAAAAGTTCGATACCTGAATAATAAATGTGCTAGAATAAGCCATATGTTATGTGGTTAGTATTAGTAAATATTCAAAACGAAACTGTCAAAGAAAACTTTGAAAATAGTTTGCCATCGCAGATTCATTTTTAGAAACCTTCAGTACAGTACGAAAAATGTATCTAGAGCTGATAGCAATTATCTACACTTATCAGTCAAGATTTATATGAATTGCTCTGGTGATACATACATATATTACTTCAGCAGATAATCTCGTGAATTAATGTGCGTCGTCAATCCAATACAATGGATTATGAAATATGCATCATGTGGGAAGACACACGTGTTATGAAACTTTTTACTTTCCTTTCAGGGGAGTCTGACATTTTGTATTGTTGATCCAAGCATTGATCGACGATTAGTGACTGCATAGAAATGGCGTTTGTTGTGCATGTTAATCGCAGGTCAAGTTCCCGTTTTTCATCAAACATTTGGCAGGTCAACATGCATCTATCACGTCCTGGATCTCCCCCAATTGTTAATAACGGTGGAGAAAACGTAAGGCACGAGTCCGAGTTATAAGTCCCGTCCTAAGCGGGCCGACCGGCTGAAGAGGGTTTCACAAAAGTGGTAGCCCTATAGCCCGATGCTACATGAAAACGGGTAGCGCGACCAAGTTTTGCCTGCAGGTGCAGGTGACGCGATGGTCTACTAATGTTTTGCCGGGTGCCATTGACACAATACATGCTATTATCTGTACTTCGAATGTCGGGTCGTCTGGATTGCCTGCGGTTTTCAAACTTCATAACCCTGATGTCTACTGCCTTATCCGGACACTGTGACACAATGTGCGAGATTTTTTCCTAAGATCATATCAATCTGAGTATTTCAAACGCAATCAAACCCAAACTAAATTAGAAACTTCCGGATCTTTTATAATCGGTTTATATAATGGCTGTGGATTTGAATAATCTAATGACATTTCCACCCACACCAATAATCAACCGATCCTATCTGGATCTCACGTAATTGCGGGTGTTCAATGGACCGAGATAACCATTTCTCATAACCCATGTTTAACGTCCGCTAGATAGGCCGGATTCGTCACCTTTAATACGTTCCGAATAATAGTTAATTACTAGCTGGTAATACTGGGTGTGATGTGTTGGACAACACGTGGAAAACACCGCAATAGAATTCAGTTAGCAACACCTTGCACCACCTGGCTCCACTGAAGATCAATCCAGATTCAGGGTCATATTTATAATTCATACTAGTCAACTGCTTATATTCGGCTTGTCTGTATTCCATGGCAATCTGATGACATAGATATTGGGATCTATCAATGTTCAAGTGTCGCAGTCATAAAGTACATTTACTTGCAGTACGGAATGGCCAGCGTTTGAGCGCTCCTGTAAAGTTGCTACCAAAGAGCAAAATAATTACTTAAACTATCTCTGTTGCTACATGTAGATCTATATGCGACCAGTTGTAGATATATCTTTTGAATAAATATTGTGTGCAGCAGCACATATTTGAATGAATACACGAATAGGTAAATCAAAACTACAAACTAATTGTATAGAAATTCAAACTGAATGCATTGGGCAAACGGGTAATGTTACATAGACTATATGTTAGACTTATCATTTGTTTACGAGCATGCATCGATATAGCCGCACTGCACGCATCAGAGGCCAAAACAAAAATCAGTGAGACAGAAAGTTCCATTCATAGCTGCGTTCGTTATTGTTAACGCATGTTTTAGGTACATGTATGAATGATTATTTTTTCACTGGGGCAACATGATCACGTCGACATTTTCTCGGAATGCCAAATGTCGATTGTTGTGACAAAGTGTCAAATACCATTTTTCTATTGTAGGGGCCTATGCGTCTAATTACAACCTACAATGTAACTATGACGAAGTTTGTTTGTTTTTCTTCTTCTTCTTTAACATATTCAAATAGTAGGCCTGTAGATCTATATTGCCGTAGGTTCTGACCATGAGATTTTATTACGATTTTGATGCAATGTACTTATACATTTTAGCGTAAACACCCACATTTGATAATGATCAAGAGCTCCAACACTACGACAGTCCATCTTCAGAATCAAAATACAGCATGTAAAAACAAGTAAGCTGCAAATTACTATAATCTTATCACAACGTGCAAACAAAACAGTTGCCATGTTTATTATGACTGAAGTGCAACTTTCTGCATTATACTAGTACGGTGATGTTGCTTATAATGGCATTATAAATCAATGTAATATATATTATTAGATAAGTGGTAATCGTAGTGTGAAACAAAGACACAGTGAGGTTATTTTAGTCTATAATTTGGCCCTGTGGACATAGACAGTGACTTACATGAAGTACCTGTAGGTCTACTTGTAGTCTACCAAGCTAGCCTTTAAATATTATCATGCGACTCAGGCGGAATTCAAGATCTAGAAAACAAGTCTCTGCTCACCTTGTAAGGATCTGTAACTCAATACGCAACTTAAACGCTGTGCTAACACTAAAGCTGAGTTCACAGCTACAATTTGAATATAGATTATAGTACAACCTGTTTTCTGTTCTGCTTGTTTTATGATACTTTGTTGTATGACGGGTGAGTAGCGGGTGTTTCAATGAACGCGGAACATATGTAAAGTGATCAATAACTTTGCATCATCAGGTTACAATAATAATTCCCTTGAAAAATAGCGAGACTACAATAATAATTCATCGAATAACAAAGTCTACGTGTTAATGTTAACCTTGTTGATGTTTGTTGGGTAATAATTACTTATTACATTGTTAGCATGGGTGAAATGGATTTTTGCCCAATTTTGGCAATTATGATCATAAGTAAAGGGTAAACGCCCTTCTGGCTGATGCTCTATTTTCAAGATTTTGAAGTAGGCTGCGTGTGGCTCTATAGTGTCTTTATGGCCCTTTATAGACGGACGCATTGATGGACAAGCTGGTGTCATTTACCGATTAATGGTAGATCTAGTGTTGTAAATTATGAATATCCTCTCTCGAGTAAGGAATATAAAAGTACATTGCTACATAGAGGTTTTCTTACCTAACGTTCGCACCTTTGTCTAAACTTAATTTAAAGATGACACGAAACTGTTCGAAACTAAACTACACTTTTTTAACAAGTTATAGTTGGTAAATCCTGAACACATAGTCTAATAACGTGATAATCCTTGATGGTTGTAGCTAAACAGTATTTGTAAATGTCTGCATCTGCTTCGTGTTAACTCAAAACCATGATTTACAACCGAGCAAGTTTTCTTTCAGATTCATAACGCAACCCTCACTTTTGTGAAGAACCATACATCACTTTGAGCATACGACATAGGCCTAGCTAGACCATCTCCGTGGAGAATATTAGATAGGCGCTTCCTTTATTCTGACACGTTGCTATCTTATGGCATTTAAACTTATTTTTAGGCGTAGCCTACGTATACCAAATGATATCTTTATCTAGTATTTCTTCTATATAATCATTCATTCCAAATTGACGCCATTTGACAATGCGAGAACCATCTTGCCGCGTGAATGAAAATATGCTCAGAGGTAATAGGATTGTTGCACGGATTTCAGGACAGTTATAGGCTAGGAAAAAACATTACTGTAAAGAAAGAAAGTCGTCTGAATACGCGCAAACCACCAGTTGACCACAGCTCGCGAAAACATTCCAGGCATTCTAATTCGCATGTCCCGTTTTCCTTTGTGGTCGTTTTCTTCTTTGATTTTGCACATACTGGGTGTGGCTTACGTCAACTTCTTAACACAGGAGCCCTCTGTGAAATTAATATAATTGCTTGAGGCAAAAATGGTCTACTTTTGATTAACCTTTGACCGTGAATTTATGGCGGAAGTTGGCATGTCGTTTGGCGAGTATTTAAAGCTCTAAGCGCATGCGCATTGAAGCTTGACGGAAGGCGTGACGTGAGGTTCGCTCATCCGAATAAATCGTCTGTTTCTCCTGTGATCTCCTCTAAACGTTCCACGAACGATTTGTGTTGATTTAATGTGTTAAGTGATACATTAGCCATGGCCTTTGAATTAAAATTAGAGATAAAACGCATTCATTAATCTCGTAATTTATAAAAGGCCAGAAAAGCTATGATTATTATATTCAGAAATTAGTAGGCCTACCCTAGTGCATAGTGATAGTGCTTTAATCCAGGTAATAGCCTCACTAAAAGGTCAAGATTTGCAGGAGAGGGGCGTGATCAACTGACAAATTGGGTTCTACACAAGCTAAACCTCATAAAAGTAACATTTGGAAGGGGTACAAGGGATCTGCCAGTGATTCTTTCCCTTTAAATTTTCCAACCGATATTCATCATTGCAAACCACTACTAACACGTTACGTGTTGGATTCCAGCTGAACAACACACCCATCAATAGTATAGGCCTACTAATTTCCTATTTTCTACCGCATAGTATAGCAACACATATCCGACTAGTTAGAGCCTCCCATTACCCAAATCTACGCAAAGTATAGGCACATCATCATTACTCTATCCCCGAGGCCATGCCCTGACGGCCGTGCAACAACTGTGGCATGGGAGGTGCGTCTGTCAGCCGGGCCGGGCCTGCGTCAGGCATCCGTCAGTCCGGCGAGCCCCGTCACTCATACGAATGATTGACCAGATAGCCGCGCTTCAGTGGGCACATTTTCTTGCTGGGTCCGCAAGGCGAGACGCTAGTAATTAGTTTGCTCACCAGTTGTCCTTGGCGTACGTTTGTGGGTGGTGTTTGACACAAGTGTTAGATTTAAGTTGGTGTATCTTTGTGAGTTATTGGTACATATGTGTAGTTTGTATTGCCTTATTTTTTTAATGTATGCATCTGATTTTACGTATGCTTCTTATTTCAGTATCTTTCAGAGAATCTATAGGGCTAGAGGTAAAGGCTTAGAAAGTGTCTTAAGACTGAAACTATTCATATTTATAAGACATAATGCATGCTTTATTAGGGTAGAGGATCGACGTTTTTAGGTGAGATCTTACCAGAATTTAATACTCTTACACACAGCGCCTACCCCCGGACCCCCACGCCAACCCCACCCCACCTCGACAGAACCATAGATCCTCCAATGATCAATTATACGTTTTGTATATAAAATCATTCAAGATCTCGTCAAGCACATTTATTGTTAAAATGATTATCTTGTGTTCTGCTTAACATCATATTGTCTAAAGCCTCCAAACACAAAACATCTTCACAATTAAATCCTCAACTAGGCTTTCTTCAAGACATCAATATCTCGCCACAAATCAGAAAATAACAACGTGCAACGAATTACAAATACACACTCTCTGTGAGCATGTTTGCAGGTGCAGAAATATCCGTCTCTGGCCATTATCGCGCCATCGTCGGTTTTCACGGGTTTTTAATTCACACTACCTTACAGTCCCTGTTCATATCAGGCGTATATAGCCGTGAGATATGACGATGTTATCGCGCAACAACAAAGTAAAATAAACGATCGCTTGCTATCAAAGAAGTGACCGAAAGAACAGGTCTGAGAGATGGCCGTATCACTCGTGAAGGCGTGTGTTAAACCGTCGCTTGGATACACGCGGTTTTGGATGGTGTTTACGTGCAGTCATTATGAAGACAGGACGTCAATAAACGCAGCATACACGTGAAACAAACGGGGTACACCTGCGCTGAGGTTAATGATGACGGACGCCAGCCTGTGTACAGCTGGACGCGAAATTATCGCACTGATCGAGTTCGTTGTGGGTTGATTTGTAAGTTTCTGTTCACTCCACGTAACAGGCGTTCGTGTCGTAAACGAGAAAATTGGGCTGTTGTAGCGATGTTTTGGTGGCATATATTGACTCCATTAAATTGTGTGTATACTGTCTACCGTTTTACAAAATTATCCGGTACACCTTTCCTATTCTTACATGCACGCATGCGATTAGACAATAATTTTGAATTTTACTTCAAATTTTACACCTATAAGCATTTGTACTCAACCTAATCAATTGCATACACTGGTCGTATCACATTGTATATCAAGTGGAAAGTATAATTAAAAGGAATGGTTAATGGCGTACCTTTTTTGTGTCCATTTCAAATAATTGCGTCTAGATTATTTTAAGTATATACACTATATTTTTCGCGGCAGAACTTAAATTACAGCTATGTTATTCCATGGGTACTGTGACTTCTTGGTAATAAAAAGATAGTAATGTACTACAGTGGTATTTATCCCGTGTCACATGAAGTGCATTGTATTTTTACTGCAAGGTTTGTGAAGCGATAACTTTATTTTGGAGCGAGAAAAAACCCGACCTCTGCTATTCATGATGACTGCACCTGAAGTGAAAGTTCGTTCGGGTGTTAAACTTGATTGTTACTAACAGTTTGTATTATTTGATATAAAGTTTAAACGGTAAACTTCACGTGGTCTCATTGTACATTCATGATGTGTTTCCCCCCTTACTATGCAACGTTCAATTGTGGACGATTTACTGCATCTTACATGGTAAGAAAAGAAATACAAATGTATATATGTAATAAGTTTAATTCTACGCAAAACATAATTGTGTGGTTGTACAGAGTCAACATTGCCAACATTCATTTACTCAGCCTCGTGGACACGGTGGTTGATTAGTATACATATCGATAACAGGGCGATAGAAAAATAACACTGCAGTCCTTAATTTGATGTTGTACGTTTTAATATATAGTTAATGAACCAATCAAAGTAATCGTGTTATTCACATGACAAATCGCTACCTCCGTCAAGACCTAAAAATAGCATCAATGCATTGTTTAAATCACTGATTCCGCAGAGGGCCATTGTGTCCCCGGTGTCCCGTGGGAAGATGACAGTTCCAGGTCCCTGCGTCCCGGCCGGACTCTCCACACCAGTGTCGGGTCGAGTGCCCACTCCGCGTATGACATCCTGTAGCACCAACCATATAATAAGACGTGCTTAGTTTTATTACTTCACTGATAGTTTGGATAGCTTGACATATGACGCATATTCTCTCCATATGGCTTATATATTAATTTGTATATCATTCTAATACGTTTTAAACATTTGCATCAAGGTTCAAAAAAACATTTCGTATTGAAAAAATGAAAACCAAGTCAAATACGCATATGCATGCATTCAACATTTTGTGTAGATATCTATTGAGCCCTCTATGTGTTGGAAACTTCATATGACGTGCCTACAGTCTAATCTTCAATTCATTTTACTTACAAGAATATGTTGGTAGTCTAGTCTCGGATGACTCAGATATCTCAACCCTTTTTAACATGTTTTTAACGATTTCCATACATTCTGGACAGTGTACACATGGTATATGGGACTACAGTTTACTCTCGCCAGACTATTTAAATGCCCTATCACACTCTTCAACAGAAGTAGATACTTAGATTGTGCCATTTTAGATAAAGTGCGTGTTGAGTAGATTGTAGCGACTTGACGTGGGAAGCCGGGTCGTGTCCATGCATCACTGTCACGCCGCCTGCAAGCCTGGAAATTACACTGTTTTGACAGTCTTATGTCTGATGAGAACTTCAACAGTTGACCATTTAAATAGATTGGATTGTGTGGTTTGTTCTTGCCCATTAGCTCTGGTAGGATTTTGAACAAATAACAACAATTTCTGTACTTTTTGGAAAGGCTTTTTGCGTGTTTCTGTATATTCAACATATAAGGGATCATTCACAAATGACGTCATCCGGCATGGGGGGGGGGGTGTAGCGAAAGATGACGAAAGGTGACGGGGGGTCTAGCACTTGGATGATGTCACTTTTTGAAAAAAAAGTTCTAGTTATTTAACAGTATTTGAACTTAATTTCTGACATGTTAAGTGAGTTGTGTACTATCTACCACATTGCCTCGTTCGCTTTATGTCCTCAATACATTTGTAAAATTGTGTCTAAATTATGGACATTTATATATTCAAATGTATTTATATTATCGCACAGTTAAATCATTGTCAAATGTCATCGCGAAACCTTGTCGCACGGGGTGGGGGGGTGAGGCAAAGATGACGTCACTTACCGGGGGGGTGCTGCAAAGATGACGAAAGGTGACAAGGGGGGGAGGGGGGTAAAAAAAAAAGGCCAAAAATCAGGTGACGTCATTTGTGAACGATCCCTAAGCTGAAAGGTTTTGAATTGTAACAGACAAATTAAATTGTCCAGTGCCCTATGATACATGTACAAAAATGAATATTTTCCTGGATCATCTTCAGAAGCTGACATGCACTTGGGAATAATCTGGACAGTCATAGTCTCTATAATGCAAAACCTAGATTCAACAAT
>CM032664.1:16220609-16247226 GCA_019095985.1 Streblospio benedicti | reverse complement strand
TTGTCAACCATATGATCGGTAATATAGTCCCATTTTTATTCGATATTGAGCGAAAGCATTGCACAATCCAATCAATAGATTGTTAGAACCTAATCTCTGAGTCCTCAATGCTTGTCTTTTCTCTCACATGCTTACCACTACGTTTACCCCTTTTTGTAGGTTTCACTGTAGACAAACCCAATCTTTGTATTGACTTTATGTGTGTCAAGGTCCACTCTAAAAAGTTGTTTTGCTGGTCAGTACATTTCTGCCAGTCAAGAGCAAAAAACTCCCCTGCTATAAGGAGGCATATTTATTAATCCTGTATTATCCAGCCATATTGAGCCTGGTTGAAAAAAACCAAATGTCTTGAAGTGGTAGCTAATTATAGACAGCAATGCTGTTACTATAATGGTGGACAGTTTCAGCTTCATGATTTATGGAAACCAACTAAAAGTGATAAATACATCATAACAAAAGCGTCTACCGATATATTTTTACTCCCAATGTAATCCTCACAATTTCAAATATCCAATATGTCATAAGAAAGTAATCACAACACTGTATAATTAGCAATAATTTCTGATACATATTCCAAGAGAGCTTTTGTAGTGCAGCCAACAGGCGCAGTACAAGCAGTATTATGGTGTGATTTTTTTCCATATTTGAAGTCTGAGCTTTTAGGGCAAGAAAACATATTGCACGTAAGCACAAGCACAATTATTGAAACAAATCCATCTTTTTTCTACAAGAATTGTTTATAGTTACTACAGTGATGCAACAGAAAGATTATTTGAAAAAGTCACTTTGTTGAAAGAGGAATGTTATCGGGCAGTTGGCAAACAAATAAACTGCCTTCCATTTTCTGGGAGCTTCTATTGCTGCAACAAAGGCGACTTGTTACTGAAAATATAGCGCCTCGGGGATTAGCAGATTTCGGATTAGCTGATGCTCGGTTTAATGCAAGCATTGATATCAAAGATACTATGAAGTTCGTATGTGTTTGCTGGTTTTGAAATTTCAGAGGGTTAGTATTTTCAGTTTCAAAGCTCGGGTCTGCTTTTTAACAATACGTGGGGATGGATAGCCTATAATTTATTAATATGACAATAACATAACTTATGACACGCTTTAGTCCAAGTGTTTTAAATAGTTTTAGACCTAGGCAAAACTAGCATAGCAGTACAAGTATAGCATAAATCCATAAAAAGTAGAATCGAAAGCATCACGTAAATACGTCAAATATATATTTAAATAAAAATGTATTATGTTATGGTAAACATCATCTTGCCACAGCAATATAAAGGTATCACCTATCAAATATCATAGAGTGGGTACTGGCAAGAACCCCGAAATGGTGAAGATGGGTAAACATCAGTACAGTTTAAACTAGTTGTAACTATATACAAAAGAACAAAGAAGGTATGATATTCACCCTTATCTATTTGGGCAGAAATGTTCATAATTGTAAATCTTAATTTGCAAATTTGACTACAATTTGTATTTTAATGTCCACTTCTTATCAGGAAACCGCAGGCGTGCATTCGTAATGCATCTGCATGTACAACCAAACCATCTAAAAACTGCACAACAATAACAACCAAATCCACAATTCCCAATTTCACAGTCTATTTATCATTCCTGGACATGAAATGCAAGTATTCTTATTCAAAATATAAAAGTGTATACTGTGCCATACCAAAGTTCCAGAATACAACTTTCATTGTTTTAATCCCCATGGAATTGTACACTAATTGCTCAATCGTCAGACGACAGATAAGCGCAGGCGACTTAATCAGTGGAAAATTACCGGCCACGTGAGACACTCGGATTAACAGCTGTCAGTCAGGGTCGGGGGTTTAAATCTGGAATGTCTAAATATCTCATACTTCACCTATCTTTGCTGACCTCCACCACAGACATGGAAACGTTATTGCTCGGCATTTTATAGCAATCGATGCTCCCAGGATTGTAGTTTGCAAGCCACTCGTAGAGCTACGATGTGCTGACAATAAACACTTTAATAACATTTAGAAAACACATTGATGTACTGAACACGATTCTGGACGTATGTAATTTATTAATGATAAGTATTATGATTGAACAGCAAGTTTCAGTTTTATATTCTAAACCATAAGCTATAATGACGCCATCACGCATCGCACAATGTGCAATCTTAAAAATATGTCTACTGATGACCACATACAGTCCTAATTATCTAAATCTAATTGCAACCATATATACATAAGGATTTAACCAGCAAGTCGAGCGTGTCACGAGCTGTTTACAGAGACGTCGTCACTTGTGGCACCCTCCGCCCAGATCATACAGATACGGAACAGACACAGTGTCATACTGTAACTCAACTACTCAGAACAACATGCAGGAATTAGAAACATAATCTTCCTATTGTCCCCATATGTGTACATCAAGCGTCTGCGTACCCCGGCAAGAAGCATAACTTTTGTCGCGCACCGCATGATTAGATCGGCTGCTGTGAATATGTGTGATTGTGGATAAATAAGATTCCCCAACGAACATGTACAGTTCTTGTCATCAGTCTCTTTCTTTTCCAGCAGTTCTGATGGCTGCTTCATTTGAGCTCATTGTTTCGTTTAATGCTTAGGGTTTATGTAAGCCGATTTTAAGAGTAGTGTAAAACTGAATATTCTTGCTCATCTTTCATATCTTTCCGTCTGACACATTCCCAACAACAACAACAAAAAAACACTTTTTTCGGACAGATGTGAGGATCCGGGTTGTGACGTCACGGGCACCTGCAGACGATCGGGGGTGTCAGTGGCGAGCAGACGACTCGGGCGGCGGTGATGATCACCAATTAGCGGGGTTACGCGTGAGTCTGTCATCGGCAGTGGTCGCTGAGTGGTCAGCAGTGACACTGATAGTGACCAGCTCCCGTCATGGGGTCTTGAGCGGGCGCGGCCACACACGCATATGGCTGAGATTTCCGTGTCATGCTGTAGGTGATTTAAACGCAAAATCACAAGATGATTACACAAGCGATTTAGCGGTTTATGTTTTTGTTTTTGTTTTCATTGTTGCTTGAAGTATTTTTTTCATTTGCATTTGGTAATTAACATGACAAACACGCCTATCTGACTCTTTCATTGAAGACATTGCCTCAACTTCGTGTTATGAACATGGACTATTTTACCCATTATATTTTGGTGCCTTTTACATTTATGATATATTTGTGCATTCAAGCTTGATACTTCAAGTAATTATAAAATTTGAGTTCTATAGAATGTGTGAAACTCTTTCTATACTCGAATAAAAATGTTATTTTTAAATGCACCGAATCAAATTGAAAAAAAATATATAATTTGAGACACTTCACATGAAAGAAAGTTCTTCAACATGTCTAAGACACTAATAATCAGCATATAATTCCCTAAAATGAAATGTAACCTTTCTAACAAACCATCAAAGTCTGTAGTCCATACCAGATTACATCATTATTCGAAACCATATCAAGAACACTTGCTCAGAACGACATTTATTGCAATATCTCCAGCCATAATTCTCCATAGAAATTATCAAACTGTTTTTTTATGATCATGCAGTGCATTTTCGCATGTATCTTGGGTCGCTTATGAACACAAACACAGGGCGAACAAACGTGTACTATCTACACACACATTTAATCCTGACCCCAAGTAAAGGGATTATCACGACACAACCAATTATAGTCTGCTTATTAGGTGTGACAGGTGCCCGAGGGCGCGCGGTCACGTTACCGCTGCAGGTGCTCAGGGCAGGTGCGCATGTAGTAAGTTTTCTGGGTTATACACGAAAAATGTAGGCCTACTATACACTTTTTAATATTTAGATATTCTGTTCGTCTTATTACAGTGATAATAGCAAATATGAAACTTTACACAAATATTCTATTAAACCTATACATGAATATTTTTCTTTTAAATTAATTGCAATTATATCTATATCCTCTGTATACGCTAGTAGGCCTACGCTGCCCCCGTTGGCATATTATTGTGCTATCCATTACATTTGAAAAATGGTAACATTTGATAAACTGATGAACGTGTATCCCAATAGTATTTTTCAAAAGGTTCTAACAGCACAGATCATAACTTTCTCACGCATAAAATCATTTTCCCAGTAACATTAAACAGAAGTACCAAATGAACCAATTACACGAGTTAAAGTGATATGTGATACAAACTTGAGATGTTTATAAGGTTGGTCATATTTTATAGGTTTTTCAGAATTTGAAAATTCTTATCTTATATAAACCGTTGGAAAGGGCATTGTTTTATCTTTAAATCACTTGCTCTTAATTCTTAATTTGTATGTACATATGCTGTTTGTATTCGCCATTTCTTTGTTTTTTACCGTTTACATCTGTAAATGAGCTTTGTATGTATGTGTGCGTGATTGTCATATTTATTAGATGCTTAGACTATTACAGTAACTAATAGAACAATCTCGAGTGGAAAAGCGTCATTTGTCCCTGTATTTATCCGTTCCCACGCTTCCATATTATTTATTATATCATGTGGTAATGGCTAGGTTTTAACTATTCTAGTAGGTAAACAATGAAGGGAAAAAGAATAGGCACTCATTAGACTACCGTCTCAGTTGGCTTCTACCCTCTACGATGCATGTGCCCGTGGTTTCATGTTCCTGTTCATTGAAAATAGATAAATTCTTTACTCCCCATTCATTGTAATATCCTGGTTTTGTCACATCCTGGAAGAGGTCCTATACAATGAAATGAAATTTTAGTGGAGGTATTGAAATTTTGATGACAGTGAACTATATGTTAGCTTTAATATTTCTATTATGTGAATTGATGAAGTGTATACTAGCTTAAATCCAACGTGATGTCCTGGCACCCATTGTGTATTCTATAGTTAGATACCCATTTATATATAGATATATTGATAACGATAGTGTTTGTACATGATGCTAGGATGCTAGGATCCATGGTCCTAATGACGTACACACACTCATGACCACGCATATATTGATAGTGTAAACTTTGACTTTCTTCTCAGCGGTTGTATACATCTTGCTTACTCAGCAATTCGGGTTGTTATAGTGTGTAATGATCGGCTGTTGTCCTATAAGACCCTGACAAACATGCACTATTTTGGGTAGAACATCAATACTGGTACCTCCAACTCTCCAATTATGATCAGCATATTACCTGCACGTGCGATATTACACCACAGAGCATTACACTATGTCCAATAAACTTCATAAGGTTATATATTATGGCTGGTCGTAGTATTAAATGAGATTTGCCCGACAAGGGCTGGTCATTGTCAAATCGGCCATGTATATCCCAGTGAGAGACCAAACAATATCCAGACGACAGACCTTTGGGCTACAGAAGAACGCTTGCTTGAGAACATTGTTATAGTGGATACGTCTGCAGAATTTCGTTCCTGATTGCATGCACATAATACATTGTATTGGTCATCTCTTTTTTCCTCTTTCCTCTCTGATAAGAAAAACATAGTCAAATACATACAAGAGATAAATGAGCAAAAGGATTTTACATTTCATTGAAGATTCAAATTTATCCACAAAATCCAACATATGCACGGAAGAAACAGGTGATATATCCGTGTGGGTCACTATTTCTTTCCTTTATGGAACATTGCACTGTAACAGTATGTGTCCAAGAATAATGCATTCTTATCTCGAATGTGGTAATAAATAAAAATAAACCGTAGATATGACCAGCTGAATATAACATTCTTGGATGCTTTCCAATGAAATGTTAGTGGATGTGCATTGGGTGCTTACTGCAGTGCGTGTAACTAGGGTTGCTTACTAGTAAAATATATACAAAGTAAATCGAATGAAACAGAAAAGAGCATTCGATCTGAAGTTATAGCTAAATCATGCCTACGTGTTGTAGCCTGATATATAGGTAACCATTCATCTGCTTTTTGCTGAAATATGACATTTTCTCCATCACTCGTTTTTCAGCTATCGATACACATTCATAGATTGTGGTGATTGGCATATATTCTGTTGATTCTTCTTCTTATTATTTTTTTACTGTTAGATACATGTTCTAATGAAGCATTAACCACAAATGTGGTCCCTGCTGTACCATACCGCCGTGTGCGACAGTCTGGGTCGTCTGGAGCACGTCCCTCACACCTGCTGTCACCACGGAGCGGCCTCCTGGCCTCTTCCGGATCTGGCAGGAGGACGACGCACTCCAGATGCGGCGGGAGCGGCGGTGACAGGGATCTCAATCCGTGTCCTGGTGTATCCACGGGGTCAATAGCCCCGTGTTTGTTATATCACTATGACTTCATTCATAACGACAAAAAAGCAGTTTGCACACGACATCTAATGGTTTCACCAGAAATGTTCGTCATCGTATGTAATGCACTGTACTCATTGGTTCATTTTTTGTTTGTACAACTATTTTGTATAATAAACAATAAATAAATGGGCTAGCATTGTGTGAGGTGCACGTTGTAATTCTTCATTTATAAATTAAGGGTTATCTATATTTATTTTGATAACTATACAAAATAGCAATACTTAATTAGATGCCCATCCAAAATGTCCCTTCTTTTAAACCATGTGCAAACACCCACTAAGTTGTTTCAATGGAAACTATATGTGTGCATGTATATTATCATCGTCCTTTCTTAATCGGGCTTTATACATCCTGACTTCTTATATTTGGCAATCATTTCATGAAAATGATGACACCCGTATCAACAGAGAGAAAATGTATTTAGCAAAATTTATACATGTACATTAAACCACGATTGAAGTCTGTAATTTATCAATTTATCAAAGAACATAAAGATTCTATACAGCTGAGTTGGGAACAGGCCTACAGCAAAGCCAACATTGTGCGTTGTAGGCCTCTCGTTACTGCTAATAAGTTCAATTCATTACTCAGATCAATTATCGTATCATAGCTAGTTGGAAAACAATATAAATTACAGTTCTCCATTTTCCTCTAAGTCATTATAGGAGATGGATATCAGCCGGTCACTGTCATATCATTGGATGAGCAGAACACGGCTCTGCGCATTGATTGGTAAACGCTCTGTGGCTACTCCCACTCGCCGTCAACACAAGACTTGAACACATTCCGCCCACCAAACACCTCGCTGGCCAAGGCTACCAACGCACTGCCGTTGCTCTAGCTCATATATAAAACTCTAGCATTCCAGACGCGGATGAAAATAGCTAGCACAGCGTTTCATGCGTATACTGCCTATTGTGGTTGTGAATCTGCGATATCGCCACGATCTGTGCTCCCCGCGGGGTTTGTTTATTCTCTGGAATTGTTTATTCTCTAGCAATCTAGAGAGACTGGATAAGTCGTTCTCTGCGTGACCATTTGCATGTTCTGGCGATATAAAGCTATTAGCTGCTGCTGCTATAACGAGAAGGATACGAAATCCAGATTGCGCCCTAGTGACTTTGCGACACACGACAGTGAATTATCAAAACAGAGGCTTGATTTTGACGAATTGCCGTCTGCGACTTAGTATACGGCTAGTTAGCACAGTACAAGTAGCGTTCTGTTTACTGTTGGGATTTCTTTCTAAAGTGAATCCAAATCGGTCAGCGTCTTGTTTGAAGTTTCAGAACTTTGTCATTTGAAGGAGAGTTTGTCTGGAAGACAGAATTGTCATGGGACGCAGAAGAAAGAGCTCTCAGTCGGATGAAGAATCCAAGAAGGAAAATCGCATGGATAAAGCGACGGTAAGCTTTGTACGTATGATTTTACATCTAAGATTGACATTAGTAAATGTGAAAATTATTTGAAGAACATTATCTTATGAAATTATTATAGTTTCATCATCCATTCGCTGCATATCAAGACTTTCGTTGGATGTATGTTTACAAGCATATGCTGGCACTTTTATAATAAGAGATTATCAATGCACAACGTGTAGTGTACTTGTAAATTATGAGATCGGATGTGTATACAACACAAATAATATTCTAAAAAGACGCTGCAACCGACATTTTTTTTTCTAACAGCGGTCACATGCAAATGAAATTAAAACGACGATATCTGAACGATTCATGGACAGCTTATAGTATATAGATCATCATGCTATCGGTGAAACAAATTATTTCGTCTGGAATGCCAGAGTTATAACAAATGAATAAGCAATGTAACTTAAGGCATACGATATATGCTATTCACTTTAACCATTCTAGCATATACTACTACATTATTCAATTAATGGGGAAAAAGAAACTGTGTGCATCAACCACGTTTTCGTCCAAAAGTTTCAAAGGAGAGATAACACTTACAGAGCCCACCCTAATCGCACACCTGTACGATCCTTGATGATACATATCATAAACGGTAAACCATTCGTTTGTATGAACAAAAAATGCCGTTCTCATCCCAACTATCCTCCTTCCAGTCGCTGAAGAACGCGGCCACGGCCAACGCCCGCGAACGCGCCCGCATGCAGGTGCTGTCCAAGGCGTTCGTCAAGCTGAAGACCACGCTGCCGTGGGTGCCGCCCGACACCAAGCTGTCCAAGCTGGATACCCTGCGCCTCGCCACCAGCTATATCGCCCACCTGCGGCAGATCCTGGCAGAGGACGACGAGGTGAGAGGGTGCGCACGTGGAAACGTGTGTGCACGTACGTGTACGTACGTACATCTCAAATGGATGGTGGTTTATAATTAGGTTATTAGGGTAGGGTGCAAGAATTTTGAGTCGTGCGTACGTATATGTTTTTATGTCAATATTTACACCTTGTCATATCTTTTTAAGCTGTACAGGTTATATGGAACTCCATACAATGTGCACTTACTATTCTCACGTCCGCATCCTTGGTAAAACATGCTAAATCGGTAATTACAAGTTTCAACTTCAATATTTACATTTACCCTTTGTGTTTGGTGCATCATGTGTGTCTTACAAACGAAGTTTGCATTGAATTTTAGCACAACAAAAAACGATTTTACCTGCTTATAACCAACCTACATGACTACCCGCAGGCGGCCTCAGAGATGCAGGACGCCTCGGACTGTGCCTCGGGTTCTGGCGCGAGTGGGGGCAACGGCAGCCTCCTGTCAGCCCGTCAGCAGCCGAGCGGCGGCGGCGCGGACTCGGCCGGTAGCGGCGGCAGCGCGGCCGCCAGCCCCACGCACGTGACGTCACCCACCGCCGCGGCCGTGCATCCCATCAACTTCGTGAGTGGGTTTATTTTTTGAAACTGCACACATGATTGGTTTGCGCCTATATCACTCCATCACATCACTACGTGTACAATGTATGTGTTGCCTCTGCTGGAGGGGTTTGGTTGAACCAAGCTGCCGTTTCAGCACCATGCCTATTGGTGGCAACAAATTAAATATATTTGCACACTTTTTAAAGAACGATTGATAGAAATTACTATTCAGATAGAAACTTCATTTTAATCGAAGACAACTGCATCGGTGAATTTTGTATATATTTAAAAATTGTATGAGAAAAACTCATTCATTCTGTAATTTCATCTTATCAAAGCCACTGATGCTGTTGCCTTAGCTTTTCATCGAACTAATTTCAATTTGAGGATATGTGTTTACAATCGTCGGTTTACAGGAATCGCTTCAGATGAGGGTGGTTGTTTACATTATATATCTGGATTGTAAGCATAAACTATTATGCTAACATCTTTTATTGACCACTAAACTGGACAACACCATCCTCTTTCCTGTCACCACCCCACGTGCCTGTGCACACCCGGAGGTCGCCCATTTCCATACACAAATTGACATGTGAAATGTGACACACATTTCTTCAATATCAATTACAATGTGCTGAAATGTTGAAAATTGCTCAAATCACTGGTGAAATTTGCAAAAACAGCGATGAAACACGTGCGCTAATAGGGTGGGCGTGTCACTTCAAACGTTCTCGGACTTTCTCGCAAGTCAGGCGAGAAATGTGATTAAGGTTTATTGGTACCCCGGGATTGGTCCGTGTTATAAGCTAATTGTGGAATAAAATGCTCTGTAAGATAATTACTTTCTAGACTTGGGTTCTTATATACGAAACCAGTCGCGTTTGCAACACACTATAGCACTTCTAAAACAAATATAGTAAAGTAATAGTACTATAGGGTGCATGATACGAAAAACTGGTGGGTCTACACACCCCGGTTCAAATGTCTTCCCCTCCTATAATTTGTAATTAATATCCATATTCATGATTACAGACGTGGCCATACAGTTTTCACGGGCGTGTGACGACGACGGCGACACCCGAAGTGATCGAAGTGAAACCCCAACTTCCGTGTTCGGCGACCTCGTGACGAGCAGACGACAATCCTCGTCAAAACTGATCTCTCTTTACTCAACAATTGCCGTTGTCTGACTCGTACAAGCCACTTGACAGTCTCTCGACTGGAGTAGAGCTCTAATGATTTGTGTACCGCTGCTAAAGCGATAACTGCTGCTGTGCGAGTTGTTTTCTATTTATGAATACTGGCGTGAACCCAAATACTGGCGTGAGCCCAAAAAACTTGAGTGTTTCTTTGCGTGACTTCGAAGACATGTGAATGGAGTGAGCGACATTGGATATGCGGACTGGGTTGTCGGCGTGGGGACCTACATGACGACCCGTAGTGTAGGGTCAGCGGCTCTCGTCAAGTTGGTTGTTGTAAGTGGTGACCTCGGGTCGTCTGTTGATTGACTGCAGGCTCAGGGGAGATTTGTACCCTCGGGCCACCTGGAATCATGTATGTACTGGACAGTTTTGAACAATGTGTGTCCAAGTAGGCTACATCTTTATAATTTTTGTTGTTGGTTCATGTAATTTAGTACACGATTAAGCAATGTGAAAAGTTTACAATATCTTGGGGTCAACTCGACTCTTGTGTACTTCGATCTATACAAAAAAGGCCACCCGCCATTTTACATACCTGGATGTGTTTCAAGAGTGTACAACTGAAATTCTATAGTGTTCAACAAATTTTTTCTTCTTTTTGTATGAATGTTAATCATTATGAACGTGTGATATTTGCTACATATCATCAAGACTATAGTTGTGATGAATGAACATGTGACTGACTGTTACGAATGCTAAAGTTTTACCTGGATTTTGTCCTGATTGAATGTGTGAATAAAGTGCGTATTATTTTTTACCAATGTGTGGCCTTTTCTGTACATACCAATGATGATCATATACTCTCACCGGCGTTCTGCTTTTACTTGAGAAATTCACAAAACACTTTATTCGAATTTGAAACTATTTGTATGTTTCAAAAACAGAATTAGGCCTATTTCTGTTGCCCACAGTTTCTGTACGAAAATGCACTTTTTGACTCTGATACATTATCTTCCAATAATCATATCAATAAATTCTACATCAATCTTCAACTGTCACCTCCTTCCTCCATCTCATTAGCACAATTTAATTTTAAGAAAATTCAATTTCAACATCAATTACTCGTAAACAGAAAACAGTGCTGTCAACTTCTTCAAAAGCGGACTCGAGTCATGATTGCAGACGACAGAACGTCAAACAACCACACACGGGTGAACGCACTATTCCCGGATCGAAATTGCAGATACCTCAGACACCAACCACAAAAGTAAACAAATCTGTAAAATAATGAAAGGCAATTTGTAAATCGCTTATCTCTCAGAAAAAAGCATGTGTCGTGCAATAGTGAAGCTGGTACTGGGAGGATTAATTCTAGCTCATTTCACAAGTGATGCAAATGTCGTTTGACTCAGGCGCGTGCACTTTCACAAACATCCATGTTTTTTCCACAAAAAAAAACAGTAAACAATGATTTGGGATTTAATGTGCTTTGTGCATGGTTTGAACAAGATCCTGCGCTCATTAGAAATACCAAACGCCGATTGCAGGTCACATTATTTGGTCGTTCGCAAACGTAAATGTGCGCAAATACAATTTCTGAAGGGTGTAGGAGATTATTTCACGTACATGTAGACGTAATTTCGATCATTTCATTCTACAGTACGTTGTAAGTTCCCCAAAGATCTTGCCCGAGAAACCACTATGTACATGTGTGTTGTACAAAATGCCAATAACGCAAGCTGCAAGATGCAGCGCTCATAGTGACGCATATTTTACATTCATTTCTTGTGTCAAATACCATAACATTTACATATGTATTCATATATGTATACATTTTATTCATAATTGCATTGTCGGTCAGACTTACAGAGAAAAAAGAATTTACAGATGCGTGCAATAATATTCGGCACTATTTGGAATTCTGTGGGTGTACCGGTACATGTATATCAACAGTTGACGCTCGAACGCATGTGTTCGTCAATATAAACCAGAAAAAGAAACCTGGATACTCGTAACCCCGATCCACCCGTACTACAATAACTTTAAAGTGGTTGGCCCCGGGTAATTCAGGCATATTATCACACCGTAAACAAAACACGCTGTTGAGAGATAGACGGCTGAATTCTTATGGCTGCTGAATGTAAAAAGGTAATGAAAATATCACACTATGAATGAAACAATTGAGTATCTCCTCGTTAAATGTGTTTGTAACAATAGTTGAATTCGCGTTCGCTACACGAGTAAATTGTAAATTGACAGCAAACAATTGCGCATGTAAATGAGTTTTAGAGTGCACAGCGGTATGTGAAGGAGGCCAAAAATTCACACTGTATCAAATGCCTTCTTATTGTCAACATAAGTAATACAGACACTGCTCCCGTTCGCCATCCACATTTTGGGCAATGGATGATCCTATATTGACACTGTATAAATAGCTATATCATCAACACATAAATATTCAATTTGAAGTTGATAATTAATTTCTACTTCTCTTGCCAGCTAATTGGTAATTTAACAATAGCTGGCACAGGTCAGTCGCAGCAAATTGAGAACAGCAAAATTAAGATATTTAACTTCATTCCTGATGATATTGCTTTACCAACTTCTAAGATGCAGATGTTATTGTTGTATTAGTCCACTACTTAGTGGGACGTGGTGAGATTTATAAAATAAACCAGATAAGATTCAAGTTTCTGTTAAGTGAAGGCTGCTTATTTTGAGGGTCTCACTCCGAGGGGAGTTGGTGAGTAGGCGCCCTTTTAACTCTGGTCAAAACTATGGCAACTTGAGAGGAGAGATGGTTTTCACAGAGGCACTCGGAAAATATTGGTAGAAGCTGCATGATGGTCAAACGAAATTGACCATCTATTTTGGGTGAGACATTGCATTAAAAACACCAATGAACATTAGTAGTGTGATTGTAATTTGAATCTGAATATAGACTTGTTGGATTTCGTTTCTTTTCCCCCCATATCAATAGCATAGGTCTAATATAAGAGATTGGGTACAAGTATCTTTAACTTTATTCAAAGTCACAACCTAATGACAGAAAGAATTCTCATACGATGGACATGGAAAATGTCCAAACCTCTTTAAAGTCATAAAAGGATTGATCTCAAAATTAGTCCATGAATTTTTGTAATTGGAATCATCAGCAAAAAAATAAGAAAAATAAAGCATTCATTATCATATCAATGGGTTTACAGTTTACACACAATTCATTTTGAGATATGATCTACAGAAAGCCACTGACATGTGACGTAAAATGTCCGACGAAATGGACACATTTTAGCAGTAGAAGAATAATATATACATTGTAAGCAGTTCGTTCATGGTCCATTTTATAAGACTAGCAATTGAAACGTTTATTTATCAAGCAACTTAGCAGTCTCATTTTAACATTCACCACAACAAGACTAGCTTAATCCACGCCAACACATTATATCCTGTACTCCTGTGCTCGTTGAGCAGACCGCCTCCTCCCCGCCCAGCTGTACCGAGCCTTGCCACAGCCGTGTCGTGGGCAGCTGTGTGCCGCGGTACGCAGCAGACGACGCACGTCTCTCTCAGCTTGGCGTGTGTTCGCTCTTTATTGTTAGTTTGTATGAACACGATGTACATGTAATAAGATAACCAGTTTTATTTCTTTTTATGTGTTTGTTTTTGTTGGTTTTTAGTTTGCTTTGTTTTTGTTTTTTGTTTTTGTTGTTGTTGTTGTGTGTGTGTGTGTGTGTGTGTGTGTGTGTGTGTGTGTGTGTGTGTGTGTGTGTGTGTGTGTGTGTGTGTGTGTGTGTGTGTGTGTGTGTGTGTGTGTGTGTGTGTGTGTGTGTGTGTGTGTGTGTCTGTGTCTGTGTGTGTGTGTGCGTGTGTGTTTGTGTGTGTGTTTTGTGTGTTTTGTTGTTGTTTTTTGTTTAGTTTTTTATTAATTTTTAGATAATGGGTGTTTATCTGACATATAGTTATAACTTTATTCAAAATGAATGTGTAGATGTAAACATGCTTGTTTGCAGTCACAATTCACTATTAATACGCTTTAGCTACTTTAATTAACACCGGGTCATTAGCATCCTTGTAACATCATATATTTCTCAACCTCCTGTGGAGCATATATACATTGTACATGGTATGATATACATTCTATTTTGAGATGATTCCCGCATAATTATTTTTTAAAAAACTTCGTGGCATCACCGTGACGATTTTATTTGAAGCTGAAGACGACAGCTGGCTGGTTTGACACGAAATATAAATCTTGTTAAAACAAATGAATTCCGCAAAATAAGCAAAATTGTGTCAGTAATACAAATTAGCTACAGTACCCTAAAACCTGAATGTACAGCAAAACAAACTCTCCTGCTTTTTAAATCCAATATCGTCTCAGAGGGGAAAAAACATAAAAAAACAAAGAGCGAATAAGATAAAAAGAACCAAAAATTATCAAACACTCCCACACTTTTAAATTTGCATGTTCATGCAGAACCGCTGAGAAGCAGCCCACCACAGTGGCGGTGTTGGTGCGTGTAGGTCCCAGGGGAGTCGGTGCCGTACCCGCGCGTTACCAGCATCTGCGGCGTGTTGGTGTCAGTACTAATTAGAACGCTAATTAGCGGAGCTGCCACTGCTGGCAGCACGTCTCGTGACCGGCAGGCTGTGTTATGAGATCAACAGGCTTATGGCTGCAATTCACAACAGCTCATATTTGACATGATGTTTTGACACTTAGTGTTAATAGTGGTGTATTTGTTGCCAATAGGTTGGTATTGTTTGCACACGAGGCGTGCTTGCACGTGAGTATATATTTTGTTGGTGGCGAAGTGACGCGTGTAAGATGGCAACTTATTGTTTGGATACCGTGTCTATGGTTGTCGTTTCAATAGGTTCCAATGCGTGTATACGGTATAATTGTCAATATAATTGTCAATTAAAATGAGGGAACAACAATAAGATTACATTGTTGCAGTTTAAATAGTGGCGGCGCCATGCGATATATCGAATAGAATTCGAGACACAGATGCGCCATCCGTAGGCCAACCATAGCACCGGTCATGATAGTAAATACTCAAACTTTGAAAGTTTTCCATTCATTGTATTCTATTGAAATATAACATTATATGAGCAATGTAGACGATTCCCTGCCCTATGCAAATAACAAAACCACAGTGGGCTAAGCGTGCCGTGTCGTCTAGCGGAGATTCACAGCCAAGATGACACGATGTCCGGCAGACCTGTCGGCTTCCATTCATCTGCGTACACGCACGATGAACATTGTAGTCTGCCCAGAGCAGGACTTTGAGACTTGCTTTCTTAGTTTGAAATCTGATTTGTCATATCTTTATAAACGTTTTCATAGTGCAATCATCAGTTATAAACATTAATACCCCTTTACTATTAAGCTCTTTGTGTGCTCAATGCCTTTATATGTTATTCTTTCACAGCCAATGTTAAACTATAGTGGTTTCAATCACGTGCAGTGATTGTTACTTGCAACCACTATTTCAGCAGGGTCCATTTCGTGCTACAACGAATAGCATTAAGCATTTCAGGTTAAGGAAATGCAATTATGATATTCAAGTTCCTAGTAATTCTACCTCACTTTATCCCAGCTTAGTTCTGTACCGCCCTATTAATCCTTTTTAACTGGATCGCCAAAACGCGATGACAAGCTTATCGGCTTTTATCGGATCTGGTTTAGGAAACACTTTGTAAATATTTAGTGGCAAATAAGAGGACGTCAACACCATGGGTCTGGTTTTGTGCATTACGTTTATATCATCTGACTAAGTTAATAATTTCAAGATTAGGCGTGGATCTGCATGTAGAAAGTTACATGGCAAATGATAGAACAGGAATGTGATAACGGCCAATAATGGTTGACTTTTTATTGCTTAGCAGGAATGAAATAACCAGTAGTACTTTCGTGCGAGTTTCACAGAAGGTATTTACCGTTTTGTGTGAAATCTATAATGACTGCTGAATGACATGAAATACCTTCAAAATCTACCGGTAATAATCTCCAATGACAATTAATCACCACATACTTAAAATCGACGTAACTGCGGATTCTAAAAAGAATACGGCTTTCCAAACCGAACATGTAAAAATTAAATTTCTCGATGATTTTTTTCTCTCTCTTTTTATCAACAGAGTGTGTTATCCTTCCAGATGAGATTGTTTATCAACCAGCACGACCAGCAACACAAGCCGTGTGCTCCGGGTCAAAACGCATTAGTGCTTTGCTTGAGACGCCTGATCTTCATCCTCGGTGACACTGGACACTTCTTTTGTCACGTTACTTGTCGTACCCGAGACAAAAGATTCACTGTTCGCGACGAGCAGATTGGGGAGATACTATTGCATACACTCTTCTACCTAAGAAACCTACGGTGGGTTTTAACGCCGTCATGATACCACGAAATTCTGACTTCCACCCCCAACCCACAATGTGTTTGTCTTCTAAAGCCATACACCTGTCAATAGTTTATTTCATACATATTTCGATGTAGCTGACTAGCATGACAGGTAGACAAAACCCCAAACTAATATGCAGTCTTGCGGGTGGTCACTTATATAGAAGTGTGACAATTTCTTACACAGAACATTCCAGAGAATTAGCCTGATGGCATTCCTTACCAATTGGCGCGCTGGCTGGAGAGTGTTGTGACAGAAGCGAGTCTCTCATCTGGCATTTTGAGGGCCTGAAGAGCCTGTTTTGACTTACAAGTTAAATGACTGCGCGGTGGTGGCAATTGTGACTTACACAATAAACTATGACTGTACAATTTTAGCAATTTTATTGAGTCTAGTTTCTTAACACGCTTTATGTGGAACACTTGGTATAGCTTTTGTTTACAGCATGTAATTAATTGTGACTGATTTCGAAAATATTTTCAATTAGATGTATATATTCTTCCTTTTATTTTTTAACCAACGACAGAAGAATACTTAGCACATGAAAGAAGTCAATATAGAAAACATCTCATAATGTGAACAATGCTTGTAATATAACAGTCATAGAGATGAACTTCAATGCAATGGCTCGATAGACCAGTCATACCGTGATTTTAATATTTTTCTTTTCTTTTGTTTGTGTGTGAGGGGGGAGGGGGCCGGAGGGCGGTGCGATACACTTTTATTCTCAATGTGAGACCGGGCTCTCTCCTAAAAAATGGGTACGCAGGTGCCATTTCGAACTTCGAAACGGTACCCATTAATATACTAATTTGTCATATTGATATTAAATAATGAAACTACATTCTGTTAACAGTTTATTAACTAAATATCTAAAAATAATTTATATCAGTATCAAACAAAATGAAGCTTTCACTGACAATAACTGTACATTTAAGAATCAATGATATTACATTATTCTTACACGAACAAATGTTTTGTTCAAAATAGTATTTCTACCTATAGCTATACCAAAAATCACAAAATTTAGACCCATCACTATACCTGGGCTTTTAAAAGGTAACCCATAGAAATGGCATCCCCCCAACCCCACCCCGACCTTACATTCTCTTCAAATTAAAAATAACATAATTGCCATTTCCACTGTTCACGGTAAGTCATGGGGATTACATCAGGACAAACGGTATAACTAACCGTCGGGAGCACGTTATGTAGACCTCTATCTACAATAAATGATTCACCATTGGTATGAATTTTTTTAAACGCGTCTGCTGTATTACAAACAGATTTCATTCTAATTATTTAAAACTATAAAAAGAATAATTATCTTTAGCTGTATAATTACTTTATATTATAAAGGTAAACTTATATTTTTATTTATTTCCTTTTAAAAAATACTCAATTGATTTTATTGTTTATTGTTTATATTAAAATAGAGGATCCATGCAATGTTTAAACATCCATACAATAAATGCATTTCCACGGAAATCAACTAATTTGTTTAAATGCAGTATTACTTACATTTCAAACAAACACTCATATTGTTCATTAGCCCACAGCATTTGACAAAAAATACCTCGAATAGGATAATACAGAAAAAGAACAAGTACTTAAATTGCAATATCGAAAAGAATGAGTACACCTTCAATGATTGCATATACCAAGTTCACATAGAGGATTTAATAGACATATATTTTGCCACATAATACCTACAAAGATCGAGTTGAATTCATCATGCTTGGTTGAATGATTGTCAATTCCGATCCCTAATAACTCCTCTTAGGGCGCAATGCCCTCAACCAATTAACAGATAATTAGTTCTATCATGTAGAAAAATGAAAACTTATGATTGAGTGGCGTTTACCTATGCATAGATTATTTAACATAATTTTATCATAATTCAAATTGAACAGTACTGATAATACAGGTATACTGTAAGTGTTCAAGTAATATCACATCACAGTGCTGTGTGCACCAAAAACAATGAAAAGGTACGATTTTGTGCTATTACTTATCACTAGCTTATCTATTCATCCTTTCTTAGTACCATGTACACACAGGTAAAGGCATATAATTTTCTACTTTCTACTAACAAAAGAGGTCGTATCATAAATGGTAGAATAAATCAAGAGTACATAAACAATGCTTTTCAATGCTATGAAGAATTGATGCCATCTATAACGTTATATGCTTGCTTTAATTCTGAAAATAAATTTAATGAATCAATAATTATTCATGTTTCACAATCATGATTCAATTATGAAGAGATAATTTCCAAAACATTTTCCATTTATCATAAAATAAAACTTTGCTCTTATAAGAAAGGTACTGGATAACAAAGCACCTACCATGCAATAAAACACGGAATTTGTCCTGTGAGACAGTGAATGTTACTGGTTCAACATCTGCAGTAGTTGGATTCTGTACCTTTAGTCTGACTTGTACACTGGGTTCATTTACTTCCTGAAATTGAATAAAAATACAAAATTACCCACACAATAGTGGCATGCTTGATCAAATAAACTTTGATCCAAAAATACACCAGCAGAATTGTATAATTTCTGATGATGGGAGTTCAGGAGTTTAAAAGAGTTTAAAAGATGGAGATTTACGTACGTTTTCACTCATTATAAATCAATTTTTTATACATTAAGTATTGACAGAAATACCACTCAGAGTAAATCATTAGAAATCTATTATTTTGAAACATATAAAGGTATGCAATGAGCTCTTCTATCATACATTGAATATGATTTTAATAGCAGTGTCAATTGCTCATGTTCATTTAGCATCATTAGTATTAGTATTTACCTTTAGGTGGCTAGAGCTGAGTACGTAATCAACTCTCCAGTCGACGGATTGAACATTTGATACTAAAATGAAAAAATATATTCGCACACACAATCCTATCTCTCTTGAATGAGTCTGGTATGAAATATGAAACATGTCCTTATGACATGACTCGTTCACATTTTATGACTTTCATACATTTGAATCATTTTTTAATTGGTCAAATATTTGAGACCAATTTCATATTATACTTTTATTAGGATTTAGGTTTTGCATGAGATAGCGAATAATCATTTTTACCAGTCCCTAACATACGTGAACTAACAATTCAGTTACGAAGAAAATTTATACAACACATTATTTGAAGGCACCTGCATCAGTTGATGTGATCTTATAAACATGTCTTTAAAATAATATATACTGGGTGCATAATGGAAGAACAAATAAGTACTTACACTTCATACTTTGTTGTCTAAATGCTGTTCTTAGTTTTTGTTGATTATCAGAATAGCTTTTACAAAGCGAAGTAGAATGTTCTAAAATAGAATTAGTTTTTTTTAAATTATTTTCAGACATCTAATTGCATAGGTTTGATAGTCAATAACTCAATATTCATCATACACTGTAAATGGATTGCATTCATTTGATTGTATCAAACTTTCACTATAATAATAATATTCAAGACAGAAAACATGAGGAAAAAATGTTATTCAACTATATTATAAATGCAAACTAATAATACATTAAGAAATAAGAATACGTATGTATATATATTTCTAGGGGAATGAATATCACCTCAAACAAAAAAGAACTACTACAATGTGAATCTAGACAGAAAGGCCATGGATAAAAGTAAGTTCATACCTGCCGAAAACTTTCAAAGCCACAAACATACTGATCCTGACTAAAGTTTACTTGTCTAATTCAATAAATTTAATGAATATGCCAATTCTTAGAAACACTATTTCTACTTAGCAAAAAAGACACTCTGCCACATTGAATTATCCAGAGTCAATAAATTCAATAAATTCAAAATAATACTACATATAGAGCCCTAATACCTATAATACTGATCATTATTTATAATACAATAATTTGAAAAAGTAATATCAACATAATACAACCACATGGAAACAGAATTTAACCTAAGCAAACACAACAAATATTACACCCATCCAGTCTCAGACTACAGGAACAGTAGTTATATTATCCACGTCCCTGGATAGACACTTTCTCTTTAGAAAACAAATATACGAAATACATATTCTTGAAAGCTCACTTCAAAATCTGTTTATTATCAGTGGCTATCCCAGGTTTTATTATCATACCTTTAGGTAAGCCTAGTTGCAGTAATTCATTATTCAAAGATTCTCCTTCAACATTGTATTTTGCTGCACTGCTTAAAATGAACCCTAATGCTGCTATGCTGGCCTTTATGTCTCCCAGTTCTAAAAGTATATGAAAACATAATACATAAATCATTAATGTGTACACTGACGAAAGCTATTGTCGAAAGTTTGAAATTTGAAACATACCAAATTTAGCATCAGATGTCAGCTTCTCTACCTTTTCAAACTGAAATTACAAATAGGATTACCATAGCACTTAAAACCTTTGATCCAATCAATATAGGCAGGTATTATTTTAAAATCAACTAAATATAGAAAATAAATTTTAATGATTCCTGCTATCTAATTTACTACTTGAAAGTGGATGCAAGAACATTTTCTTACATTACTACGTGTTGTAAACAACATTATGGGCATATCAACTTCATCAAGCCAGTACTTACATCAATCTGACCACCAATCAAATCTGATATAACTTGTCCACAAAGAAGTTTCATTTTGATGGAGGTCTAAAAAATAGTCTTCATATCAAGAACTTGTGCATCATAAATCTTACAATACAATAAGCCAAACAATAATGATCAATAATATTGATATAGGAAAACAAAGCAGCAAAACACTTCATTTCTTATTATAATTGAGCACATAAAATTTGCATCAAATAAAAATTAATTTAAAAAACCTTACCATTCTTGTTAAAGTACTAATTTCAGCCAAGACCCAATCAGGGCAATCCAAATCTCCACAGAAGCGAAATCTCTGGATAAAAAAAACGAGGAAAAATGTTATTCAACTATATTATAAATGCAAACTAATAATACATTAAGAAATAGAGATATGTATGTATATATATTCTAGGGGTTATGAATATCACCTCAAACAAAAAAGAACTACACACCACACGATATTATGCAAGTTTTAAAATAAATACACAAATATTGAGGCTAAAACCTAATGACCTATTTCATTAAACTATTTCGTTTCTTTTAACAATCCATAGGTTATAAAAGACCAATATAGACCAGGTATCACAAAATTTGATTGTCCGAGTCTGGAGATTTAGATCTATTTTAGAACAACTTATACTGCACCTGGAATAATCATGGAGGTATCAAATGAAACCTTATTGTCTCTGTTTTCAAATGATGAAAACATTTTTTACATGTTGATTGCTGATATTATTTTACTTTAAAATCTATGGTGGACTATACTGATTTCTATATGCATATATGATACACATATCGATTGACATAGACCTGTATGTGTTTTCCAACACGACATATGCGCACCGGCAACTGTGGAAGCACCAGAGTCATATGTTAAAATTCACATCAGTCACGCATCCTTTAATCGTCCTATTCCTAAGGTACCAGCGAGGTCGGCACAAAACCAAATCAGCACGCATTTTTGTGCCATTTTGGGGCGTCAAATCGGCATGGAACAGAGGGTGAAAACGGCACGGGTTTTACGCGGATATTCTCATGTTCTCTCATATTTCATATATCAACTGCTTTCCAATGATGGATTCTTTTACGTCATTATAATTTCTACATGTTTTACTTTGATTTTGAATTTATTATGTTTATATTTCCTACTTTCCTAATTAATGATGTCTTATTCTGAATAATCAATTTGATTTGCTGCTCTCAACCTTCGTTCGTAGCATTTGTTTGATAATTTTTAGTAGCTATAACTCTAATAAAACATTCAACGATTAGATCTAGACCATATTCCTGAAAGATATTGCTATAGATACTAGTACTGAATACATTTGAACCAATATGACTACACAATCTATTGGAACACATAGATAGTCTTCAGTTAAGTATAATAAAATGAAAACTTAAATATACCATGGTGAATGGTATGGTATGGTATGGTATATTATTAGCTATGGTATGGTATGGATGGTGAACAGAAAGTAAGAGTGTAATTTTGACACGCCCCTTTTATAGTCTCAATCAACTAAGCTCTGAAATGACGGTGTCCATCGTATGGAATACAGAGCTTGGTTGAACAAGGCTACCCTTTCATCGGTGGTCTGTTCGATATGAGTAACGTTCATAACATATGCGACTAAAATTTTGATTAGATATAGTATTCAATTTCTAAAGCAAAGTGAGCATCCCAAATGACTTTTAAATATGAAAAAATATTTTCATTTCATGGACTTCACAACCAAAAAAGTTGTTTGTTAATCGTACTGTAATGATGGATTTGGTAGCTCATAAGTTTATGAGCGTTACAATTGTTAGGAACAACATATCACAATATTGTGCGTAAATGTTTCTTACTCACTTACTTGAAAGAAAGATTTTTTTTTTGTTTTTATTTATCTACACTTAAAGGTATAATAATAACCACAAAGTTGTATTTGCTTATATACATGTATATTTGTATCAAACGGCTATCCATTTAGTTTTAAAAATGCAGATTTTGTTGTGCTTGTTAATGACAATCTTGATGGTAGTATGGCGATAATATAGTAGATCTACAGCAAAAGCAATGTGAATCACATTGTGATGGTTTCCAGAAATACAACCAGCAGGATAATAGCCTATCTTTTTCTTTTCTAACAAAACTTCCCATAACAGTAGCTATTTTATCCGTGACTTGCAAAACCCTTGGCCCCTGCGGTTTGTAGCAACATGTCGTAAAAACCCCTGCCCCATGTCTGTACGGTTTGGAGCAACATAAAACACAGAGTTACTAATACATAAGGATAATGCAAAGCCTTAAAAAGCGACCGCACACGTATGATATGCATGTAGAATGGGCGTCTACTAAAACACGGGACGGAACGGAACACGGGACGGAACGGCGCCGGGGCGGAGACGGGACGGCTGGTGGAATGCTAACAACGTTCGTGAACGTGCCCTCGTAAATGGAGAGGAGGATGATGGCTGGTTGAATGACATTGACTACTACATGGCAGTATGCAAAAGTCAGTTTCCCACTATTAGTGGCATGCAGTCTTGCTTGAGCCTCTGTTCAAGGAGAGCAGAACCCATGCAAGGACCAGGTGTTCAAATAGTGAACACGGATCCATTTGGCAAAGGTCAACATTTGATCCTGGTATCCACATTACACTGTGATGATGGTGACATATATGGCAGTGCACAAGGCTCGTATTTACGTCGCTCTGTGGTTGAATGTTTGGCAAAGTACATCCCAACAAAAAACGCTGATAGCCTAACATTCAGATTCATTCTCTGCAATAACGGGACGATATGTCTGATGGTTAGAGCCCTTGAAAACACGGAACACTATAACCAACATAGAAAACGATGAATATCATCATTAATGAACTCACGGGACGCCCCGGAACGCCACATGACGCCACAGGACGTTATGTCTGATGGTCAGAGCCCTTGAAAACACGGAACACTTTACCTACCATAGAAAACGATGTATATCATCATTAACTCACGGGACGTTATGTACGATATGTACCGTCCCGTGTTCCGTTCCGTCCCGTGTTTTAGTATTAGGCTGTAGAATGATATCAAGCAGGGTGCATTATGATAATAGTGGTACCTACTAAAATCCGAGACCAAACGTGACCAAACGTGACTTGACCTAGCGGGACTATTCGGGGACCAATACGTAACCAAACACTTTTCAGTATGAAATAAAACAGAAAATCACTACCTTGTATTGTTTACATTTGAATTTACATATAACGTAAATTTCTATGTATAACATAAATTCAGTATGTGATGATACGTGATACATAATTTGTTAAGTTGTACACATGACTAGTAGTCGTGGAAATTGTGTGCATGTGTTGGCAGTGAAATTGTCACTCAATATGGACGTGGGCGCTGAAAAGCACAGAGCAAAAATACTGAATCGTGGTCATGATCCATGCAGTCTGCTCTATTCAGAAGATAGATTGAGACGGCATCTGAGGATGTGCATGGAAAAAAAGAAATTTGCTATATTCCCATACTGTGACATTGGTTGTGATTCAACTCAAAATCCATCATTTTTCATATAAAACTGAACTGTAATGACCACCACAACAAATATTATCAAATACGGGACTAGATGTGGGACTTATCCGGGACCAAACACTGGTTAAATCAGCTCAAAATCTATCATTTTTCACAGAAAACTGAACTATAATCATCATCATATCTTGTCGCACCATATCTCCAACCGTTATCGGGCTGTCTCATTTGCATCCTCAGGTCAAAGTCTGAACAGTGTGTGCTCATTTCACATTCCTGCAGGATATGTTCTATGGTCTGTGGGTCCTCACCACACTGACAGGCTTCGTTTTGGAAAAATCCCCATCGGCACATGTTGTCTCTTGTCTTTGCCACCTTTGCTCTTGCTCTGTTCAGTGCTACCCACTGTCTTCTCGGAAGGTCTGCTCCAGGGGGGAGTGCTTCACTTGGTGGGGGTAGAGCTGCATTTTTGCCTTGGTCAGATTTGCTCCACATTGCCATTCTGAGCGTATCAGTTGGTGTGTCTTCGGACTTAACCTTGGTGATACTGTTTCTTGATTTTAACCTTGTTGCAACATCTTGGTGTCCGTGCATGGGGTGACGTGGATGGTTCAGCTGTTTTTCTCTTTCTGTTTTGGCTAGAGCTGCTCGACGTATGCCAGGTGGGCATATACCCGCGAGCCGGTACAACGAAGGGATTGGAGTGGCTCTCAAGTTTCCAGTAATTATCCGGCAGACTTTGTTGAGCTCTACATCTACCTTTGATGCATGGGCTGATCTTTCCCACACTGCTGCACAGTATTCAGCTGTGGAGAAGCACAATGCTAATGCAGACTGTTTAAGAGTTCTCGGGTCTGCACCCCAACTGGAATTGGCAAGGTTCTTTACAAGGTTCATTCTGGCTGAGACCTTCTTCCGTGTCTTTGCTGCATGTTCTTTGAAAGCCAAGGTTCTGTCAAGCGTGACACCAAGGTATACAGGGTATGGCGTGTTTTCCAAAGTCTTTCCGTCCCATGTGATATTCAGCTTCTTGGATGCATCACGGTTGTTGAGGTGAAAGGCACAGACCTGCATCTTTCCTGGGTTTGCATTCAAGAACCAAGACCTGTAGTACCCTGTCATAGTTGTTAGAGCATCTGTGAGGCGAGTTTCAATTGTCTCAAAATTTCTCGACTGGGTTGCTATGCAGAGATCGTCAGCATATATGAATCGTCGAATGTTGTTGAAGGAAGGTTGGTCGTTGGTGTATATGTTAAACAGCATTGGGGCCAGTACTGACCCCTGTGGCAAGCCATTTTTTTGACATCTCCACCTGCTCTGCTTGTCGTCCATCTCAACAAAAATGCTGTGGACAAGTACTGAATATGACACAATACATTGAAGATGGATTTGAACTATAATGACTATCACACTATGTATTAACAAATCCGGGACTAGATCCTGGACCTAATCCGGGACCAAACACTGGTTAAATCAGCTCAAAGTCTATCATTTTTCATAGAAAACTGAACTATTATGACCACTTCCTGTTTTAATCCGGCCTGTCCCAAAAACATTAAATGGGCCCAAAATTACATTTTAAAAAACAAATTAATTGAAAAAAATTTAAGTGGGTAAAAAAGTAAACCTCTGAAAAATTTTAAAAAATTTTTTTATAACCCCTGTTTTTCCCCTTTTAAAGAAAACTGCAACAAAAAAAAAGAAAAACCCAAAAAAGGTCCCCTTTCCTTTCCCACTTTCCCCCCTTCCAAAAAAACCAAGTTCTTTCAAAAAATGCCCTAATTTTTTGTTTTTTTTCCCAAAAATTTTTCAAAATCCCCCA
>CM032664.1:16205197-16220509 GCA_019095985.1 Streblospio benedicti | reverse complement strand
TTGCGCAGCCCCATTTCCTCGTGTTACCACTTTAAAGTCACTGGGGCTGATCTTGTGCCCTGCTTGTCTTTGATGTGGTCCCCAATGGCACCGTAGGAACACGTTTAAGTTTAAATGTTCCTTGACTCTGGTGTTCAGTGTCCTGCCTGTCTCACCAACATAAGTATCCTGACAATGAGGGCAGTTGACCTCATAGATGATGCCACACTTGGCAATGTCTGGAGACTTGTCCTTGGGAGAAGGTAACATTGACTTGATGGTGATTTAATTGCTTATGATATGTATTGATCCTAAGGATCCGGATAATGTTGCACAGTTTTTCTGAAAGTCCTCTTAGGTATGGAAGGCAAAACTTGGAGTCTTCCCTGTCGCTTCTTTGAGACGTCTTCTGTGGGCGCTCTTTCCTTGGGCCCGATTCTTTTTCATTAGGCCTCGACGAAGCTCTTTGAGACAAGAGCGAAAGTCTTGCCTAAGACAAAATGGCAGGTTCCAATAGGTATCCATAGAAGTAATATAATGGAACCCAATAGAAGCTTACATTCTGTAAGTACCAAATAATATTACTACTTTGAACACGATAGTTTTCCAGGTGCAAAAGTGTATAAAAAGAAAATTTCTAGTAAGAATAAACGTAAATAGATCCAAACATATTATCGCCACCTACAGGATGTGTGTGAATACATTATTTCATGACAAAATGCACCATAGATCATGTAATTGTAATGAATCATAACAGTAGTATTTATCTTACAGAAATAGAAGTAAGTAACTTCATTTTGACACCTCAAACACTATTGTTGGTTCATTAATAGCTGTGCAACGATGGTTTAAACAAAAGAAAATATACGAGTGTCTGGGCTAGCGCTAGACCCATCTCAAATTTAGCCAATTGGCTAAACGACGACATTTTTTTTTGGCCATTTGAATTTTTTTTTAGCCAATTGGCTAAAGAACTAAATTATTCTTTAGCCAATTGAATTTCTTTTTAGCCAAGCAAAAACCTATGTAAATTGATTAACGTGGACGTGGTAATGATAACACAAACATGATCACTTTTAGTTACTTTGACAATATTTCTACTTTGAATATCTTAATGACATCTGATCAAATTGTGTTTAATTTTCCGACGCTCCGGCGAGAACAATGAAGGTTATAGAACTTTCAAAACTCGAGGCCTGCTGATGACTGGTTTGCATCAACCAATGAATTACATTGGCCAATAATGGATACAAACCTTTGATAACATATACACTATGTTTTCTTAATTTTAAAGCAATATTTTCTGAGGGTGGCCCGGTGGGACTGGGCCTCCCACGTTGACAGGTGTCATGCCAGGGGAGTGGGGGGGGGATATAATTGCATTTTCGTTCCTATTTTATCATTACATTGTGAGATTCAAATGGATGCACTTATTATTAAAAACGAACCTAGTCCACCAGCCTTAATTCTTTATTATATTAATTAATACCAACGAACGTATAATCCATGGATTTTGCAATAACAGATCTTTCTAAAATCCTTAAATCGTTCGCTCGCCGGTTGCTAGATGTGAATCTATAATCCAATGCATCGCTGAATCACGTTTTATTTACTCACAATGAAAGTGTCGATATGGCAGTCAATGACACGATACTTTCACGATACGAATGATAATATATAAATATGCAAAATATCAGTTTAATTCAAATAATTTCCTGTCATTTTTACCATTATGGGCGCCGCCAACTGTTGTTGTTTAATGCGCGAACGTTGTTCCGAAATGTTGTCAAGTAGAACGATGGCGAACGGCGTTCTGATATTTTAGTCTCCATGTTGCGGACGTTTTTTACGAATTTTTCGTGAATTAAAATGATTCGCCACATTGGCGAAAGAGTAAGCAAAATCTCTCGTCAAACCTTAAAATCTCTCGCCCATGGCGATAAAACGAACCATAGCGCGAGCCCAGTACGAGTGTGTGTGAAGTGTTCTATGTTTTACTTTCTATAAACCTTATAAGAATAATGGTATGTGTTTTGAACTAGTGATGACAGCGCCATTTTTCCCACTTCCAGCATTTTTTTAATAAAAGAAGTGACTGACTTTAACTGATCTGTGATTTCACACTCTTGCTGGGCTCACACTTGAGGTTTGTTTGTTGCCATTGACGATTTTTTGGCTGAAGATTTTGCCTACTCTTTCGCCAATGTGGCGAATTATTTATATCCTGAAATTCAATGAAATATTCTTGAAAGATTTGTGCTTTTGCACAGTTTCATGGGATTACTCAAACCAACTGGAAACACAATAAAGTTGAATAATTCTGTTAAAGTGGTGAGAAAAGTGGGAGAAATAGGCTTTATTGCATTTTGTATGAATGTGAGATAAGAAAATATCTCACCTTGTGGAGTTGTCACAGCTCTTGTTCAGTCCGTTCAATGAACTCAAGCTGTGACAACTCCACTTCGGTGAGATATTTTCTTCACATCTCGCATTCAAACACATGCAATAATAATTTAAACTAAGCACAAGTGTATGCCTACAAGAGTGAGCGCTATAGTGAACAAGTGGAGGCAAATACACCATAAGTGCATAGATAGGGCGATCCCACTACTAAAACATACCACTGTCATTTTTCTCACAACATTAACTGATTTAGTTGTAATTTGCAAAGATTTCACAGATTTCATCTCCATGAGTTCACATATGTAGAGGAATGACTGTTTGAAATAGTTGAAATGAAGGGTATTTTTCTTCTGGAAAAAATAAAAAGTAAAAGTAATGTATGCTTCAATAATGATGTATAATTCCTGCTTTTGTCTTTCACCAGGTTCCTTTGGCGTAATTGGGGAAATGGCTGATTCAGTTGAAAAACCACCTGTTTTCAAAGCTTTATTTTTGGGACACAGTTTTGTGCGACAACTTGCACAAAAAGCTAATGAAATAGGTCAACCAGATCTCAATTGTAAGAAAGAATTCACTGTGCTATACCATAGGTATTTAAATTTAATTTTCTTTACGTCCATATTATGATGATCTAAGATAAGCATTGGTGGACTGTTGTTTATGAGTAGCACTGGTCACTGATAAGGCGCAGTATTTATTAAATTAACCAGTAATATCTAGTATTTCCAACACCCGTCCATCCTCACATTTAGCTAAACTGTACCCATTAGAAAGTTCTAAATACATGTATATGCAAAAAATATTCGCTGTACTGAAGCAAAGTACATATTTGTTCACAATGTATGAATAGTATTTTATACACAGGACAGCACTGAGTATTGTGTGTTGAAATGGTTTGTGAAGACAAAAGAAGACTGCCAACTATTCCGAAATTCTTCCGAAATTTGACTTTGATTCCAAACCTTCAGACGGAATCATGTGTAATCCGAAATTCACTGAAAATAACCAAATATTTGTAATTTTTTTCTTAAAATAACAACGTTTTTGCTCGCATATGGGCGCAGCCATTATTAATTAACTCAATTGAAGTACGCATCTTGTAAATAAGGCTTTCACCGGCTTGCAAAAATGTACTCTATTTAAATGTCATGTCGTAACAACTAAATTTAGTCTTGATCAGTGAGGTCCAGTTTGTATGTGTTATGGCTTTTGTGGCAGATAGCATCGATGAACGAGACTAAGAGTTTCTGCTGGTTGTCGTGATACGCACAATGCACCTGCTCCAAGACCTATCAACGATATATGGAAGTGAAACTAATAAAAATTATTGAAAATTAATGAATTTGTGCAATCATCAGTAACATAATGGTTAAAAAATTCAGGGACGAGTATTCGAAAATGTACAATGATGTTACTGCATCGAAGAAAAGTGTGCACCACTCCCGATATCGCTTGATTTTAGTATCAAACATAGTGGTGGATACGACACTGTCAAAAAATTATTGAGCATCAGAAATAAAAACAAACAAACATTGAGATGGTGAAAATTCGTGTTGCACTCAAGACACAAAGCACATTAGTGTCCGTGGTAATGTACTGGTTTGCACATCCTGTGTGCTCTTCCAAAGCTATGTCTCATTATTGAATACAATTTTTTTGTGTCTATAAACTCAGCGAAGCCGAGTATACGGTGCAGCAGGCGCCGCGGGGGAAGAGTGCGATAGGAGGGATACCCCCCTCTTGTGTGGGGGGTTTGTGGGGACAGCTCCCCCAAATTTTTGAAAATGTGATGCATTTTTCTGCAATTTTCAACAAAGTTGGATACTGGAGAGACTAAAGAGATCCCTTTTTTTAAAATTAGAAGATATTTATAAATTCAAGATCTGTTCTACTGTATTTAAAATAACAATAGGTGATTTGCCAAATCTATCTTGGACAAACCTATATAAAGGTACTGATGTTCATTCTTATAATACAAGAAACAAAAGTGATTTCAGAGTTACATGTAAAATTAAAACTAATTATTCTAAAAGTACTTTTCAATATGCTAGTGCTAATTTATGGAAAACATTACCCACTGATGTTAAGATAGCTAAAACTTATTTCACTTATAAAAAAACTATTTAAGCATTACTGTACGGGAAAATATAACTTATAAATAATCAAAATGTCACTTTCTTCATGTTTGTATTTTACACAAGTCATAGGACTAATGTGAATTGTTGTTTCTATCACTGTTTTAATCAATTTGTGAAGCAAATCCTATTATAATTTTATAGTCATAAAAGTATTATTATATACACATGGGGAGCAACTTGATATAGTAATCCACTTCTTTCCTCCCCAGCCATTTATATTACTACTTATATATGTGATTTTAAATGTTTTTGCTTTTATGATTATTGTAAATTACTTGAATTTTATATTATTAATATCTTTTGTACATATGGCAAAAAAAATAAAAAATAAATAAATAAATGTCAACAAAAGTCATTTTATGACTTACAAAACTGTGTACCAGTTAATATAGGTAAATAAAAATAGTTCAAATTAAAGAAACAACACATAACACATTTGTAATCATTGATTTTTCATTACTTAGAACGTTTTTACACAAAAAGTAGGACGACCATCTTTTTGGTAGGACTGTGTGTAACGAAGACGCACATTTTTGTTTAGTTGAAACCAAGTTAATTACACGTTTATGTACATTTTTACTGTCCATTGGCCATTCTAAACACAAAACAATGTTATAAAATAGTCTTATTTGAATATAAGTTAAACATACATATTAAACAGGAAGATACGGAAATTTTGGCCTCTGAATACTGAAATTTCACCAAGAGAGGTTGGCCGGTCTGCAATTATCCATATTTTGTTCTCTTCCATATTATTCATTTGTATAATATAATCAACAGATTACCTAGTGCTCACATTTGATCATCACAACAATAGCATTTTTATGTATTCTTTTGCACCTAATCTAATACTTCTAAATAGTTGTAAAAGTGACTGTACTATTAACTCTTTGACGTTCGCAGTATTTTGATGCATTCTAGTGCTCACATTTGATCATCACAACAATAGCATTTTTATGTATTCTTTTAATCTATTTCAGCATTGATGATTTAACAGTGAAAAAGACTTATGACCATCTCTATTTCCTAGAAATGATCAAGCCTCATGTGGTTATATTAGAAATAGGTACCCATGACTTGGCCAAAGAAGAAACAGGTTAGTATATCCCATACAATTAGTGTACAGTTGTAGTTTCTGTTTAAAAAAGATGTAATCTATGGCCTGATAATCCTTTTTTAGAGCTGGGGCAGTTATGTCAATAGGTTCAGTTCTAGTCATAATATTATTTTTGCACCTAATCAAATACTTCTAAATAGTTGTAAAAGTGACAGTACTATTAACTCTTTATGGTTGCAGTATTTTAAACGTATGACGTATTCACATCACACAATGTCATTGATTTTCAGATTTTATTGTCGTAGATACATGTACCTCCAGTTCTGCAGGTATACTGAAGAGTCTAAATAGTATTATACTTACACAGGAGACATGAAATGCGATGCAAATTCTTATTTTCACACTTACAACTCAACATTATACATTTTGAAAGAAATATTAATCGTAACCATCCGAGATTTTGCTACTTGATTCAAAACATTGAGATTTGACAGGCCGAGGGGATCCGATGTCATGGTATGAAAGCAAGGTGTTTTGTGACATGTGACCTACCATTCTCTGCAGAATGGCATTCTACATGCTGTGAAATTGTTAATATTAATATCGGACATGCGTTTCATTCACAAAATGAGAGATTACAGTCCTGTTGCTTTGCCGGCGTGTCGCCATTGTCGAGTGATCGTGCATTTGCTGCAAAATCTCTTGCTATTGCGACTATTAAATGATGATTCATTTGACTATTGATAAACCACACTTTATTTTCTCTACTCATTTCAGGTAAACTACAATTACAAAATAACAAAATATACATAAATATAAGCTAATACAAACTAATAAATACAAGCTAAATCATGGTTTGACATAAGGACTGGTAAGGCAAAAGACAACGGGTCTACCAAGTTTAAAAATCAGGTAGACCGACTCAAAATCAGGTAGTCCGGCACTCACGTGTTGGTAAAAAATGCATAACGTTTCCTTCTGTTGCCCTTTAAAGGGAAGTGCATAATTCAATACATTGACATAATATCATAATTCTCTGTGTCTGTTAAAATAAGGATGATGATTCAAACAGTTGTTGGACACCAGTATTTTTCTTTAATAATACATAATGGAACTGCCAAAACCAGGTAGACCACAGGTCTACCTACTGGCAAAAGGTGGTAGACCGGCCAGTTTTCAGGTAGACCAGGGCTACAGGTCTACCACTTATGTCGAACCGTGCTAAATATAGACTATTAAAATAAAACAACTATATAAATTAGAAACAAAAAACTACTTACAACAAAGTGTGATGGTGACGGATACCAGCGAATACGACACTAGACCAGTACGACACGAAAATATGGAGCGATTACGACACGAAATGTAGGAGACTACGACACCAAATGTCAGGAGATTACGACACCATTTAATAATAATAATATATTGTGTAGTAGTATTTCATTTAGCATTTAGCATATCTATAACCATATGGGCTCGGATTACATATAGAGCCTATGAGAGGTACAATAAAATATACATTAACAAAGTATTTATTCACATTAAGTATAACAATTACGAATTATTAAAAATTGATTGATTCCAATATATGGCTTATGAAGTTGGCTTGGGATAAGCTATTACTGGGCCATGAAAAGTAGCGATTTCACGAACCAAATCCATAGGTGAATATTCCCCAGCAATAAGCTTGTCCCAAGCCTGAAATGTACGGTTTTGTTTTAAAAGAGAGGTTGCCCTTTGTGCAACAGTATGTGCCGTACTCGCTCGCTGTTTGGTGTCGTAGAGGTATGATTTTTTTAGAGGTTACGACCGAAATGCGGTTGCCGTACTGGTTTCGTGTCGTACTCGCTGGTTCCCATGGTGATGATTGACAAAATGTAGAGAAAAAATAGTACTATATAGCATGTGACTGAGGCTTTATATACCATTCATACACACACTTTTATACACAGCAATAAAATATGACACTCCCAAACACAACGTTTATTCACAGCAATAAAAGTGTGACAGCGACATGTAGACTAATCGCACATTCCAGAAACTTTCTTGGTGTATTCTATATCGTGTCCGCCTAACACTGGTGGCCTTTATAAATGCTTCCATTTCATCATTATCGTTGAAATCTAACATTTCACGGAGAAATATTTCCAGTCCATGTTCCTTCCCGCTTACCTCCATGAAAGTGCTGTCATTTCATCATCAGAAACGGTTGTGATTGGTTAAAACAGTAGCAGGTGCCCCATCATGCGTGTTTTGCAATGGCCATCTTAGCCGCACAACACAAGCCATCTGGTGGTGAAAAAATGTACTACATAAAAGTTATTCCCAGCGATAATTCCGCCTGGTGTCCATTTGCGTCAATGCTTAGGAGCCCAAACAAACGGGTCATATTTATCAAGAATGGTGAAGAAAATGATAAAACTGAATCGGCAAATCTGTTGCAATTTGAATGATATCAATTATATGTAGAAATGGGTATGGTTAAAAATTTCGAATAGAAGTTATTTGAACATCAAGATTAGAAAACTAGTGGACAATAGTCTATTATTTTGGCCCCACTCGCTGAAAGGCACCGTTTTTAAGGCTGGTAAGTCTTTTTTACGTTCATAAACCAACTACTTACGTCAATTTTACATTAAAAAACCAGCTACATAGGTTCAAAAATATAGTACAATGGTGAGTATCTGCTGCTCGCACGACAAGCAGAGTCGGTGAAAATAAGCATGGTTTGTGACTTTCTAACAGGATATTTGATATTACTTCAAATGTTGGACCACAGATATGGTGCATTGCAAAAGTCATATGAAAGGAAATATCCGTATAGTGTGTGTTTCTTTGAAAACGAATAAGATTATGGTGTCAACTACTGCCGGTGTCGGTAAGAAAGAGCTCAAGTTTAAAAACGTTTTCACTCAAAAATGTTGCAAGTAAACATCCATTATGTATAAAATCGGATTCAGTAGTAAATTTTACGTAGGTGTATGAATTTTTATTCTGAATTACGTAGTTTCATAAGCTCCCAAATCTTGCTAAACATTGCCCTATTCCAGTGTTAATAAACGTAGATTCGCTGACAGACCACTCGATTTCAAGTGGCGACGTCTAGCGGGAGAAATCGGCAGCTGGGTTAACCATACTACTATGCTTGTTGAACGCTGTTGGCAGAGGCTACAGCCTCGGAAATGGCCGGAGTCACACGTAATATAATGAATGAATAAATCAATTTTCGTAAGGTCAGGGTTCACCCTCTGAGAGGATGGGAGTTTCCAACTAAATATTAGTATATTTCAAGGGCAAAGTAGGGTTCAGAAAATGGGTGTTTTGCTTATAAGTATGTCGTCTTTAAAATTATTGTATTATTTGCTATAAAAAGTGGTTACATTGAAATATTGTGAAGACTAATGAATGGAGTAGACGATTTTGAGTCACCACGTGGCGTTGTATGATGTATGTGACAAACGCTTTGATAGTTACGAGAGTTTGAAGAATGTATGTTTTAGGCTTATTTTAAGGCATGCATTAAGGCATAAATGCCTTAGCGACCGTCAAAGGGTAGTACCTTTATTTAGATGAATTATATTTGCTAAAACAATGCAAAATTGATTTTTCTTTATTAATAATGGGGTCCATCTTTTTATTGAAATCCTGTTGGTTGGTGGTGGTGCGGAATGAACAAGAGGGCCCTACATGGTGTGTCCATTTTTAAGCATTCCAAAAAGTTCCCTTGTCACTTTATGATGTGATGCCTGTATAAAAAAAATGTGCACACAACGTCTCATGGCGATATATAAGGATTTTCAATGTGTTACTTTTCCAAGTAAATGTAGGTCGAAAGCAGTTGTGTCACAATGTCACTTTTAACACATATAGGGTTCTAATAGGCGATCTCGTTATACGTTAATCTTATCTGTCCTGCTAAAGGATTTCTGGGCTCACGCTAAGGTTCGTTTTATCGCCATGGGCGAGAGATTTTATGGATGGGCGAGAGATTTTGCTTACTCTTTCGCCAATGTGGCGAATCATTTTTATTCAAGAAAAATTCGCAAAAAACAAATTTCGCTTGGTTTTACTTCGACTTCGTTCTTACCGGATATACCATTTTTCATAATGCAAACAACAATGGCACCATTTTACAGTCGATTTAATGGACAGTTTTCGGTTCGTCAAAACGTCTTCAGTAGTTTACTCAAGTTTTAACAGTGTGACAGAATTGTACCACATGACTCCAGTAAACCACTGAAGATGTTTGCCAAATCGAAAACTGCCTATCAGAAATCGAACGCAAACAAGATGTTGCGCCACGTTTTCTATTTTTCAATGTTCGACGAAGATTTTTTACTAGAACTTTCTACAATACTGGTGTTTGTGTGATATTATAACATTAACGCAGTTACATCAGTTTAGGGTATGTATACCTGCGTTTTTTAATAAATGGGCACTAGTAAAAAACGACGTGTCATGCCATTCACCAATCATGGCTACTCATGAAGGAAACGTGGCGAGCGCTAAAATATGTCTAGAAGTTGGCAATAAATTACTGGCTGGCCAAGAAGACCTTTCTAGAAGTACCAAGACTAGGCCAATCAGCAAAGAAGATGTGTCTGATTTCACATGTCAGAATCCAATTGGTTGACATACATCTAGATATATGTGGCATTCGATAGATTCTACCATTTTGATCGTTCATCTTCATCAACATGGGTGGCCGGCCGGCCAGATTTATATTTGGTTGGCCGGTTTGTTACTGTCCACTTCGTTACTATATTACTACTATATTATACATCGTACTATATAATCATTGGACAAAGTTTAATGAATTTAAAGAACATTTGGATGAAAATAAAAATCTTCAAGTTTGAAATTTTAAAGAACATTTGGATGAAAATAAAAATCTTGTGAGTGCGTCTCCTGTGCCGTCCTGGATTTGAAGCTAAACAAGTAAGTTTTTTCCAGTCATATTTTTCACATCTTTAAAAAAAAAATCTTTTAAAGTCGATAGTGTTCGCCACCTTCACTAAGTTTTAAACGTCAATGTGAACTGGTATTATTTTAACTTTTTCGTGTGAATTCATGTTTTTTCAAGATGTCATGTGAAAAATTTATGTCTTTGTTATTTTCTTTTGTTCTTACATAGACATTTAAAAAAATCTACACATCTAAAGTTTCATGATTAGTTAAATATGTATAAATATTTGAAAGTGAATTTGATTTTAACTGGGCAAAATTAAAATTTGCATGTAATATGGTAAAATGAGTAGAAAAAATGTGAATGATTTTCTGTCTCAAAAAATACTGGTCACTTGAATGATTTAATTAGAAACTCGATTTTAACCTAGTCTTGCATTTTTTTTCACTTAGGTCCGAATCTCTGCGGCAGCCCTGTCGTCATTCTATTTAGTGTCTACTCTACTATAGCAGTCTGCCTACATTTACTTAGAAGTAAGATTTTTCCAGTCATATTTTTCATGGTTTTATAAAAAAAAATGCAAAGTAGATATTAGTGGTTCACCGTCATTGAATTTGATTGGTCAAAAGTAAAACAATGTGCACAAAAATTTGATTTCTGTGATGTATAAATAAAAAAAGGTTCAATAAATGAATGAACAATTATTCGGTGATTTTTAAATGAAAAAGGTTCAATAAATAAATGAAAAAATTATTCTGTGATGTATAAATAGAAAAAAGGTTCAATAAATGGATGAAAATTTTTTCTGTGATGTATAAATGTAAATAAAAAAAGGTTCAATAAATGAATGAACAATTATTCAGTGATTTATGAATAAAAAAAGGTTTAAAAAATGAATGAAAAATTATTGTGATGTATAAATGTAAATAAAAAAAAGGTTCAATAAATGAATGAAAAATTATTCTGTGATGTATAAATGTAAATAAAAAAAGGTTCAATAAATGAATGAAAATTTTAAACTTGTTCTATTTGATCTTTCACATAACCTGAAAATACCATTAGCAATTTTTTATTGAATGGTATCTGGTACAATTTATCATATACTTGTGCAATTTAGAATGACAATTATAAATTAATAACAGAAAAATCATCATAAGAAATAAACAAAAGTAGTAATTCCACTGACGAAGTAACTTGATGAGCTTCTATGAAAAAATGTATAGCCTGTCTGGCACTTTGTCAAAAATATCTACAAAATAGTATTTTAGTTTATTTATATGAAAATTACACACTCATGGCTTACAAGCTGTTTCATGGTTACCACACCACTCATCAGAGCCAAACTGTTGACATTGCCAATCCCTGATATAACAAACACACTACAGCATACTAAAATTAAACTTATGAATACTCGGTTCAAAATTACATGGTTTCAAAAATATGTTACAATTGTAATATTGGTGATTTATCAGTTAAAACCGTGTCCTATTATTGTACTTTAAATTGTTTGTTCGTTTTGTGAGGTCCATATCGTTCTTATTTATTATTGCTATTTTAAATTCATAATGCACTATTCGAGAGGAGGAATTTCTTTTTGTGTCTGCACTCAGAGGCAAGTTCATTTTTGCTGTTCAAAGATGCTAACTGCGGCTTACATATTATCATAAATTTTTCCCTCAGACACAGATTGCGCCTTTTCTATTATTCTCCATGTTATATTGTGTTGTATGCTATTGTCTTTTAGTGACCATATGTGTGAGCTGAGCGTTGTGGCATTTCTGTTCTTTGTATTCTTAAAACTGGCTATGTGGTTTCTGTATCTCTCTTTGAAAGTGGTGGATGCTAATCCAATGCATGTTTCTTCTTTGTTGGTGTTTGTTGGTTTGACGGTGGCCTGATATATAATATTTTTTTCAAGGCATTTTCCTCCTACTGGGCAATTTGCTTTGTCTTTGCAATTACAGTCTGTTGTTGGGGCTATGCTATCTCTCTGTGGGTGCGTTCTGTTCTCTTCCTGCTGTTGAATGATATTCTTATTATGCTGTGATATAATACTTTTCAAATTCATCATACAACTATAGCTAAATTTGATTGTATTCCTATTTATGATTTTGTACAGTTTATACTCAGCTGGGAAACATTCAAAGTTAGCTATAGTTGTATGATTAATTTGAAAAGTAAGGATTTTATTACTCATCTGCAGGCGTATCAGACTCGCCTAAAGGCTCATCTGATACGCCCGCAGATTCGTCCGATACACAACTGTCATATGGGGAGGGAACCACGTTCTCTCTATTTAGTAACTCGTCCTTTTGACGAGTAACAATTCTGGTCGATTTGGTATCAAATATAGAGCTTTGTGCAAGGAGAACAAGTACATTTTTTGCAGGACGAGTAGATATTTGAGGGTTATTTGTCCTGCTGACGTTAGCACTTTTCCACCTAACCCTGACCCTGAGGTACCTTAAAAAAAGCATAAAAGCCATCTTGCCATAAAACATTTATTTAGAAAAGCATTTTTCTTTTCCATTGTAGATCCTGTTGAGTTAGTGGCCGATATAAAAACACTGGCAGTCCATATTATGGAAAAGTACAAGGTGTTGAGAATAGTTATTTCTGAGACGTACTACAGAAAGTATTCGCCATCATATCCTATCAGGGATGATTTCATCGGCCGGCTTTTTGATTTCAATGATGAATTAAGAAAAATGGTAATTTGAAATATCAATTAAACTTATAACATAATTAATTGTATTACTATAATCATGTAACTTACCATGGTTTAGTTTATTTTAGAATTATTATCTGGCAAATTATTTTACTCATAATGAATGATTTAAGAGTGGGAGGGTTGTATAGTATCATAGTTAAGTTTAGAATTTGTCATTCATGTGGCATTTGCCTTGGTCACAAACAGATGACTTTTTAGATTTGTAAAGAGATTCATTGGATTTCTTTTTTCTATCAACAAGTAACACTAATTTTGTGATAAATCCTTAAAAAACTTACTATATTGTCTTAATATTTTCGGACATTTTCAATGTCCATCGTCTGAGACTTTTCTGTCACCAGGTGGCAGCACGTGACAGAAGTAGAAGTTGGTCAGTGTTTGTTGTTGGTGAATCAGGCAGGAAGTTTGGCACACGGCTCAAGGAGCATCAAAAAAATGTGGAGACACATGACCATAAAAATGTGCGCACCAGAGCCACTCGCCTCAGCACCACAGAAGTTCACCAAGCAGCCATAACTGACCACATGAACAACCTCAACCATGTACCAGATTGGGATAGTGCTAAAGTTGTGAGTAAGGAGTCGAACCTACTGGACAGACAAATCCTAGAGTCGATAACAATCCGGAAGACTGAGAACATGAACAGAGATGAAGGAGCATACCAGTTATCTCACGCCTACGACAACCTTCTGAGACCTAGGGCAGCCCCAAACCACAGCGCGCGCCCTCGACCACCCCCCCAACAACAAACACTGACCGACTTCTACTTCTGTCATGTGCTGCCACCTGGTGACAGAAAAGTCTCAGACGATGGACATTGAAAATGTCCGAAAATATTAAGACAATATAGTAAGTTTTTTAAGGATTTATCACAAAATTAGTGTTACTTGTTGAGATGACTTTTTACATTGAACTCTTGTTATGTGCAAATTCTGTGTTTGAAGACATATTTATTTGCACTGGTTTTCATCTTAGGATCACAACAGTAAATCGTATAAACATTCAGAAATTCATTGGTTGTCTTCTTATGCCTTGTTTTTTCACGCCCACATTTTTATGGTGCAAAAACAAAGAAAAATCCTTACGGTCTTTCATTTCAAAAACCTTTATTTTTAAAAAAGATGTCTTAGCAATGAACAGTTGCTTTAAGTTTTGAAATACAGTAATGCTTTTTCTTTAGTTTTGAGTTTATTTTGTCCGATTACGATAAGATGTGGCAAAGTTATCATGTTTTTACTGAATCTACTGCTTCGTTACGGAAATCGCAAATTTTCAAACGCCTACCAAACTGTAGTAGAAAGTAAATCATTATGATGAATAATAATATGTTGGTATTGCTGCTAATTAAGTAGCTTAAATTATATGTGTTAGAACATACCGGGTATATTTAAAGGGAGGATTAATGCAGATGTTCCTATCTGAAAATATGTGATATACATGTACAAGTACTGTATTACCTTCTAACTTGTTTGTTGTATTGTCCCTGTAGACAGCTGTTATTTCTAGGTAAATACTTTATAGTATTATGTTGTCAATCAAGCACCCCTTGCTTGTGGATACTGTAAAAAGAAAAAAAGTAACCATCTCTTATAGTAGACTTGTTCTTGTCCCATCCGTAGACACATGTCCCATCCGTAGACACTCTTATTAATTTGTTGACTGGAGAATAATATCCAGCCTATATAGTAATATGTGAATAATCGTATTACATATTCTAGGAGGTAATAAAATTCAAATTATATTTATTGAGATTTTATCTATAAATGCTTTAATACATCCAAAAAAAATTTTTTTTCTTCAATTTTCCTTTTTTTCTAAATAATTTTATTCAAATTTTGTCCAGTGTGCACTTGACCACATATTTTTTAAAGATATAAGTGACTCATAATGATCAATATTAGTCATTTCATTAGCCAAAATTCATATATTAGCTTGAATAATGATAGTATATGTTTTGTTGAATTTGATTTTTTCTCTGTTGCAACGCAAAATGTCATCTGATTGTGACCAAGGCTATGGAGAAATTAAATAAGGTTGGTAATGTTTAGCAACAGAGTCACAGCAAAATTTCAGAGGGAAAAGGTTATATAGGTAGAGT
>CM032664.1:16173722-16199825 GCA_019095985.1 Streblospio benedicti | reverse complement strand
ATGATCCACTGATAGCAGAAACCCATAATAGATTTCTCCCTGTATTACAAAACTATATTATAATTCTACTATAAATGATATTGTGACGCTTTTGTCAGGGTGTTGAAGTTGACGATTCATGCATCTCTTTGCCAGCTAAAGAAATCACAGAACCTGAAGAATTTGAGTTTATAATAACAGTAAGTGTTCGAATTTCTTTCTATATTTTTATCCTCTAATCTCCAAAATTTAGACAATAATGTATCCCTGGGCTCCAGCATCGTGGGAAGGGGAGGTGGTATGGGGGTGGAGGGGAGATGTATGTATACTGCTATGATCAACAGTAAGTTTTTTTTTTTTTAAAAATTCTATTGAATATTTTTTGTCCTCTTTGATCCCCAAATTTTCCCTCCCAAGATGCTGGGGCACATTGTTACATTTGGTTGATGTATAATGCATGTTTTTACATCTGAACACATGTAGGTTTTTGACAAAATTTATAGCTTAACATTTATTTATTTTCTTAAAAAAAGAAGCTTCAAAATTCAATGAAACATTTGGTTCTAATTATACAATGGGTATATGAAATTTGAAACGTTTATTACTATTTCAGGTCAATAAAGTACACAAAGCAAAAGTGAAAGCCCATATACATCCATGCACTGCAGAAACTCTGGCGGATATAGTGGACTTAGAGGTTTTTTCAGGCACTTTTAAATCCTTACAAGAGCATATTTCTGAAGCTGTCCTTGCTAATAATCTGACAATAAGGAAACCAATAGCACAATGACCACCAAAGTGTTTGGATTTTGTAGTTACTGATTAGAGAGGAAAATCTTGTGTGAGTCTTTAAATAATAAAATATAGGATTATTCACATTCATATTATATTACTTGTTTATATAAGAGGAGAAAGTGCACAAGTTTTTAAAAATGTAAACATAAAAAAAACAGTCAGAAATATTGCAAATAAAAGTTTGCTTATATGGCCAGTTATGGGATAATAAAACCACTCATATCACAGAAGTCAAAGATCGCTCTTCAAGGAATTCTATCACCGAGGGGTATGATTCAAATATAGTATGATCATTAATACATAGGCATACAAGTTTCATTTATTCCTTTTGTGTGTGTGTGGTGGTGGTGGGGTCAATTTGCCACTATCAGTGGCACGATGATGAAATAAAGTTCTGTGATCACATGCTAAAAAAATGGAATTTGAAATATTTTTCCAATAACTGTACAAGAGTTCAGTATTTCTACTGATGTTCTATTCACAAATGGAAATTATTTGGAACTATGTTCAGGGCATTAAAATATTGTTAATGACCTCTCTCCATCCATTCAAAGACCAAAACAATGCAGTTTGCATTATGACTAACAGACTGAGTGTACACTTGAGGTTGTTGTGACTGTTTTACAGTAAAAGGTTTGATGGGCACCAGGGGCAGGGTCAATTTAACCCCAGGGACATTTATCAACTATGGATTGATGATCATATATGTATACAACCTCTGTGAAACGGAGATGAAAATTAAATAAAAAATAAAGAACATGAATTGTTGACGGACGGACAGCAAGGTGATCACAAAAGCTCACATGCGGTTTCACAGCAGGTGAGCTAAAAAAACATACGTTATTGTATTAAAAAAAAACAGTTTTATTTTATCACAGATTTTATTCAAATTTATTCACAGAATTGTGTACAGCCACTATAAATTAATATTATTTTGTATTCATATTAAGATTTTATAAAAATATGTACCTGAACCTCCAACAAAATATTTCCATTATATTTATAAATATTGTGTGACCTTTGATGAGATGTTAACAGAAGCAGAAATAATTATTGTTCTCGACTTACAGTACTCAGATTCACTTGTATTTTTATACAAATAATTTATAAAATTAAATGCCTTCAATCCACTTGCTAATAATATATGAAATCATCCCCTAGAAACAAACCGTTTATATAAATTCAATCGTATACTGACCAAATACCCAGTAAAACTAGGGGCACATGATTCAGATTTAACAATGGAGAATTTCAAAAGCTAAAATTATCTAGAAACGTTTTCTTTTAGAAAAAATGTTTCTTAAACTTGCGCAAGTGTCCCTTTAAAAACATTCTTACAGAATTTATGCTTTTAAGCCTGGGTGCTAATTTATTTTTGCAAAACACATCTAACGCAGGCTCTATAGGAAAAAAAGGCTTTAAACACAAAATTGTTGTAACAAGTATTCAATAAACATAGTGCCATACCACTGACGCTAATCAATAAACACTTTTCTTCTCTCTCTTTTCTATGACATACAATAAACAGTTCTGGGTATTAACAAGCATTTGCAGGATTGGCCCAGGAGTCCGCCTGTTTGCATGGCCGATGCCATATTATGTTAATATGAGGAATGCGTTCTTGACTTACACCTTGCATCTCACAAAATTTATATGAGGGGAGGCTCCAATTGAGGGAAAGGGTTTAAACGAGGAAATACATACATTATTATTTCCAAGAATAACAACAGCATAAGAGTATTATCCTATTCCTGATTTTCCATATCTACACCTTCAGCAAAATTTGCACCAGTCAAATCCTAAATTTATTTGAGCAAGTGCGAATTACTCCTCATTCAGAGTGTTTGGTCTGACTACCCATTCTACATCGTTTCCAACCCTTTCAGTCAATAGGATCTATCAGACCTCGGAGTATCAGACCCGCCATCACCCATGCTCAAACGTGCCCTATCTTTCAGCACAACTGTATACCACGTCTGTTTTGGTCTGTCCTTCCATTTTGTTCCTTCTCTTAAAAGTTACTTACTTTGCTAATTCCCCCAGAGCTGTGTTCAACATAACCAAGCCATTAGTCTCCATTTCATTGCAAAGTATTGATATCTGTGACACAATTTCTCCAGAAAGCATCATGGAATGATTTATATTCTTGGTTTACATGTTAGCTAACTATAGCATACTAAAAATTATGCAAACAAATTTCATAATAGTATTCATTAAACTAGTATAATTATGTTGATACAATTTAATTTTCGAATTTCATAAAAAGAACATCAACAAGCCAGCAACTCTTTCTAATCATATTGCATACTGTATACATTGCAGTATGAATAGCTTAATTAATAAAAAAAAATACTAGTTCATAAAATTTAATTCACAATTAAAAATGCAAAATTTCTAGTTTCACAATTTAATTCTTCAGCAACAAAGGCCTGAAAATTTACAATGAGCCTATCCATGAAAATTTTGCAACTGAATTCATTCTTCCTAATTTCACACGTATTAGAACTTCTACCTTACACACCACAGAAAAGCCAGTGGGCGTTTAGATTAATGGGCACCATCACATCATCATAAAGGTCTGGGAGTATAATCAGTATATTATACTCCCAGACCTTTATGAATGGGATGGGGCCCCATTACCCTAAATAATACAATATTTTATTTTACTACACAAGCGCTATTCATAGATATATTATTAGAATGTATCTATAAGAAGTGTTACTATAGCAAATATTGTAGACAACCCACCCCTCCTCATGATGCTGTCAATTTACGGGGTGAGTTTTTACATGAGTGTGTATTACAGTGCCATCTCAATGCCCCTACTATTTGATACAGACTATGAGAGGAGCAATATGTTGAGGATATAATAGTCATTGATGAAAAATTAACCACTAAATTTCCGACACAACTAATTCTCACCTTCATAAAAAAACTCATCAGATGAAACAAATTTTGATTCAGTTTTCATGTCTAATTACAATATAAAACAAAACCATATACATTTTTTCATGAAATTTCTTCATACAGTAGTTTCCATTGCTATTGTATAGTGCAAAGCAATTGCTGCAAAGATTGGGTCATGGCAGACATTTACTTCATTAGTAAGTCATTAGGAATGATATTTTGATTCACTCAAGCAGATCAGCAAGCACCTCATTTGGGCAATATGTATACATAAAGCTCATAGTCCATTTTCCTAATGAAAACAATCAATCAATCAAATTAAAATCTGAAGTTTATTTGGGCAGGCCCTAATTATTGCTCACTTAGAGGGTTAGGCCTGACTGCCCAGTCTAAAAGACATTGGTAACAAATGTTATCACATTGACTTCAGTCACACAATCATTCAAACGAATTTCTTGCCTAAAACACACACACATACACACACTATAAACTAAATGATATAATGACTTTTTATATTTATGAAAAGTAATTATGATTTTTCATAGTTTGGTGTTCTGGTCTATCTAATCTTTGATTTGCTTCTTCAATATCTTCATGGATGGCAGCTATTAAGGAATCTGGAAAAGTAAATCATATGATACAGTTTCTAAAGGTTTTGTATTGCGCAAGAAAATTTACATTTATTATTTTGAAAAATATTTAACGTGTATAATTATACACAAAAACATGATCTATGAAATATGCATATTGATCACTATGAAAGTATAAATCATAATCAGAAACCTAATGATTTGAAAGACTTTTCTTCTCTGATATATCCAAGAATGGCAACTTTGAGATTGCTTCCATAAAAATCTTCAGAAAACTTATGCATGATGTGTGTTTCCTGAAATGTAAAAATATTTGTTAGTTGAATTGAAAATATTTCATTGATCACAGATACATTACAAACAAAAGATAAACACATTGTACACTGCAATTAATAAGGAGCACTAAAAAGTTAATACATATTCTTATTTCTATAGGAGACCTTATATCATGCATTAATTATGGATGAAATTTTAGTATCCCAAGGCCAAAATTTCAGTATTTTGACAAAAAATCATTTTCTTTATTCATTTTGCTAACTTTTGTAAAAACCATTGTGAACCAATTTACAATGTAATAATAACACAAAACTCTTTACTTTAAGTTACGTTGACTATATTTCTACTTTAAAGGTTATGCTCAGTGGCCAAACAAGTACAGAAGCAATATGATGTGTTTTGAGCATTCTGAGTCTCATTTAAACTGCATCATCAAATCTCTAAGAGCAATTTAAATATCACTCCAGTAAGGGGCAGCTATTAAGTCAATCAAAACACGTGAAGGTGAGAAATATGAACTGAATGATTTTCGTTCGACGTAAAGGGACGTAAGAACTCGACTACCCCGCCAAAGTTAAATGTGACTTCTGCCGTTGAAATAACACAGTAAGTCAAGCGAAAATCATTTGATTATGTACCGTCAAGTGACCTTGTGTTTTAGTAAACAAGACAACATGGTATCTATAAAAGGGTGTTGATTAGGCACTCGCCACTCGCCCCTAGCTATTGTAAATTTCTGTTGGCTAGTGTAAATTCAAAGTCACTCTCCACAGTTGGAGAGTATGATTACTTGATTCCAACACTTTAATAACTAAGGAAGGCTAGTTTAGATTGAACATGGCGAGTGTAAATTGAGTCACTCGCCACAGAAGGCGAGTGTTCTACTGAACGAATCATATTCCCTGAAATACTAAGATGTTTTCATGTCTAAATAATAAGTGAGTTTTTGAAGATTATCCGTTCTTCGTCATTTTAATTTTGATAAGTTGGTCTACAAAATCCACTCTGAGTATCATATGTCAACATATGTCTCAGTGTGACAAAATCACATATGTACATTGAACATGCTACAAAAATCGTCCCTTGATAATTTAATAGTGAACTATTTTCAAACATATATTGGTGTTTGTTAGTGTGAATTGTTTTGAATATGGTTTACTTTGTGATATCAATTAAAATCAAACATTTCAAATTCCTATGCAAAATTTGAGCTATCAGAATGACAGATAATAAATATGAAGTAACATGGGCCAAAATGGCTCAAGTTTTCCATAAGTTTGACGCAGCAGTTTGATTTAAAGAGATGCCACTGTAATTCAAATGTAACCTAAATTTATCCTTGAACGAGTTCATCGTGTTGGAACATCAGTTTATATACAACACAAAACAAACTTTACTGATTTAAAGATATACCACTGCCTAATTCAAATGTAACCTAAATTTAATGGTGACTTTGTTCTGAAAATAAATAATGTATATAACCTAAATTTACTTTAAGAACAATACAGTGCTATATACTGTAAAGTTATAGCTAAACTTAATTAAAGTAGTATAGATTACCATTGATTTTTTTTTGTTCTGATAGAATGGGTTCCATCCTACACTCATCACCATTTTGTGCACTTCTCCATTATCCACCTGAGCCCATCCATAGTACACTCCACAATCGAATTCTAATGGCAATTTTTCGACGACACTTTCAGGAAAATTTGCTGTAGAAATACATAAAATAACACTTATTATACAATAAATTTATTGATTTATAAAATACCCACGGACACATCCATGCTTTCGAAAAATCAAGTGGGTGGAGGCATTATAGGGAGCATGAATGAGTATTCAACGAGATCTATTACCGTATGCAGGACAACTTAGCAATTATAAAAGACACCAAAATCGCAAAATTAAATATATCACAAAATAATACAGCTCGCTGCTTGGTATGATGGTATCATTCTGGTCTCACATCCTTAAGGTCGTGAGTTTGAGTTCCCCCAGGGCCACTTGATATAGTCAAATGGAAGCTTCTAGGGTTGTAAAATCTGTCTTCAGCTATATCTATCGTTGGTAGAAATATGCTTGCTAAAAGACGCGAGAGAGAGAATTTTGAAAACAAAATAATTTATAGATGAAAATCGCAAAATTTAATAGACACGAAATATTCTAGTTTTACAGTATTGGTTTAAACATATTTTATTTCAAAACTGAAAAAGGATTCGACATGGCAAAATGCGACTTGATCCGTCTTCACAGTTTTACAGTATTGTATAAGGCATTATACATAAGGCAGTTTTGATAAACCTTCCATTCATCACAGAGACCGTCTGCTTGGGGGGGGGGGATCTCGAATACATTTGGTTAGTGTGGACATGCAATTCTTATAGGCGATCTTTTCCAGCCTCTTGATATATCATTGGGTCCTATTTTTAGATATATGATATATCATTGGGTCGCTATTTTGAAAAATTAGTATATTATTGGGTCTTGATTTTAAGACACTATATTTTAGGGTCTTATCTCTAGACATAACAATATCATAAGGCATTGACATCGAAATATTGCATATTATTGCGTATTTTCATGTTTCATCACTGTGAGTATCATCATTAAAGAAGAAGCATCATCTATAGCTCAAGCTCGAGTATCTTATACATTCCAAATACACGAGTCTGAGAAGTTCAAAAGCCCAGTCACAATGCAAACCGCTTTACTGGAAGGAAACCATGAGTGCATTGTGTATTTCTGTAGTATGTTGTGGATGAACTATGGATTTAGTGTATTCATGGGTATACTTTGAATGAATTTTACTATATTTTTGGGTATGCCTTTTGCAAATCTTACTATATTTATATATTTATCAGTGCTGTTCCTGAAGTCCAAATGGCACTCACGTACACCCAATTATAGCCTGAGATCCCCCCGAGACCGTCTGCATGAAACACGCGACTTTCTAAATAAACTAAATAAATATCACTGTTATCTAATCATGACATACTATACAGAACAGAACAGAATTTTAGTAATCAGTGAGTCCCATACAAAGACAAGTATATAAACAATCACCGTGAAAGAGAAAATAAACAAATAAAATGTTATACAATATAATATACAATTGCCAATATATGTCAAAGAAAAAAATAATTACTGATCTTGATTGGCGCAAGGAACATAAAATATATATTATATCTTTATTATTAAAAAAAAAAATGGGTAAGGGACCCTCAAACACAGAGCTGAACTGTTTATATCTGTAGACCTCTTAAATAATCAACCTTATAATGTACAAAAGATATACTGTACCATATATTGTATAACAGGTAATAACATACTCACATGATTGTGCTAGAATCTCCGTCCGTAGAATCATGACATGAGTCATGATCACGGTAGCAATTTAAAAGACAAAACTACGAAAATATATGGTGATTGTTCAAGCCTTCTGGGCTCTGGGCTTGAACAATCACTATTTATTTCCTAATTTTGTCTTTTAAATTACTCCCGTGTCATGATTCATGAATGACATGATCATGCATGGACATCGAATAACTGAACAACGAATCGTCATGAGACACTGGAGCTACGTATTTCGAATTCAAATTTTGTTACAAACATACCAGTTGGAATTCCTAGTTCCTTGCTACCGCGACCAAATCCCTTGACAACAAGCCCATTTGTAAAATAAGGGAAAAGTGATGCCATTCTTTTCATCATCATCCACCTTTCATCTGCAAGGTTGACACTCGTTAACTTATGACGTAGTACACAGTTGACTCTGTGGTGGCTGTATAAGGTCTCAGACCACTAAACAAATGCTAAATTGTAAGATCTATTGACAATGTAATAACCAGCCCCCCATGTACTCTGCTTAGCTTTGACTGTTGGCCAATAATCTTATTTTTTTTCAACGGAGTATTTCATTTCCAGTTGCTGAGGGGAAAATTCATATGGGCATAACCACATTCCCAGAGCTCTGGCAGCCATAGATGAGACCTACCCCCTGAAGTCCTCTGTAGTCTACCACTATTCTATTTGATACATGTCCGTGTGCACTAACTATTCAAAAATGTTCAAATGAAATAATTGGTTTGACACCTATTGAGTATAAGCTTAAGTTTTTTACATTATCTATAATCAGTAAATAATCGGAACCACGCCTACTTTTTAGTTAATATCAACTTTCGGCAGCACCGTCGTGTTCGGACCGAATTTTTTGCTGATTTTGTATTGATTTGGTGGTCTGAGACCTGTAGACTGTTAGGGCTCTGACCACCAAATTAATGCAAAATCAGCAAAAATTCGGTCAGAACATACGGGTGCACCCAATCTCCAAACCAAGGCTACTGGAAAGTAGCCCTTGCCACTTCGAGCCGGCATGTTGGATTTGAAAATGTTGCAAATTCGCAACATTTTTTTATTCAATGACAATAAACATTCGTTTGACACAATTCTACTTCCATTTAAGTTACCATTTCATAATATGCCACATTTTCCTCATATAAACAGTGTTTAATGTGTTGAATGGTCGATGTTTTGCTGACCTATTTGATTGTCAGCGCAGTTCCACATTTGTGTACTGTGGCCTCCTTCAAACGCTTGCCGCCATATGCATTTGGAAGGAATTTTTTCTCGATTCGGAAAATAAACATTATTTTGTGAGTATATGCGTACAGCTGCAAATCAAAGAACAACTTCTGGTATAGTTAAAGAAAGTTCGTCCGTCCCGCTGAAAGAGGACGTTGTGATTCCCTGTTGGAGGTTGGGATGCACCTGGAAATGTCATATTAAATGAAAGGGGGGCGTGGTTCCAATTATTTACTGATTATAGATATGGTAAAGAAATCAAGCTAAGACTACATAGGTGCCAAACCAGTCATTTTGCTTTAAATTGTTTGAATAATTTAGTGTGAATGGTCAGTTGTTGTCAGTCATGTGTAAATGTAAAATCAGGCTAGACTAGATGATTTCAGGGGGTAGGTCTCTTCAATGGCAGCCAGAGCTCTTAGAAGGTGGATATGCCCATATAATTTTTATCCTCAGCAACAGGAAATTGAATACTCTACTGAAGAAAAATAAGATTTTTTGCCAACACTCAAAGCTAAACAAAGCAGAGGGAGCCTGGTTATTATGTTGTTTATAGATCTTACAATTGAATATCCATTTAGTGGCCTGAGCCCTTACATTGCCTCTATCTCGCTCTGCTCCACTCTCATGTGGTTGAATATTGCCCTCGCAAGCTCGGGCAATATTCACCACATTCGGGCATGCATTCATACATGGTGACCTCCAAACCATGACATATTTCTTCAGTCTCTCACGTCACTGTCACTACTCTGTACTAGTGTAACAATCGCTAGTAGTGGAATAGTCTGATAGTACAAGGCTGGTAGTATGTGATAAACTGGGGGGTGGGTTATCAGGCATTAAGAAATCCCATAGCCCTTTCTTGAGGTGAGGGGAGGGAGGCTTTCTTTACATTTTTTGACAACATTTAGAGGAGGATAGTTCATTTTTATGTTGCAAGCTGATTTGCATATACCACACTTATCAACATTGAAATACATAGTTTGAGTTTGAATAATAAAATAAATATGTTTCTGATATGATTTCGAAGGTGGAGTGTGAGAATAAGGTTATCATATTGTGTTGGGTGTGATATGAGAAATATCATATCTGTAAGGAACCACTCATTCGCTGCGTTCACCTGTGGACAGATATGATATTTCTCATATCACACCCAACCCAATATGATAACCCTTAAGTATTGCGTCTTAGAATCACTTTACACCCAGGATAGTTTTGAATGTACTAAGTTGTCTGTAAACAAAACTTTACAAGTCTTACAATTGGGAAGTGAAACTTCAATTACATGTCGTACAATGGGGGGGGGGAAGGGTCAGAAAACTTTCCATAGGTCCTGGAGGGGGGTCAAAAAAGTTTTTATCAGCTCTGAGGGGGGTCAAAAATGTTTCTATGTCGTGTTGCGAAAATATTGCGACCCCCCCCAGACTCAAATAATGAACACTCCCTTAGGGATTCACAATAAAGTGACTTTTTTTCTCATTCAAAAGACAAATATACTTTAGCTGTACTGAATATATATGATGACCCGATGCATCACAATATTAGAAACAGAACTAACCGATACCTGTAAACACTTGTCTCCGGGCCATTCTTTGTGGAATCAGAAAGTTTGAGATCAGTAGTTTTCAAAAGGTCTGACATAAGTATAAAGGCAAATCGAAAAACAGTCGGTCGGTGAACATTTAATTATAGGGCTGTTGTATAAATAATCATATAATGCTCAAACAAGAAAAAAATAAAAATAGTAAAGTCGATTAAATGTCCTGTTTTATCAATCATATATATTGTTTTGAATGGTGTAAGAAGAAATCACTTCAAAATTATCTTCATAAACAAACAAATTTATTTCACAATTTTTGTAACAGTATAAAACAGGCCCGTAACTAGGCTGAGCCAGAGGTCGTAACTAGACTGAGGCAGACGAGGCGACCGCCTACTCGCTTTTTTGGATGCCTCCTCTGCCTCCTCGCTTTAAGATTTCGCCTCACTTTTTTTGCTAAATTATTTTACAAGTTTATTATTCAGATATATTTATGTCTATTACTGGTGAGCGATTTGGTTGAAATATATTGGTATATCATAGGATATAATGAGACTTCCATATTGCTATCATTATTTATTATTATTTGTATTTTTTTTTTTCATTATTATAATATGCTCAAACAAGAAAAAAAATAAAAATAGTAAAGTCCCGCTGAAAGAGGACGTTGTGATTCCCTGTTGGAGGTTGGGGTGCACCTGGAAATGTCATATTAAATGAAAAGGGGGCGTGGTTCCAATTATTTACTGATTATAGATATGGTAAAGAAATTAAGCCAAGACTACATATATGCCAAACCAGTCATTTTGCTTTAAATTGTTTGAATAATTTAGTGTGAATGGTCAGTTGTTGTCAGTCATGTGTTAATGTAGAATCGGGCTAGACTAGAGGATTTCAGGGGGTAGGTCTCTTCAATGGCAGCCAGAGCTCTTAGAAGGTGGATATGCCCGTATAATTTTTATCTTCAGCAACAGGAAATTGAATACTCTACTGAAGAAAAATAAGATTTTTTGCCAACACTCAAAGCTAAACAAAGCAGAGGGGGCCTGGTTATTATGTTGTTTATAGATCTTACAATTGAATATCCATTTAGTGGCCTGAGCCCTTCCATTGCCTTCCATCTCACTCTGCTCCACTCTCATGTGGTTGAATATTGCCCTCTCAAGCTCGGGCAATATTCACCATTCGGGCATGCATTCATACATGGTGACCTCCAAACCATGACATATTTCTTCAGTCTCTCACTTCACTGTCACTACTCTGTACTAGTGTAACAATCGCTAGTAGTGGAATAGTCTGGTAGTACAAGGCTGGTAGTATGTGATAAACTGGGGGGTGGGTTATCAGGCATTAAGAAATCCCATAGCCCTTTCTTGAGGTGAGGGGAGGGAGGCTTTCTTTTACATTTTTTTCTTTTTCTTTTTGACAACATTTAGAGGAGGATAGTTCATTTTTATGTTGCAAGCTGATTTGAATATACCGCACTTATCAACATTGAAATACATAGTTCGAGTTTAAATAATAAAATAAATATGTTTCTGATATGATTTCAAAGTCCTGTTTTATGAATCATATATACTGTTTTGAATGGTGTAAGAAAAAATCACTTCAAAATTATCTTCATAAGCAAACAAATTTATTTCACAATTTTTGTAACAGTATAAAACAGGCCCGTAACTAGGCTGAGGCAGAGGAGGCGACCGCCTCCTCGCTTTTTTGGATGCCTCCTCTGCCTCCTCGCTTTTAGATTTCACCTCCTCGCTTTTTTTGCTAAAATATTTTACAAGTATTATTCAGATATATTTATGTCTATTACCCCCGCCCGCCTCCTCGTTTTTTTGCCCCTGGTTATGGGACTGTAAAATGCCACAAGTACAAAGTTTCACATGTATTGCAGGAAATTATCGCTGCAGTTATTTCAAATATACGATCTTACAAAGTACATGTAAAATAAGAAAAGCGGTTCATTGATTTTGCTTGGGACATACATCAAACTGGGGGGAAAAAATTGGTTTAAAATAGGTAAACAATAGTTTATAGTGGCACATCCAACTCAAATGTTTACCAACATTCATTTAGAGATCAACATTAATACTGAAATATTTCTTGCCACCTCAACATCACATTCAGTCCTATTATACAGCCAGTCAAATATTTTGCAACTAATTTGACATCAGTAAGTATCAGCTGGTAAGTACATGTACCAGCAATTAATAAAAATTCAAATTCAATTCTTAAAGTACACAATTCCAGCAGAACATACATTTTCAAAAACAAGAATCTTGTTTTACATTTACACATTTCACACTTTTAGTAATGAACTAATTGCAACAGATAGTATATTAAAAAGTGTTTTAAAAATTGAACTTCATTGCAGTGCTTATGTGCTCACCTGGCCAACACCAACTTCAATTATACAACTCTCCAATTGTATTTTACGGTTTACTTATTTTACTTCTTAAAAACAGTTCAATTAAACCACTATATAAAATTGAACTTCATTGCAGTGCTTATGTGCTCACCTGGCCAACACGCAATCTATTTTATACAACTCTCCAATTGTATTTTACGGTTTACTTATTTTACTTCTTAAAAACAGTTCAATTAAACCACTATATACATTGGAATTACATTGCTATGAAGCACTGGACATCTGTTTATTTTCATTAGCACTATCACATTTGGTGTCTTTATTTTCATTAGCACTATCACATTTGGTGTCTTTATTTTCATTAGCACTATCACATTTGGTGTCTTTATTTGAAATTGGAGATTTATATCCTACGTCCATTTCTAGAGGTGTCCTCGTTCGAAACAAAGTACCTCGCATACTTTTGAAGTATTTAAAAGCAGCTTCTGATGTTAAATGATAACCATCATCCTGAAAGACAAATGTTACATGACTTGTTACATAATATATTGGACACATGAAGACAGCAGACATACTGGTTTAATGGTATTTTTACAATCTTGCTACAACAAAAACGGGAAGTTAAAGGCTTATTGCTCTCACTGAAGAAACATTATTGACATGCTAATACAGGATTATATGGGATACCGCAAATTATGGTTCTCTACAGTGACGTTGGCTGCCGAGTCTCACTTGTGTGATCGGTAATAACAGTATTGTTATTGGTACCCTTTGTACATTGTAAACCTTAATTTGTGAAGAACATCAGATGTGAGCTCATCACTGAAATTTTATAGGTAACAGTTTTTAAAAGCCAATTTTCTAGTGGGGTAAGGATGTTTTGCTTTCACCGGGCTTTGGCCTACGTATAGTAAACTACTAAATAAATTAATCAGTGTGATTTGCTTTATTTTTCATTCCTCCAGTTTCTAGATAATTAGATTAATTAGTAAGCCGTTCAGATAGGCTAATAGATGCCATGATGTCACGATAGAACTGGTTTGATCTATGACTTCTGAAGATCATTAAAAATGCACCATTAAAATACCCCCATGCGCTTAATGGTATAACCGGCCAAATATCTCCAGACATTTTTAAGATGATCAGTTTTTGCTAAATAACACGACTAATTCTAAAGCTAGAAACAAATGGAATACACCACTGGAATCCTTGTTGAAATCTGCATTCGATACGTGTATTGGATACAGCAGTTCGATCAAATAATAGCATTTATTTACTTATCAATCTTAAGTCTTTATCTGAAAAGGTGAAAACATTACATACCGGCCCATGTTGTTGTTTTGATAAATATCGAGGGACATTTTTAAAATCATTCGTATCACAACTTCTACTAACCCTTTCCACAACTTATACAAGAGAGACATATAGTAGACCATACATCATTCATATTTTGTGCAGCACTGCTTAAGTTTGCATACACACAGTATTCTTTTTAAAAACCGTCTTCAAACTTCACTATGCTTTGCCAGTTTCCTGAAATGACTATGACAGGTATCACAAGTTCTAGTGACTAAAAAAAAACGTGAGTTTAGAAAATGTATCTCTGATGTGATAACATATGTGTATGAAACGAATTCCAATATATCTAGTAAAATAATTAATAATGGGCAACAAATGTTTCAACAACCCACATTGCATCAATGGAGTAATTCTCCAAAATTTCAAGACATTTGATCCAGCCGTTTGAAAGTTATGGCTGTTGGTGTCCGCGTACAAACTATTGACATCTTGGACATGCGTTCACAGATGGGGATTATCAAATAAGCACCCGCCGTGAAAACATAGATGGTGAAATGTGTTGTCAATTTTCAAGATAAATGGCCTGTATAATGCCTGTAGCATGAGTCGGTCGTGTTTTAATAGTGATAAAGAATGAGGAATCTATTGCCAATAAGACTCTATATATTTGGATATGCAGTTCACTGACACAAATTAGTTATGATCTGTGATTCCCATCAAGTACACAAACATACTAGCTAAAGGACATTTAATTATCTTCTAAAAAGATTAACTACGGTACTCAATTAAACCCTTTGTGACAAGACTATTTACCACCTTAAAGGCCAAATCATCCACTTGTAGTGCCGGGATATTGTCATTACAACAAATATGGAATACACAGCTGCACACTTGTCAAATACAATGCTTAAAGTTTGGCACTTTTCTAAATCATATCTATTTCAATATATGCTATCTTCCATCTGATGTGTTCTATATATGTAAAAAGTTAAAATACCATCAAATACATATTGAAAAACCATAAAATGTGTGTTTAACAAAATATCCCTCTATGTTTGTGGGTTAAATGGTATGGAGGTTATTTGGCACCTAAATTGGCCAATCAGTTTTGTGCCTATGCAGCAACGCCTAAAAATACAAACCAACAAATGCTAAAATACATTTATCCATTTCAATATATGCTATCTTCCATCTGATGTGTTCTATATATGTAAAATTAAGTATACCATCAAATACATATCCCAGTTGGCAAACATCCCTCTATGTTTGTGGGTTAAATTTGCGGTTTTTCAGATGCAGCGGCCTAAAAATACAAACCAACATGTAAGATACATTTACATGTACTCTACCTATATAACCTTTTCCCATGAAATTTTGCCTCTGTTGTAAACATTACCAACCTTATTTAATTTCTCCATAGCCTTGGTCACAATCAGATGACATTTTGTGTTGCAACAGAGAAAAAAAAATTAAATTCAACAAAACATACTATCATTATTCAAGCTAATATATGAATTTTGGCTAATGAAATGACTAATATTGATCATTATGAGTCACTTTTATATCTTTAAAATATGTGGTCAAAGTGCGCACTGGACAAAATTTGAATAAAATTATTTGGATAAAGGAAAACTGAAGAAAAAAAATTAGCTTTTAAGTAAAATATATTAACCCAGACCTTGTACGGTAATAATTGTAAAAGAAATCTTCATAAATATTATCTATTGATGTACATGAATATGTGAAATTAAGTTAGAAACGTATAAATATTTCTTGGATGTGAAGTATTTATAGATAAAATCTCAATAAATATAATTGAATTTTATTACCTCCTAGAATATGTAATACAATTATTCACATATTACTATATAGGGTGGATATTATTCTCCAGTCAACAAATTAATAAGAGTGTCTAAGGATGGGACATGTGTCTACGGATGGGACAAGAACAAGTCTACTATAAGAGATGGTTACTTTTTTTCTTTTTACAGTATCCACAAGCAAGGGGTGGTTGAGTGACAATATAATACTATAAAGTATTTACCTAGAAATAACAGCTGTCTACAGGGACAATACAACAAACAAGTTAGAAGGTAATATACTTGTACGTGTATATCACATATTTTCAGATAGGAACATCTGCATTAATCCTCCCTTTAAATATACCGGTATGTTCTAATACATATAATTTAAGCTACTTAATTAGCAGCAATAACAACATATTATTCATTATAATGATTTACTTTCTACTACAGAGTTTGGTACTCGTTTGAAAATTTGCGATTTCCGTAACGAAGCAGTAGATACAGTAAAAACATGATAACTTTGTCACATCTTATCGTAATCGGACAAAATAAACTCAAAACTAAAGAAAAACCATTACTGTATTTCAAAACTTAAAGCAACTGTTCAATGCTAAGACATCTTTTTTTAAAATAAAGGTTTTTGAAATGAAAGACCATCCAGATTTTTCTTTGTTTTTGCACCATAAAAATGTGGGCGTGAAAAAACAAGGCATTAAAGAAGACAACCACTGAATTTCTGAATGATTATACGATTTACTGTTGTGGTCCTAAGATGAAAACCAGTGCAAATAAATATGTCTTCGAACACAAAATTTGCACATTATCACATAACAAGAGTTCAATGTAAAAAGTCATCTGTTTGTGACCAAGGCAAATGCCACATGAATGACAAATTCTAAACTTAACTGATACTATACAACCCTCCCACCCTTAAATCATTCATTATGAGTAAAATAATTTGCCAGATAATAATTCTAAAATAATCTAAACCATGGTAATTTACATGATTATAGTAATACAATTAATTATGTTATAAGTTTAATTGATATTTTAAATTACCATTTTTCTTAATGCACCATTGAAATCAAAAATCCGGCCGATGAAATCATCCCTGATAGGATATGATGGCGAATACTTTCTGTAGTACATCTCAGAAATAACTATTCTCAACACCTTGTACTTTTCCATAATATGGACTGCCAGTGTTTTTATATCGGCCACTAACTCAACAGGATCTACAATGGAAAAAAAAATGCTTTTCCAAATAAATGTTTTATTGCAAGATGGCTTTTAGGCTTTATTTTAAGGTACCTCAGGGTCAGGATTAGGTGGAAAAGAACTACTCATCAGCAGGACAAGTAACCCTCAAATATCTACTTGTCCTGCAAATAATGTACTCGTCCTCCTTGCACAAAGCTCTACATTTGATACCAAATTGACCAGAATTGCTACTTGTCAAAAGGATGAGTTGCTAAATAGAGAGAACGTGGTTCCCTCCCCATATGACTGTTGTGTATTCGACGAATCTGTGGGCGCATCAGACAAGCCTTTAGGCAAGTCTGATGCGCCCGCAGATGAGTCCGATACATAACAGTCATATGGAGAGGGAACTGCGTTCTTTATTTATCAACCAATGTCACAAATACGCAATGTTGCTAATATATAATGCATTTGATGAACAGATAATCATAAAAAAGCTACGTTTCAAAACATGCATGAATACACTACATGCACCGTGAACAAAAACATAAACATGGCTGTTTTTTTCATCACATTGATTGTTAAAATCCCCTCCCACGCAATTAAACTTAACTTCTCTCAAATTGTAACATTGCACCCAGTAAAACTAGTGGCACATCACTTAGTTCTTTAGCCACAGTCATTGATAAATCAATGTCACAGTGCTGGGGTGTAACATTGTAGCTGATTATAAAAATCTAGGTCGCAAGTAATTGCACTAAATTGAACTCTGCCCTTGTTTTAAATCAATAGTTTTAGAGTATATTTTTGACGTTTTATGCTGTCAAATTGATGATAGACAGACTGCCGATTCGAATCTTCCCGTCCTGATAACGTCAATTGGGTTGCATATCCAGGTGATTTGAATGATCCCTTGACATTTTTATAACCACCTATTTTGTTAGACTCTTCCTCCATAAGTTTTTACTAGTCAATATGAGCAGACGAGTGGCTAATCCTAACCCTGTACATCTTTTTATCAAAATCCAAAATCTACCAAAGAAAATCTGCCCTTTTTTGGTCTCACAGCACTTTTTTCTTTGTTGTGTTAGAATAATAAAAGATTGGAAATGTAAAAGTCTCAGTGGTAAAAGACAACGATCATTGGCAAGACAATGTTATTTAAGTAGCAAGGGGGGTGGATGATTGAAACGTATGTGATAGCATCAATCTTTCCTTTGTTTATACATCCATACGTGTACATATATTTATGTATCATGAGAGTTACTTTTGAAATGAAATTAAAACAAGGCATAATGTTCAAACTAAAATTCATTAGAACCTTCAAAAATTATCAACTCTATATTGAGACCACCTCTGTATTAGTACCATTTTTCATGCTCAGAAATGTTCATAAAGGGACCGAAAAGGACCTCCATATTAAAGACCACCTCTCTGTTGAGACCACTAGAGGTCAATCCCACAGGTGGTCTTAATAGAAGTTCTACTGTACAAAATTCAAACTTGTTTTGGTGGTGAGTTTGTAACATGAATTATTTTATCAGGTGAGTTCTTGGGGCGTACAAGAATGAAGTTCTTGGGGCGTACAAGAATGAATCCTGATAAAATAATTCATCTTACACAATCCCGGTTTTGTATTTTTGTAATATTTTGCAAATCTTCATTGTCAACAATTGTCAATTGTCATTGTCAACAATTTTGTGCCGGCATATAATGTACGTAAAAAAAAATGACAGGCTACGCATCGCTGAAAGCGCATCCCCTCAGCCTCCATGTTTGACACTGCAATCTTTGAAATCCTTTAGCAGAACAGATAAGATTAAAACGTATAACAAGATCGCCTATTAGAACCCTATATGGGTTAAAAGTGACATTGTGACACAACTGTTTTTGACCTACATTTACTTGCAAAAGTAACACATTGAAAATCCTTATATCGCCATGAGACGTTGTGTGCAAATTTTTTTTTATACTGGCATCATATCATAAAGTGACAAGGGAACTTTTTGGAATGCATAAAAATGGACACACCAAGTAAAGCTCTCGTGTTCATTCCGCACCACCACCAACCAACATGAAGTGAATTTCGATGTTTGCATCGGATTTTGCTTGATTTCGCTGTTTGCACAGGATTTCAATAAAAAAGATGGTCCCCATTATTAATAAAGAAAAATCAATTTTGCAAGGATTAAGAAAATATAATTCATCTAAATAAAGGTACTACCCTTTGACGGTCGCTAAGGCATTTATGCCTTAATGCATGCTTTAAAATAAGCCTAAAACATACATTCTTCAAACTCTCGTAACTATCAAAGCGTTTGTCACATGCATCATACAAGGCCACGTGTGACTCAAAATCGCCTACTCCATTCATTAGTCTTCACAACATTTCAATATAACCACTTTTTATAGCAAATAATACAATAATTTTAAAGAAGACATACTTATAGGCAAATAACCCATTTTCTGAACCCTACTTTGCCCTTGAAATATAATAATATTTAGTTGGAAACTCCCATCCGTTTTGGTATCAAAAGATCGGGCATCCATTTTTCTATCTATTTGTAAACAACTCATTAGCATGCGGTGAACCCTGACCTTACGAAAATTAATTTATTCATTCATTATATTACGTGTGACTCCGGCCATTTCCGAGGCTGTAGCTCTGCCAATAGTATTGCAAAACACGCATGATGGGGCACCTGCTACTGTTTTAACCAATCACAACCGTTTCTGATCATGAAATGACAGCACTTTCATGGAGGTAAGCAGGAAGGAACATGGACTGGAAATATTTCTCCATAAAATGTTACATTTCAACGATAATGATGAAATGGAAGCATTTATAAAGGCCACCAGTGTTAGGCGGATACCATATGGAATACACCGAGAAAGTTTCTGGAATGTGCGATTAGTCTACATGTCGCAATAGCGAGAGATTTCGCAGCAAATGCACACACTCGATTTGGCGAGCAAATGCACTCTCATTTTGTGTATGAAACGGTCCGAGTATCAATATTAACAATCTCACAGCAAAATTCAACAGGACTGTAATGTCTCACCTTGTTGTACCATAACATCGATCCCCTTTGCCTGTCAAATCTCATGTTTTAATCGATATCAATATGGTTACAATATTTCTTTTGTAATGTAGAATGCCATTCTGCAGAGAATGGTAGGTTACATGTCACAAAACACCTTGCTTTCATACCATAACATCGGATCCCTCGGCCTGTCAAATCTCAATGTTTTTTGGCATCGTAGAAGCGGGCTTTAAAAGACGATGGTTACGCAGTTAATATTTTTTTTAAAATGTATAAAATATATGAGTTGTAAGTGTGAAAATAAGAATCTGCATTCTCATTTTTACTAGTATATATTTGTATTTGTAATGTTTTTATAAAAATAAACCAGTTTTTGACTCTTCAGTATAAACCTGTAGAAATGGCAGTACACAGGAAGTCTCCCCCTGCCACATGTATCTACCACAATAAAATCTGAAAATCAATGACATTGTGTGCTGTGAATGTACGTCATACGATGAAAATACTGCAACCGTCAAAGAGTTAAGAGTACTGTCACTTTTACAACTATTTAGAAGTATTTGATTAGGTGCAAAAATAATATTATGACTAGAACTGAACCTATTGACATAACTGCCCCAGGTCTAAAAAACGATTATCAGGCCATAGATTACATCTTTTTTAAACAGAAACTACAACTGTACACTAATTGTATGTGATATACTAACCTGTTTCTTCTTTAGCCAAGTCATGGGTACCTATTTCTAATATAACCACATGAGGTTTGATCATTTCTAGCAAAAAGAGATGGTCATAAGTCTTTTTCACTGTTAAATCATCAATGCTGAAATAGATTAAAAGAATGCATAAAAATGCTATTGCTGTGAAGATTAAATGTGAGCACTAGAATACATCAAATACTGCGACCGTCAAAGAGTTAATAGTACTGTCACTTTCACAACTATTTAGAAGTATTTGATTAGGTGCAAAAGAATACATAAAAATACTATTGTTGTGATGATCAAATGTGAGCACTAGGTAATATGTTGATTATATTATACAAATGAATAATATGGAATAGAACAAAATATGGATAATTGCAGACCGTGTTTAGAAATTCGTGGAAATTTCAGTATTCCGAGGCCAAAATTTCCGATCTTTCTGTTTGTTTAATATATCTTTAACTTATATTCAAAAAGATATTTTTAAGGGCTGAGTCATTATTTAAGCCGTGGGGGGGAAAAACTTGGGGTAAAAAGTTTGAATTTGAATGTTGTGGGGGGGTCAGAAGTTTGAAAATGTTGTGGGGGGTCAGAAGTTTGAAATTTTAAGGGGGGTCGGTCAGAAGTTTAAAATGGAAGAATATTGGGGGGTCAAATATTCTGATTCTTGAAATTTTACTGGGGGGTCAAATGTTCCAATTTTGTAAATTTACTGAAAGGGCAGTGGTAAGCTGCTTATATTTCTAATAAATGTTGGTAGAATGTCCTGATCTATTTCTTTGGTATGTGATCAATCATTTGGTTGTATAAAATATCTTGTAGTTTTGTACCTAGTTTCATATGTAAACACTCAAAATATGCAATTGTATTGCTCATATTTGCTAAAATGCTGTTGACAGAGGATTTTAGTGATTGGATGGAAAAAATGGTGCCTTCCCCAAGAATTTGTACTGCTTAAAAAAATATATCAAAGTTAACTTGTCATGATATGAAAGGACTGGTGCTATAATTGAATTTAGAGTAATACCATCGGCTCTTATATTAGAGCAATTGTCTGAGCCACTGCAAGCAACTTATGAAATGGAATATGAAACCCCTTTATCAAGATTGAATTATATTATGTTTAATTGTCTTTCAACTAATCACTAATTTTATTTTCGAAAATACAATATAAATTCTTTTTACTTTTTTTTTTTCAAAATAAAAGATTGAAGATTAAATGGATTTCTAAATTCACTAAAATAGCATCAGTCCTTTTATATCATGACAAGTTAATATATACAGTTTGTATTACATTTTGTTTATTGCATTTAATAAACTGGGGAAAAACTAGTTTCATTCATTCATATAGCTAAGTATTTTATAAAGCAAATTTGTACAGCAGATATGACAGAACAATGCTATGCGAATACATACATAGGGGCATGTGGAAATGGGGGTGTCATATGCGGAAGTTCATATTTCAGGCATATATTTCGATGTTGGGGGGGGCATATGTTTGATTTAGTAAACCCATGCTGTCAGAAGTTAGAAACACCGATGTCTAGAAAAACTTCCCAAACCACATCCCAAATAATGACTCAGCCCTAACATTGTTCTGTGTTTAGAATGGCCAAATGGACAGTAAAAATTTACATAAACGTGTAATTAACTTGGTTTCAACTAACCAAAAATGTGCGTTAGCTTCATTACACACAGTCCTACCAAAAGATGGTCGTCCTACTTTTTGTGAAAAACGTTCTAAGTAATGAAAATCAATGACAAATGTGTTATGTGTTGTTTCTTTGAAACTTGGACCTATTTTTATTTACCTATATTAACTGGTATTATAGTTTTGTAAGTCATAAAATGACTTTTGTTGACATTTAAATAAAGGATCTCTTTAATTTTCCAGTATCCAACTTTGTTGAGAATTATACACTAGATTGCAGAAAAATGCATCACATTTTCAAAAATTTGGGGGAGATGTCCCCCCTTATACCGGCTTCTCGCCCAGTTTATAGACATAAAAATTATATATAATAATGACAGACATAGTTTTGGAAGAGCACACGGGATGCAAAACCAGTACATTACCACGGGACACTAATGTGCTTTGTGTCTTGTGTGCAATGGTTTTTTTTATTTCTGATGCTCCACAATTTTTTGACAATGTCATCTTGTCCATGTTTGATACGAAAAAAAGCAACAGAAAAAAATTTTTCGAGTCTCGTACATTTCATCGATGAATTTTTTAACTTATTCTGATGATTGCCACAAAAGCCATGGCACATTTCACAAATTGTTGACCTCTTGGTGCAGCAAGACTAAAACCAGTTGTTACTTATTATGATGCTATTTAAATAAAGCCACATTTTTTGCAAGCTGGTGAAAGACTAAATTTATTTTACAAGATGCGTACATTTGCAATGAAAAGCCTTAATTAATAATGGCTGCAATTGATATTAATAATGGCGAGCAAAAACGCTGTTATTTTAAGAAAAAAATTACAAATATTTGGTTATTTTCAGTGAATTTCGGATTACACATGATTCCGCCTGAAGGTTTGGAATCAAAGACAAATTTCGAAGAATTTTGAAATTTTGAATAGTTGGCAGTCTTCTTTTTGTTCACAAAACCATTTCAACACACATTACTCAGTGCTGTCCTGTGTATAAAATACTATTCATACATTATGAACAAATATGTACTTTGCTTCAGTAGAACGAATATTTTTTGCATATATATGTATTTAGAACTTTCTAATGGGTACAGTTTAGCTAAATGTGAGGATGGATGGGTGTTGGAAATACTAGCTATTACTGGTTAATTTAATAAATACGGCGCCTTATCAGTGACCAGTGCTACTCATAAACAACAGTCCACCAATGCTTAGATCATCTTCATAATATGGACGAAAGAAAATTAAATTTAAATACCTATGGTATAGCACAGTGAATTCTTTCTCACACTTGAGACCTGGTTGACCTATTTCATAAGCTTTTTCTGCTAGCTGTTGCACAAAACTGTGTCCCATGAATAAAGCTTTGAAAACCGGTGGATTTTCAACTGAATCAGCCATTTCCCCAATTATACAAAAGGAACCTGGTGAAAAACAAAAGCAGGAATTATACATCATTATTGAAGCATACATTACTTTTACGTTTTATTTTTTCCAGAAGAAAAATACCCTTCATTTCAACTATTTCAAACCGTCATTCCTCTACACATGTGAACTGGGTGTCGGTGCATCATGGAGGTGAAATCTATGAAATCTTCGCAAATTACAACTATTAACTCAGTTAAAGTTGTGAGAAAAATGGCAGTGGTATGTTTTAGTAGTGAGATCGCCCTATCTATGCACTTATGGTGTATTTGCCTCCACTTGTTCACTATAGCGCTCACTCTTGTAGGCATATACTCGTGCTTAGATTAAATTATTATTGCATGTGTTTGAATGCGAGATATGAAGAAAATATCTCACCGAAGTGGAGTTGTCACAGCTTGAGTTCATTGAACAGACTGAACGAGACCTGTGACAACTCCACAAGGTGAGATATTTTCTTATCTCACATTCATACAAAATGCAATAAACCCTATTTCCCCCACTTTTCTCACCACTTTAACAGAATTATTCAACTTGATGGTGTTTCCAGTTCATACACCTCATGCATATGATAGGCACACTGCGAATCTTCCCGCCGTGGCAATAGGCTTGCATATCCAGGTGGTTTGAGTTATCCCATGAAACTGTGCAAAAGTACAAACCTTTCGAGAATATTTCATTGAATTTCAGGATATAAATAATTCGCCACATTGGCGAAAGAGTAGGCAAAATCTTCAGCCAAAAAATCGTCAATCGCAACAAACAAACCTCAAGTGTGAGCCCAGCAAGAGTGTGAAATAAAGAAGTCAGTCACTTCTTTTATTAAAAAATGCTGGAAGTGGGAAAAAGGGCGTTGTCATCACTAGTTCAAAACATATACCATTATTCTCATAAGGTTTATAGAAAGTAAAACATAGAACACTTCACGCACACTCGTATATTTCTTTTGTTTAAAGTCCAAATAATGGGGTTCGAACATACTAAAACGTTTACATATATATAATCTTCATATATTAAGTGACCTAAAGCGATATATTATACTTACCGGCAGTTCACGGATGATTCTAAATATTAGAAATAATCTGATAATTTCTTTGTTATTTCCAATGTAAACAAAAAAACGTGCGAACATTTCACAACAACTAGGTCAAATTACTGACGACATCGTATATCGAAAAAGAGGCAGCGAGTGCTCATTGGTTGAGAGGGCCGCGCCCCCACTGTCATCGACGTGAACCGGCCTGGCATGACCTCCATATTTGATTTTAGACGAAAATCATGGATTATCAATGATACATAGGGTGACAACACGAATTGTCATGCAGGAATATATTTTTCATCGACGAAATAGCAGGATATCTTTAAAAGAGCTACGTCGCGATGGTAATGTCACGAAAATGCTACCGAAAATGCGACCATCTAAATGGCAATCTTGCACACAGTGAACCTCGTGGTCCGATAATGAGATGACGGCAATTTCGTAGCATTCGAGACATACACATGGCGGGAGGGGAACTTCTTTATGTCTGCCGGTTGTTGGTTGAGTAAAAAATAAATCCTGACTGTAAATTCGGTTGTATATCCTGTATATCGATGATAATCCATGAAATTGCTAATGTTTACATAACCAGATGCGACACCATCTTTGCAATGCATTTGGGGGTGCGTCCTCTCGCCCAATCAAAGCGAGATCCGACCACAGAGGCTCATGGGTAGTGCGTTGTCTTTGTATACAAACCACGAAACAACTCGGCACATGGCATTTATTGACAATATAAATAGGCAATTTTTTCGATAGACATACTTTTTAGTTACCTTGCTACATGGTAGCATGATATTGATAGAACCAAGATTATTTGGATATAAATTAAGAGTTCCTAAAACATATATTTATCGGACAAAGACCATGCATTTTGGCCATGATTTGCAA
>CM032664.1:16146054-16166304 GCA_019095985.1 Streblospio benedicti | reverse complement strand
CAAAATGGCAGGTTCCAATAGTTATCAATATAAGTAATAATATTTGGTACTTGTTTGGAAGCTATATATTTTTTCAAAAAACATACGGGATGTGTATATTTTTGTTTGTGTGGATACTCTGCACCCATCTCAACTTGCTGATGATTATAGCAGAGGAAGGCCACGTGGTGTTGGCACATGGACCTCCACATGCAGCTATATCATAGGAGGTAACCAACTGAGCCTCGGGGGTGAAGGGATCACACTAGCTACTGTTTTCAAACTAGGTGAGTTCTTTTACGTGCAGATCGAGGGGCGACTGTCCTCTACACCTTTTAATGAGGCACTTTTGAACCTCACGTATGTACGCTTGGTGTCATACCATGGCCAGGCCGCGAACTTATGCCGCAGCTAAAGGCAAATCACGTTTTGAGGTAAAAATATCAATACGGCATTTAAATATCTTTTGTATAGTCTGGTGTTAACAGATGGACTTAATAGCCAATAGGAGTCCGAGTGCCATGGTTAGTTTTGAGGTAGCCCCAATCTTGTCGCGATCTATATTAACCAAATACACATGGCTAGTATCGATATTAATCTATACTAATAGTCTATGGGAAAAAAGACTCAGTCACGTATTTGTGGTTAGATCTATATATACAATGCTACAGTTTTTGTGGCTAGCTGTGAGGCTGCACGCTCTATCTGACTATCATAAATTAAACCACTGGCACTGGACCGACGAGGTCCACTGTGTGTGACCTATGGGCCCTGTGTGAACTGCTCTAGCTAGTTGTTTACATGTTCTGAGTACTAGTATGTTCTGAACAGATCTACATTTTGTACATGTCACAATATGATGTAGAAGTACTGCAGTACATGTTCTAATATTTCAGGGCTCTGACACGGGCGCTCTTTATATGAGTAATATAAGCAGTAGTTTGGTGTACACTATAACATTATATAACATTATATACACTCATATAAAGAGCTCCCGTGGGCTCTGACAGATGCAACTCACCATTCTAAAGACTAAAATCCTAACAGCCTAGATCTAGTCTAGTAGTCTTCATAATGAAAGCCAAACATTAATATTTACTAATGTGTCCGTATACCATTGGTCCATGCTTTTTCTTTCACTAAGGGTCCTATTTATGTAATATATGCGATTGCCCGCTGCAAACAAAAGTTGGAGATATTTTTTGTTGCAGAATCAAATCCAAAGTTCACGACTTAATTAGTTACATACTAAATATTCAACTTTTATGGAGTATGTGTTAATGTGCTCAAGTCCATTGCTCATTTCAGAATACTTCCATGATTTAACTTTGACTTTTAATAATTCCTGATATCATCTAATCTATGTATCGTTATTGTTACAGTGCTATTTTTCTATTCTGGACACGCGTTGCCTCTTCAGAGGAGGCCAGTCTCTCACCTGAGGCTGGCTTATTTGTGAATTATACAATATTCTTATATATATAAATAAGTATCTTAACTTTTCAAACCGAGACTTATTACCAGCCAACTGACCCAAAGTGTAATTCATTTGGCGAAACAATTAACCTTAACAATAAGTTTGTCGTCTCAGAGTTTGTCGTTGAGAAACACGTGCAACATTTACCTTAGCACAGAGCAAAAGACTCATTTTTAATTCACCATGGATGCTTTGTAAAAATGTTGATAACAGATAACATGTGTACATAGGCACATTCTTGCATCATAATATATATGTCAGCAGCCCAAAATACATCGCCATATAGCATATACATATGTGTGCCTCGGTGGCCGAATGGATATAGGGAATTGGACTCGTGATCAGAATGTCGTGGTTCGATTCCCGGTTGAGTCTGTTGATTGATGTTGAGCAAACCTACCTCTAGCAGGTTGCACGCTGCTCTGTGGTACCTACACCTTAAATAGGTATACAGGTTAGACAAGCGAGTGATTAGCAGTTCAGCACTACAGTAGCAGTATGCTTCCCAAGGAGGGGGAGTTGGGCAAAAAACTGCATTGTGATTGTAAATAAGCACATTTATTTACATTTACAATGGAAGAGTTCATACGTTAGGATTTGACCAATTAACACTGTTTACACAAATTTTTGTCTTGCTTATATATTTTTTAAATTATTTAAATATTTATAGGTACATCTATTTCTTATGGCTAAAAATAGTAAATATTAGTCCTCAATTTAAGTATTTCATTGTATGTGCTGTTAAATAAAATAAAATGCTGTACAAACAATAGATCTAGAAGTAACCAAATTTATTGTGCTGAATAAGCAGTAACAAGTTTTGAAGTTTGCCAAAATATGATCAGAATTATTTCCCCGTCATAGCATGAAATTAAGAAATATTAATTGTACAAAATGAAACAATCAGAGATTACCGCCAAAATTCTGAATATATATACTATTTCTTAAACAAGGATTAAACATGATAAATAGCATGAAAACTTTGTTCAATGTACGTACTGCATACCTATTATCAATTTACAAATAATTTTGCTAAATATAAATACATGTATCACATTTCGTTTCTGAAATACTAAAATCAAAGTATTTTTGAGAACAGAGAAATGCATCAATATTTTCTAGCTACATGTATATAAATACTCTATATACATAAAGTTATGTGCATATAAAATATCACAACAATCATGGAAACAATGATGTTTTGTTGTTTTAACAATCTATTATGTTCTTGAACAACACATTCTAATTACAAATTTGAACAACTGACCAGACATAAACAACTTATAAAAGTATGCTAAAAACCTAAACTCTATATTATTTATCGGACATATAAACATTATACATAGTATATCATCAAGCCTGGCAGAAGATGATTAGAAAAGAAATAGTTTAAATTTTTTGTCAATTAATGCAATATATTGAAGATTTTAAGATTAAAAATGTCCATGCTTTTGTGTTGCTATACACAGGGGATCGCTGGCTTTTAATGACTATAAAACTCACATATTCTGCTAAACACATATGAAAGCAACCGTTATAATGATACATAAACATTTAATGTGATTAATTCTTTTTTATATCCAACAATTATTAAAAGGTAAAGTGTAAAAAACAACACTTGGAAGCGCAAATGTGAATTATGTGAGGCATGCTGATTAGAACAATAAGCAATGATTGCAGAAGAATGTCCTTTGTAAATTGTATACAGAAGAGTGTCACACAATTAATAGGCCTGTACATTTACAAAGAATGCTAGCCAATGACACAATTAATCTACATAAGTATATCACTCCACAATAGATTCTAGATTTCCAAGTGAATTATAAAATCTTATAATAATTAAAATTATCACATACTGCAGTTTCATGGTAGGAAAACACTGACTCCAATACAACTGTTTTTGCACACGGCTTTTACACACATTTCCCCATCTGTAGACACAGTCACATGAACCCGTTGCATAACCGCTGCTTGTTTCCAATGCATGTTATGATTAAGTGTGCAAACATTCACTGATTCTGCAAGTTCTATGTCGAACCAATAGACAACAGCAGTTACTTGCCCAGACTCAATTGCTTTCACTCTCATTGTCCTGAAATGTGCATAAAACCTTTTCTGATTATTCATATTTAATAACTGTTTTCAAATTCACATACAAAAAAAAAAGCGAAAACAACCTTGAGACACATCAAGGTGGCAAAAAGATACAAAAAAAAATATCACAAAAAATTACAAGTATTTTGTTAACAAAGAACATTTTGTGTAAATGATACTCACTTATTAATATCCAAAAATGAAGGCATTTCACTACTGGGGGTTGAGTTAAAGTTAAATTTAAACAGTTCAAAAGGCTCAGAGAGTTTCTTATATTCTAATGTTGATAGGTCAACATCCTGATGGGTCGTCATCTGTTGACAAAAATACATCATTCAGTAAAATTGTGAGGAATGTATAGAATTTACAAAGACATTGTAGATATTACACTCTATATAGTCCATGGACCATAGTTTATCATTCTTTTGCATGTTTTTCCATTGGTTATCATGCTCCAGAATTGCCTTGTAAAAATAAGTTGTAGCGGTACTGACCACATACGTACATCACTCGTTGTCAGCCGGGCTACTTTTAATCCTGTTTCAAGATGCACTGATTCAAATTATTGGTACATTCTTTTAAGCCAGTATATTTGTTAACAGTGTTATAAATGATAAATACAAAACTAGGTTTGTTGCGCAACATGAATTATTTTATCAGGATTCTTTGTTGTGGCCTATCACAGCGAACCCGAAGGGCAAGCTTGATGTGCCACAAGAACTCACATGATAAAATAATTCATGTTACAAACTCATCCGGTTTTGCCTATGTATTTACCTGAAAGTCATTCATGAATGCTGCAATCAAAAATCCGCACATGCTTTCATCACTAACAACAGCTGAATCTTTATGGAGAACTTCAGATTCAATCACCATTCCAAACACAGTAACAGAATTTGGTAAAATAACACCATTTGGTTGAAGACATGTAATCCTATCAAAACATATAAACAAAAAATATAATAGTGGTTAATCATATCGAAAAATTGTACAGCAAATATTAATGACATTTCAATCAAAATAATGTCTAGTCAAATAATTGAAAGTCAATACACAAGCATTGTTCAAAAAAAGATTTATCACCTAGCCAGAGCTAAATCCTCAAGCACTTGTTGTCGCAAACAACCGCAAGCTTCCACAATGTCACTAACTACTGCAATGCCCCATTCTGCCTCACAACCTTCAACAGTTTCAGTGGATGAAAAGCTTACACGATTTGGATCAATACTATTAGATGCTGTAAGATAACAAAGAAGTTCCTGATTTGTTGTATTGTTTTGTAAAATGCACACTTCTTTTGCACCTAATTTTACCGCTTGTAGAGGTAACGTAGAAATTCCACCGCTTAAGTCAATTACTGTAAAATCGTGAGCACTTTCCAACTGACTCTTTATTTGCTCTAATCCTTTGCATAGCATGCGATTATAGTCTAAGTCATTAAGCTTTCCGATTTCTGAGCGCTCTAGAAAACAGGTCATTTTTGAATTAGTTGAGAACGATTTACTCTGACCATGCGATCCGCCAGATTTTTTTGCAGAATGATCCCCTGTTCCAACAAATGCAGGACTACTTCCTCCCATGCCAGAACTACTTGAGCATTTTGGTTTTAATAGTGGGGGGAAATCCAGATCATAACTATGAGAAAATTCCATAGGTGAAAGACTTGGATGAGAATTGGGATGGAAGGACGGCAAGGGTGGGCTGCTTGATGGTGGCAATGAACCTTCTCTATGGTGTGGAGGATAATGATGTGTGTAGAGAGAGAAAGGTTGACATTGCAGCTGCAAGTCTGTCATTGTGACGGGGATGACGTTGAGATGACTACTAGAAGACTCACATCGTGCTGTCACCTAAGGTAAGAAAAATATTGTACAGAATATAAAAGCAGTTGTATTTTAAAAATCTACAAATAATTGCATTTGTTTGCGTTAATAATCTATTTAAACCAATAGTCCTCTTTACCTGACTAGATCGTGCAATTCTGTTACACCTAAAATGCAAAATATTTTCCCTGCATTCGGATGTCACATTGAGGAGGTCGCCATGACGAACTAAAAAATTTTCATTTGCGTCTGAAATAGAAATCCAATATTTATAGGCATTAATCGTTATAAAAATAACATTATATATATTAACTGTTTATATTACAAAGTCAACATGTGAAATATAAAGATCACAAAACGCTTGATCGAAAAACATGTCAATGACTTGGTGTAAAAATGTTAAGTTGTAAGAACAACATACCGGGTATTAATTACGACTTAAACACCACATTTACAATGCGTTACACAAATTTAATACAGCAGGGGAACCTAGATGTATGTAGTAGTAATCATAATGTAGTCACTAAGAATAGATATAAACAGTCAAAATGCTAATACAGGTTTAACATCACAAACACTTAACTAATATTGTTGACAGTTTTTAGATATCAATTGTGCAACTAAATATCGCAGCACCTTTTTCTAATAGATGTTGAGGCAAAACTGGATAAACAGCCTGCTCCCAGCAACTTTGCATGCCAGGCGCAGAACTTAGGGTGTGCTCTTGGTCTAGATTAAGATCAAACCAAGTAGCAATGCCATCCAAACGTCCATTGACTGTAATCAACATCTCAACATCCTGACTAAATCCTTTTATGTAATGGTCTATTGACTGCAAGAAAAAAAAACATTTCAGACAGTTAAGATTTGAGTCTTTAATTTTCAGGAAATTATTGACATACAATCAGCTCAAACTAATTAATGGACACTATTTATTTGGCTTAATCAAATACAACTTTTTTTAATTAAGTTGTCACAAATTTTCTTCCAAGAAAATTGACAATATTCATAATTTACATACTGAAAATTATTTTTACCTGTAGATTATTAAAGTTGAAATGCATCACAGGTATAGGATCTGACAAAAACTTGCAGCCACCTTTAATGGAGTCTAAACGTTCTGTGGTGTATGGTTCATACGAATCAAGATGAGACAAAGAAGTTGTACAGGTTATGTCTACATCACTCAAGTCCAGATATTGAACGCCTGGGTACAGCAACCTGCAGAAACATATACCATGTCAACCACATTGAAAACCATTTTTCATAGATAAATCATAAATGCTTTTCAAGGATTTAGGAAGATAAATACCTATTTTGGTTGCGAATACTCTCACACTGAATGGCACAAGCATAGACTTTTGCACTTTCTGGTATGACACGTGCCTAATAAAATAAATAATGCTTCTTGCATCGTTGGTCTAAAGAATCAATAATATTAAAAACAAGAGGACCATAAGGGTCCTAATAGCGCTCACCTGCATGTGTAAATTGGGCTTTAAAATTAAGTTTGGGGTGACCAGGTGAAAAATGAAAGTTTCAGTTCATACAAAATATTTTAGATGCACCCCCGGTTTCCAATATATTATTGTACATTGTTTGAAAACATGGAATCATTTTTTTTTTTTAATTAGCGTGCAAATGAAAAATAAAGAAATGTGCTGGGACAGCCAAATAAGTTGTGTTATATTTTATTTAACTGGGGGTGGGGGGGGGGGGGGGGGTGGGAGGGGGTGGGTCACATGTTGCTTCACAGCTAAATCTAGAAAATATGTGGTTTGGTAATATGTGCACAGTTTTATTTAATCAGATTCATCATTTATAGCATTTTTTGGCAATTTTACACAGGGCACGATAGTTCTGGGGTCACATGCTGTTTCACATCTAAATCTAGAAAACAGACAAAAAAAAAATGATGCACTTTTAATATGTTTTGGTAATATGTGCACAGTTTTATTTAATCAGATTCATCATTTATAGCACTTTTCTGGACAATTTTCTAGAAATAGCACAATAGTTCTGGGGTCACATGCTGTTTTACAGCTAAATCTAGAAACAGACAGGCAAAAAATTTGCTGTTTCACAGCAGGTGAAAAAAAGTGCGCTAAATAATCAATGAAAAAATCAATGAATCAAGTCGATCTGTCATTATACGAAAAAAACTAAAAGATGATGGTACATGTAGTGCATCTACATGCACATAGATTACCTGTCTTCTATTTTCCTTTAAAAGATGTTTCCACGCATGTTGCAAAGTTGGCAATACGTGTTCTCCTAATAATCCAGCATCAAAAGTTTCAGTTACTATAAGGGAGACCCTGAAAAATAAAAATGATATAATACATAAGAAGCCATATCATAAAGAATTTATTGGATACCAATGGAAACCAAAGTTTAACCATTTTTGGCGAGACTTTTGTTGTTATCGCAACAACTTCATCGGGCCGAGTGCAAAATCTCAGAGGGTCACATGACCACCATGGTGGCGGCAGTCATGTGACAGCAGTGTCGAGTACACGGGGGGCAAGTCGTAGCCGGTGTCACAGTTCAGCTCGGGTCGGCACGTGCGGATTTCAATGGCCTCCCTCACTTTCCTGCGGAACTCCTCTTCCTCCCTTGCCACAACCTTGAAGTCCTTATCACTAATTGTGTGTCCTGTGTCTCTCATGTGTTCTCCGATGGCGGTTGGGGTCCGTTTGGGGTTCAAATGTTCCTTGATGCGTGTTGCCAAGGTCCTACCAGTTTCTCCTACATAGGAGTACTGGCACTGGGGGCACTGAACCTGGTAGATTACCCCACACTTGGAGCCATCCGGTGACTTGTCCTTCGGAGACGGTAACTGAGCTTTGATGGTATTGAATGGCTTGTGGTATGTGCTCACTCCGTGCTGTCTAAAAATGTGGGTCAGTTTTTCAGACAGACCTCTTAGGTATGGCAAACAAATCGGAAAACTGGCCTTCGCCCCACTGGTAGTGTCCTCTGGCTTCTCCTTGGACTTGGGCTTAGGTAATTTAAATACCCACGGTTTGTAACCATTGTCTTTGAGCACTGCTTTCACATGTTCAGTTTCTTTGGCTCGGTCTTCAGGAGTGGTGACAATGTTGTTGGCACGGTTTAACAGAGTGCGGACCACTGAACTTTGTGTTCCAGATGATGGTTGGATTGAAAGTTCAAATATTGGTCCGTGTGGGTCGCCTTACGGTACACTTCCACAGTTGTTGATGCATCCTCACTAATCTTTATGCATGTGTCCAAGAATGGTAATTTGAAATCAACCTCAGGTTCAGTGGTGAATTTGATGTTCTGGTCTATGCTGTTGATATGTGTGGTAAATTCCGAGATGAAATATTCATGGATGAGAACAAAAGTGTCATCAACATACCTATACCATAGGTGTGGTGGATTGGGTGCTGTTCTCAGTCGACACTCGACACTGCTGTCACATGACTGCCGCCACCATGGTGGTCATGTGACCCTCTGAGATTTTGCACTCGGCCCGATGAAGTTGTTGCGATAACAACGAAAGTCTCGCCAAAAATGGTTAAACTTTGGTTTCTATTGGTATCCAATAAATTCTTTAAATCATGAATAAAGATATAATACTGTGTAGTTGGTATGTAGCATATGGTTTCATTTCTCTATTTTTATTTTTATTTTCTGCTATTTAGGCTAAAATCAAAACAAACATATATATTTTAAGCTTTTCGATACAAAAGTATCCTTTTCAAAATAACAACTCCCTAATAACAATATTGACATTAAAGCAAAAGTTTTTCTTTTTTACTAAAATCATTATGTTTCATTTCGTCCACCCAACCATCTATTACTGCACCACTCCATTCCTCAGCCCACTACACACATGTCACGTACTCCATCTTCACCTTCACTCTCAATTATTCCCAATCCTCTCTCTATAACTATTGTAGAGAAAAGTGAAGGTATGAGTACATTGTAAACAGAATGGATAATAGATTGTATAAAAGTGTGAGAATGGGGGTGCATTATGTACAAAAATGAATTGGTAAAAATCGAGTAGATAGAATGTAGGGAGGTTATAGAGAGGATTGGGAATAATTGGGAGTGAAGGTGAAGATGGGGTACGTGACGTGTGTAGTGGGCTGTGGAATGGAGTGGTGCAGTAATAGATGGTTGGGTGGACGAAATGAAACATTATGATTTTAGTAAAAAAGAAAAACTTTTGCTTTAATGTCAATATTGTTATTAGGGAGTTGTTATTTTGAAAAGGATACTTTTGTATCGAAAAGCTTAAAATATATATGTTTGTTTTGATTTTGGCCTAAATAGCAGAAAATAAAAATAAAAATAGAGACATGAATAAAGAAACCCAGGATGAATCAAACATACATTCCATATCATAAAGTTTGTAGCAAATCAAACTAATAGTCATTGTTTTTTTTAATTAATTCCAATGAACTATCAAAAAATATTATTCAAACCGAATTACTATGGGCTTGTAGAATGCATTGTGGAAACTGTTACCTGTTAGGTAGATCTGTAGGTATGCGTAGTTCTGTAGATTTTTTATGAATTAGATTGATTTTCTCAGTCATTTGATTGGTTGCAACAACATCGCAGGACATTTCATACATTGTTTTAGACATTTCACATCCAAATACCTATGGCAAAAAAAAAACTTAGTTATCACGAAAATAATGAAAACGTACATACATACATGACTTGATCACTAACCTTTTTGGCGCCTCCTTCAACACCGAATAAACTCAGCAAACCTGTTCCTGTACCAATGTCTAACATTTCATCATATCTAAAATAAAAGTAGAACAATCATCAACAATGCAAGATGAGCAACCACTAGGACTTTATTTTAAAATTTTCAAACAGCAACTGCTACAGTTTTTTACACCTTTAGTGTCAATGCGCAACCATAGGTTGATTTTGAAACATAATATTGAAAGATAAATAATCTATAAGTGAAGACCAAGTCTGAATTTTCAATATATATTGTCACATCAATCAAATAAAATGTTATGACAATTAAACAGCAATTAAAAGAGCTATCCACCATTTTTTGACTGTAAATCTGGTGACAGTTTTCATCCTGGGTGTGATAGATTTCGACCCATTTATAGTAACTGCTGAACACAAATTTTAACAAATCTTTAGACAAAGAGCTAATACCATGAATACAATTCAGCCAGGTGATTGTTAGTCAACGCATTATACCAAAAATGATTTTTAAAAATGATGTGTCCAATTGATGGTTTACGATAGTGGGTTCTGTAAATCTTACCCGGTCGAACATGTGTCATCTCTATTATCATACATAATAAACAATTTAAAATACTATATAATATACCATTTAACCAACTACATGAAGATAATGCAGTTAGGTAAATAATGGATAACATTGTCGTTTTAATGTCAACAGGGCCACGAAGAGTAAAATAATATTACTTGTCCATAGGACACGTATCCTGAAAAAGATATCCGTCCTCACTAAATTTTACACGTTCTAATCAACAAATTCAATTGAAACTGATGCCTGAGAATACTCGTCCATAGAACAAGTAACTCAAAATTTTTACACGTCCTGACAACACAGATACCCGTCTAGTACTATAGGACTGGTACTTATCCGTGGCCCTGAAATAATCGTGTGTACTACAAACTTGAGAAAATCGTTTACTGGTAATATTAATGTACAAAAAGAAATATACTACAAAATCGAGCACATGTAATTATTTTTCACATATCTTAATCAGATTTGTGTTTCAAGTTTGATAATCTTGTCGTCGAATAACAAAAGACAACTGATATCATTACAACATGTACAATATCTGCCTTATCTGCTCTAGATTCTAGCCAGTAATGAACAAGTTTCAAGATTCTTTTCTAAGATTATAAAAAGTAATTCACCCATTTCGTATTGCCCTGTGAATAGCACTTTGAAACGATTCATTTCGCCGCCTATCATTAAGCATTCGAAAATGCCACCTTTCAACAAGATGTCCACACATATTTTCTAGATTTTCTCTAGCTGGTAGGAAGTCTGGATCAAGCTTAACAGCTCTACGAAAACAACACGCTGCTTCATCGATATACCCAAGCCTGAAATTTAAAGTCAAAATTACATATCCTAAAAAGCAGAAATAGCATCTGAAGGTAAAAGAAAATTGACATGTGAAACTGTACTTATCGTGCACAGAATCATTAAGCTTTATAACATTAAAAATTATTACCTAAAAAGCTGCGAACCCATATCATTTAACATAGTGTCACATTCTGGAAAGACTTCACATGCTTGTTTATAGCAACTAAATAGATCTTTGATTTTGTTTGCTTTAGCCAACTGTTCACCCCATTCTCTCAAGGAAAGAGTAAAATTGTTCTTTATTTCTAAGAAAATAAAATACATTAGTTTTTACAATTACAACATACTTTATTTTCCAGTATATTCATTTCATCCTTGTGAAGGCTATAATCTTCAGGCTATGATCCTAACGCATTGGTGTTATTTTCATGTACTTTCACTCACAATATCTGTAGACGTCTTACTCTAGTTATTGGAAATACTTAAGTTATTGGCCACATCCTACATGGGTTGGTTATTACGTATGTCTCCAAGGTGACAAGTATGTTAGATGTTATAACATATTGTAGTCTGAGGAAACAATCAACAGATTAATTGACCATTTGCTTAGTGAAAGGAAAATAAAAAATCTATATACATATTAACAAACCTATCATCTACGGTTGAAAATAAATTATTTTTCAATTTTACATGGTAAATACATGTATTTAATTAACTTTGCTTTTTAGTCTTAATAAATTCCTATATATTGAGAACAAAATGAAGACTATTCAACAGATTACAATTGGTAGATTTTGGCCTGGGCTTACTCATTTCAAAAACTAATAACTTTATATTTTCATCATGCAATGATTTTCCCCTATGTCACAGCATGTAATTATAATTTTACACATACCATATTTCTTTCCTGGTACAAGTCTCATGACCAACAAGTAATGTGAAAATGCCTTCCCATAATTTAATTCTAACAGAGCTGATTCAGCCCTCTGGTGGGACTGCTCTGCTACCTCCTCTTCCCGTGATAGTACTTGCTCTGGTACTGAGGCTGCTTCAGCCATGACAACAGAGCTTTAGTTACCACAGCAGTTACATCTGCAAAGAAATTACACAATGTAATTTATACCAATATAGGGATTGGCTGACCATTCCAGGAGCTGACTAAGAACCAATCTATATAGCATCAGATCTATGTCAAATATTTGAGACACTAGTAAGTAATAATAGTCAGTAAAAATAACTTAATAAGTAAGTTTTGCGTGGGCAACCATTTTGAATAGAAAAGTAGCAAGGACAAGTGGTAGAGCACTTCACACAGTCCCCGTAAGTCACACACATCTTGTATGTTTTTTTTTTGAAAAAAATATAGAGCATCCAATCAAGTACTAAATAATATTACTACCTTGAACATGATAGTTTTCCCGGTGCCAAAGTGTAAAAAGAAAATTTCTAGAAAGAATAAACGTAAATAAACATGTTCAAATCGCATATTATAGTCACCTACGGGTTGTGTGTGAATACGTTAATTCAAAACAAAATGCACCATAGATAATGTAATTTTTACGACTCATAAAAGTAGTATTTATCTTACGAAAATATAAGTAAGTAGCTTCATTTTGACACCTCAAACACTATTGTTGGTTTATTAATAGCTGAGCTACGATGGTTTAAACAAAAAAATATACAGGATGGGTGTGAAGTGCTGTAGTTAGAAAAGAAAACAGCATAGCACTTGACGTATTCATCACACAATATATAGGCTATCAACATAATGAGATGATAAGCTTCTTCTTCAAAGAAGACATGGACATTTGTGGCTGACATCTAGAGGAAGTGGTCACGTTATGGGCAGTGCTCACGTTATGGGAACATCCATTGTAGGGTTGATTATTACATAATCTCCGCACACGTTTGATGTAATAACAGAAGTAGTAAAAGGAAACAATCGAGAGATTAATTGGTTAGATGTTAAGTTAATGAAAAACTAAGTTTTAATATACATATTTGCTCATGAACATTAGTAACTATAATGGAGGCAAACTGTTAAGTGGTGTTTACAATCGGGGAGACATTTCTTCATTTTAAAGTAGTTCATAACTACACCTCATGACCTGCCCTTAACATGAGCAATATTTCGTACGTCGAATGTGCACAGGTGGAAATGATCATCAAAACATTCTTTTAAAAATATAGAGCACCTTACACCCATCCCATGTATTTTTTTGTTTAAACCATACTAGCACAGCTTTTAATGAACCATAAATAGTGTTTAAGGTGTCAAAAGGAAGCTACTTATTTGTATTTTTGCAAGATGAACACAATTTTTATAATTCATTAAAATTACATGATCTATGATGCATTTTGTTATGAAATAACGTGTGCACACACATCCCGTAGGTGGCGATTTGAACATGTTTATTTTTTCTTACTAAAAAGAATCTTTTTACACTTTGGCACCAGGAAAACTATGAATATATTGCGTTCAAAGTAGTAATATTATTTGGTACTTGTTTGGATGCTATTTTTTTAAATATACAGGATACAGTACCATGTAGAAGGGATGGGTGTGACCTAGGCTAAGGGATGAGTGTGCACTGCTCTAATACTTGGACGAATTTAGTACTGAATTATTGATAAAAGATAGAACATGAACTACACTTTAACTATCTGTTAAAATATCGTAAATGTATTTGCAACATGTATTCATTATTTATGAAGGAAATTACATAGTAAGTGGGACGTTTCAGAAAACTGCCCATAACGAGAGCACTTCCTCGATCTACAAATGTTCCTAAGGTATCCTAAGGCAACACTAAGCCATAAGCGGTGGCTTCGAACAGGCACTGCCTTATCCATATAGATTATGATATAAATCATAGAAATTGTAACGCACTGCAAAACATGCATCAATTCATATGAAACGTAATTGTAGTATATCAGCTATAGGTTCTTTATGAGCGATAATGAGCAAAAACAATCTTTATAGACCAAGATATACTATTTATAATAACTTAATAGAACAAAGTTCTATCCTTGAATGTAACAAACACATACTTGTATTTCAAACAATAACTATTCGAGGATAACAACACCTACGAAACAGTGTATGATGAATAAAAACTTACCCCAAAATAATATATTTTTATTTAGTTTAGTATGGTTCAGGTACAGCATCAATCCTCTTGCGGTCTCCGTAATCAGCAAAGGGGTCATTTGACACAGCATTGTATACGGAGGCCTCACCATGTACCTGCATACATTTGGCTTAAAGTCCCCTGTTCATGTGACACATGGCATGTAACCTATGTGATCTTCATTGTTTTCAGAGACACTTGTCATATCTTTGTGGCATAATGCTTAATAAGTATATACTACTTGCATACAGAATTTGTCTCCGTTAAATCTGTAAGCTAGTTTTCACTCCATAATCGCACACAAGCTATCACATGAGAGGGGGGTGACACAGGATAGTGGAACATGGAACATGGGGTCAAAAAAATAGTGGAACATGGAACATGGGGTCAAAAAAATAGTGGAACATGGAACATAGGGGTACAAAAATAGTAGAACATGGAACTCAGGACCCCTGTGTCACCCCCCGCACATGATGGTTGCAGTTCGCTATATATTCCCTAGGACCTTTCTTCTCAGTAATTCACTTACTTCATATAATACGTCAATACGATCCGGTCCTATGAAATATGGGAGTGGTCCTCATCTGGTCCTCAGTGGTTCAGTGTTTTGCCTGCGTCGCAAGTTCGCGCCCCAATCATGGCAGACACACATGTGTCGCCAAAACCATTACGTTGTACGTCTGCTACTCAGTTGTTGATCTCTGATCTCTGATGGCAACGACAAGTGTGAGGTTCGGAAGCCTTGTTAAAAGGCATGCCCCGTGTAGAGGAGAGCCACCCCTCTGCACATAAAAGAACTCACCTAGTTTGAAAACAATAGCTAGTGTGATCCCTCCACCCCCGAGGCTCTGGACGTCCATGTACCAACACCACGTGACCTCCATCTGCACATATGCTGGTAAAGCCCTGCTCATTAACACACAGATACAGTGGTACTGGTGAAGGAAAGCAGAGAAAATCTGAGGCATGGCATGGTCACTCCATCTCCTACATATGGTATATTATGGTAGAGCGGCCGCAGCAGAATTATGCGAGGCGTTTAATAATAACATACATACATACCACTGTAAAACGTCTTTGAATTTCAATGATTTTTGGCCTTCTCCTCTTATTAACTTCCAGGTGTTGCTAGATTCACAAACTCTTGCAAAATACACATTTAAGGGCTCGGTCAGTTACAATTTGCTTTGGGGCGGTCAGGCAGATTTTTGAAAGATCCGAGAAGGAAAGTCTGACCCCCCAATATATTACAAAATGAAAGTCCGACCCCCCCAATAATTGAGAAATGAAAAGAATGACCCCCCCCCCCCCAATCCGTTCAAGTGAAAGTCATTGACGTTCATTTTTGTTTTTCAAGATCCTGGAAGTCATTGAATTTTGTAAAGAGTCATTGTAAAAATAAAAAATGAAATTAGTAAAACGTCATTGAATTTTGGTTAAACTGGTAAGTATGAGATACTTGGATTGAATAGCACTTAAATTTGTCAATTAACATTTGTCAATAAAACCTCTCTTTGTTTTGCAAGATTCATGCAACTACGCTTGTGCTTCTTTCTTTTTCCCTCAAAACCAAAAGTATGACCCCCCCCAATGGTCTTCAATTTGAAAATTAACCGCCCCCCCCCTCCTATGACTTAAATTTTGTAAGTATGACCCTCCCAGCAAATTGTAAATGACCGGGCCCTAAGCTCAACTTTGTCATCAAAATACTCTGCTTGCGCATTCAAATCTTAATATTCTGTATTGATATTCTACACGATAAAACGTTTTCAAAGACATAACTTATACTAACAAAATGTGTCCACAACTGCTAAGTTTGTTATTAGTACCAGAAGTTATCGAGGTCAGATTTCTTATATCAATTAATTAATCAATCAAATCATAAGTTTATTTGAGCAGGCTCTAATGATTCTTCATTCAGAGGGTGTGGCCTGGCTACCCAGTCTGCATCTCCACCGTCCTCTCCAAGCCTTGCTGTCACCAGGATCTATACCATGCCAAAACGTTGCCCGACAAATCGTCTTGTCGGATACAGTTTGATGAAGTTATAGCAGTGTGTAGACTGGGCTTTAGTCGAGATAGTTACAGTATGGTAAGAAACTATTGAATTCGAAAGATTTAATTCTAAATAAGTTAAACCATTCAATTGCTAGCTACGAATAAGCAATTATGGAGCAAATGAATAAGGATAAGATAGAAATATTTCAAATATCTACAAACGTATTGTAGAATGTTCTAATCATGTCAATCATGTACGTATATAAGTAAAAGTTTTAGACTTTGGTGTAGCTAGTTACACTTTTTAACATTCTTTCTACTAACATATACAGGTTTATCACATTGTCACAGTCGGGGGACTCTAACCACCGTGGCTCCTAGCTATTTATTCATATTGTAACAGAAGTGGCTCGGACACAATGCATCCTGATAGATTGACAAAGTGCCCAACAAACAAAGTCGGTAGGGTGCTTGTCTGATTAAGGCTGGCACGTCTGGGGAAGCTAAATATAGCGTCAGGTGTCAGACAGTGTGGTTGCGCAACGCAGCATATAGGCGAAGTTGAAGTGTGATTCCTTCGTCATGGGAGATTGGTGGAATGGTTAACACACCCGACTATGACATATAAGACCGGTCTGAATCATAGCCGGGAGATCGTGAGTTCGATTCCACGATCTTCCAAAGTCCCTTTACAAGCAATACTGACTTTCGTTTCAATATTAGCCTAAAGAAAAGGAAATCAAACGGCAAAAATGTTTTTGTATAATATAATTTTATTGATATACCTTGCACATTATAGTTCAAACTCAACAAGCATACAAAAAATAACAACTTGAATAATACAGCTGATCAACATATTTATTTTGTTGACCATCTATTAGCAAAGACAAATTAGTGCTTTATACACTTACATGTATTTTCTTCCCATCTTAATGCAAACACAATCGGATTTTTTCTCATCATGAAAAATTTAAATATTGTTCATGAATCAATAGATCATCAAGCATTTAATTCATAAAATATTGACACACAAGTTTTACAGCTAACAATAAAAAACTTTTTGTATTCCATACATTTTCATGATAGGTTTCCTAAGCATTCACTTTTACAGTAATTATCATATCACTCCCATACACACACACAAATTACTGGGTGTCCTCTAAAACCCTTTAAAATTATGACCTAAATATTCGCAGTTAGCCACCATCATATTTTTGTGGCCATTTAATTCTACATTTCTAGTAATTAAAAGTCCTTTTATATTCACTTAATGGAGATTTTTAAAAAAGCCATGCGCACAATTGAAACAGACGCATACAATAGATTTTTTCTTGAGGTCAGGAATATTATGGTAGATGTTTAATGGTAAGGTACACAAAAATAAACACACATTTTTTAAGTTCACGATTATAAATGTTTGTGGATTGACGTGAAAATCGCATATAACTGCAAAGTTAAAAAGATGCATACTTAAAGGGTTTTACAGTAAATACTTTGACTGCAGTGACTGTCCAGTCCAGCTGTATTACCTGCTTATAGTTAAGTATTTGATGGCAAACCATAATACTCGCCTTATATGACAATCATGGCTTAAGCTTTGTTAGAATAAGAGTATCCATTTCTTTTAGATGCATTTTTCATACACATGAATTACTAGGACAGTAATTCCTAAATTGGTAAAACATGACAGGACTATTAATGAATATTTTTATCTTAAACAATAAACAAATATGAAATAAATGTAGAGGAAAAACAATCAGACTACAGAAAGTAATATGCAATATTTAGAGCATATTTAATTATAAATACAAGAGCCCCCTTTAAAGGGTTTCACAGCATCAATTATATACCGTACATGATATTGAAGCAAATAAAAATAAGGCAAATACATTTACCATTCTAAACTTGAAATACAAAATTAAAGGCAACCACCTTGACTCCCTTAAATTAACAGATCTAGCGATTGTTCTTTGTTAGTCTAATACATTCAGTGTTTACAAAGCTCTATGTGAATAGAACGCACACAATCCTCTGCTAAAATTCCATCCAATTGTCAAGGAGAGGATGTATAGAAGAAAAAGTACTGTGAATGGATAAAGTAGCATTTGCGTCTTCTTCAAAAATGGAAGAGCTGTAAGAATATCATTAATAATTTAACTCTACATATAATATACCATATGATCCGGTTCACCATAACCCAGGTTGACAAAATAACCCAGGTTATTTAAAAATGTGTGTGTTTGTGATTGTGTGTGTGTGTGTGTGTATTAAACCGGGTCACGTCAAAATCACAAACGTCAAGCGTAGTGTACGTCAGCTAACAACGAATCAATCCTTTACATCAGAACTCACTTTGGTAAAAAAAATTGAACTGCACATACAATGTTGTACAGAACTAAATTACTTACACAATAGAAAAATATTCATGCAGATTTTTACACTTGGCGATTTGCGACAATAATGTTATTCACTGATAACCCGGGTTTGTTACCGTGAAAAATAAATAATTAATTGCCAAAACAGCCATATTTCACCAGGCAGCGCGGGTCATGGTGAACCAGATCATATACCCATTTAAGACTCTTCCCCAAATCATGACTATATCAAAATCTAGAACATTTAAATTCCTCTCTTTTTGCAACCTAAAGCATACAATATATTTTTATACATAAAAATATTATGTTCTTTTTAGATTAAATATGAAAATTTTAACAAAATATTCATATCATCATTGCTGTAGGTAAATTGTTTCATTTATTTCACTTGAAGCTATTTCATGTAGCGCAAAAATGCAATGTGCCTGATTAAACTCATATGTGAAGATGGCAATGAACAATTATTTGTTTTCAAGACTTCAGATAATTAGTTTTCAAGACTTCAAATTAATATACAAAATTCATAAGTAATATAATGATATACATACAGCTGTATCCCAGGAATGTGATATAGATATAATATCCAAATGCAAACAGCCATAGGGTATTTCCGAACATTCGAGAAAAAACCAATCTTGGTTGATAAATGCTGCAATATAAAGATTATTTCAGCTCAACAACAATCCAAATAAATATAAGTACTATGAATAATTATCTTAATTTGATACAATACACAGTACATACCATTGAGAAATGGAAGTTGGAAGAAGTGTAGAATCATTAGCAGAGGGAAGAATGCGTTGAGGTGAACGTCAAATGCATATGCCCATTCTACATCTTGGCCTCTAGGAGGTTGTACTATCAGATATTTGTTTGTTAAGAACCTGGATGAAGGCGATATATAATGTTGATCATAGAAGTATCAACAATCACTTCAGTCATTATCATGAATCATCCACAAAAAACAATACAAATTTCTGAAATGCATTTTTTTTTCTTATTTCTATATATCTAACGTTGCGAATCTACAATAACCGTATTCTTATAATGATAAACAATCATCATTCTAAAATATTTGTTTCTTCCATTGATTTAGACATAGTGATTTATTAAAGTATTTTTTTTTCATGCCATAGTAAAATATTACTTTACTCATAAAGGTGTATCTTCATAACTTACCAAAAATAGTAGCAATAAAATTCCTACACCAATGCAATCAATAAAAACAACCCAAAGAAGAAATTTGAAGAAACCAGCAACACCTAATCTTAGGGACAACACTGAAGCCCAACGATGATAC
>CM032664.1:16110393-16123427 GCA_019095985.1 Streblospio benedicti | reverse complement strand
CTGAATATGATGATATTCTTGATCCTAGACCACAGCCAGAGTATGTTTTGCTGCTAATTAGTTCATTAATTTTTTTTTAAAAGCTTCTAATTTCTGTTTGCATAAGTTTCCAAGCTCTATCTTTATAAATATTGTAACATTTTGTAAAATTATATTTTTGTTTACCGTCATAGGTATGATCTGGTATATAAGCAAGCTGTAACATCAGAAGATGCTTTTTTCTTGGAATGGCAATAAAATCCCACTACAGCTTCATGTGAAGATATGGTGGTGTGTGTGTTTTGTTATCATGACAATATTCCATATTCATACTACATTCAAAATATATTATATAATTTGTATTATAGAAATAGATAGTGAATTTCAAATCAATGTTGTAGGTGAAAATAAAATTGCCTGGCACAAAGGGAGCTGATATAAAATTAGATGTGAAAGAGAAATTTGTTGATTGTCGTACACCGAAATAGTAAGTATAAAACCTTTATGAAATTGAATAGCATCTTTTTTAAAAATACCATTTTACCAAGTGACTTCTTATTTTACAAGTCTTCTTTCTCATTCAGCAAGCTTGGGCTCCATCTACCTCATAAAGTTGACCACAAAAATGGAAGAGCAAAATGGGACACTGACACTGCCACTTTAAACGTTACTCTAAAATTGAAGAGGGAATATGATTTTATGAATTTTTGAACCTACATTCTTAAATTTGTTGAATATCAAAAATGACCGAGAAAGCAATCTTTACATTGAGATAGGGTTCAACATGCTGCTCTTGAATAGTTCGAGTGAACCAAAATATATAAAACATAATGGATTACATATTGTATTATAATTATAATAATGTCACACTATACTATAGTTCATTTGTTAACAAATGACAACTTGATGTGAAAAATTTTCTGCGTCAACTCTCAATTAAGTTCAGTATTTTATTAAATGGTATTCTTGATATGAAAAATTATACAGTAAATTGCTTATTACACAAGATTATGAATACCCCACAATTTTGGAGATTTCAGAGAGTACTTTGTAATGACATCTGTATAAACTGGTAACTAATCACTTACATACTAGTAGGGTCAAGTATTCAAGCAGTCAAACGCAGGTCCAGAATGGAATTTTCTAGAATGCTGATTCAAACGCTTAAACACTGTTATGTATTTGATATCCATACAAAGGCATCAATAATGATCACCGATTTGTATGTGCTCATTTTTCCTCAGGTCAAGAGATGCAGGTAGCACAGATATTATCATCTTGGACCCAAGGGATAGTTCACAAATGACATCACAATTTCAGGCATTTATGATTCTGACCCCCAGACCACCGACCCCCCACCCCTTGCATCGTAGAATAGATCACTCATGACATCATTTTCCCCTCAAGATCTTATATCATGAATCCCCTCCATTATTGCTTGATTTTTATAACCGTGTATCATGATCTATGATAATAGATTTTCATTGTTTTTTGATGATCAGCTGAATCGTGAAGTAAATTCACTGCAATTAAAAAGCAGTCATTCTAAGTTTGACTTATTTTATTGATTTCTTAGTTACATATCAGTTATTTTAACTTTTTTTGCTTTGTATGTGTAATTCAATAAATTTCAAAGGATGTACAATGTAGTATGAATCCGATGTTGATGAACACATTCAAAATATTTCGTACTGTGTACTTGACAAAGAATAATATATATTCAAACATAAAACTGCCACTTACTATATTTAATGTTGTGTACTAACTACAATAATAAATAAAAATATACAAAATATATAAAAATAAGCCTTGTTTTTGTCAGTTCTTGTCTGAATACCTTTCTGTCCTGAGCATATATGTATAGACTATATTCAAAGATAAATAAATATGATCATACAATCTTGATTGAATGCCCTTATAACATTACCAGTTTCAACATTGTGAAATGCCTTTATTTTGGAAATAGGTACAGTAGTCCACATAGATAAGTGTTAAACATTCACTAAATCTGGACTCTAACTAATACACACCCTCCATACACAGCCCCTCAAGGATTCCTGCAGCCAGTCGCAAATTTGCTGGCTGAATTGTCACTTTTATTGCTGATGTGCTTGTGGGTTAAAATTATTATGCGCTTGCGGCTTTTAATCTTTAAAAAAAGTTGCATCCAAGAGTGTCACAGAAACACCCAAGGAAACCTGATTTTTTTATGTGAACAACGTGGACAGCAATTGAGAGCAGTTGTAGAAATTATTGTTTTTTAAGTTTTTGATGCATTTCGTAAATTGTAAATTTTGTAGTTTTGGCGATTGTGCAGTTGCAAGAAAACCATCATGAGCACTGACCAGAACATTCTGACGAAATATTTCGATTTATTTTGTTGTATTATGCTAATTCCTTAAATTTCGTAACATTACTGTGTCCTTAATTCTGATGAACTCAGTGCATAGGGCTCGGAAGGAATTCAGCGAACACGAGCAAGATATTGGAAGTTTTGTGCGATGGTGGAGTTACTGGATGCACCTGATTATCACTCGTAGTACAATTATAATGGAGGAAATCAGCCAAACCACTTTGAACGGGCGTGGCTTGGTAAACGTGAGAAAGTTGGCGTTATCACTTATGTATATCACAGATAAACTATTTTCCTTTGGTTCTGTACCGAAATTAGCTATAAACATTCATTATAAATACCTTTTAAACATGTTGAAATGTATTCAACTTCTTGCATTATTCTAGCGCACATTGAATGGCGCAAGTCTAATGTATTGATCATTCTTTGCTACTGGCAGTGGCAGGCTTTGCAGCGCGTATAATGGCATAAATAGAGACATTTTGTGCCATGTGTAGACTTTTTAAAACAGCAAACTGTCATTTTTTTTTTTTTCATGAATCCATAAAGCCTGGTATTGCACAATAACGGCCTATTATCGCCCAGCTTCCGCATTTAATTTCCCTGCCCTATGGAGCATTTGTTTAGGATAATATTGAAAGGCGTTCAGCAAAAATTTATTGGACAATTTTTTACTACAAGATGTACATAGATGATGAAGAAATCCCTTCTGCAGCATGTTAAAGTTACAAACATGCCCAGATTTATAATATAGATGTTTGGGTGTGCCTTAGTTAAGCCAAGTCCGTCCAAAAAATCTAACTACTTTCAGGGATACAAATGTTCTGGTTAAAATCTGTGATAAATGAAAATGTATCTAGTATGTTTAAAAATGCTTATAAAAGATGCAGACTTTTGTGTGGGCTTTTGCGCAGGATAGTGTTCAATATTTGTGGGTGCGGGTATATATTACTTTTGTTAAACATGTCGGTGCAAGTTTCAATATTATTCTAAATATGCGCGTTTCACATTACACATGCTTGGTGGTGTGTGGGTTACCCGGTACAGACTTGTCACCCATGCAGAGCTCTGATACACAGGGTTGTTTTTACATAAACCCATCAAACCTAATGTATTTATTAGTTGGCATAGATTTTTTGTGCATTATCAATTGATGAAATAAATAACTTAACGAGACTTGCTGGAGATAAAAAAAATCTCAAAATGTGCTTGTTTTTTACTTTAGTATAAAAGTACAAGCATTTCCCTTTTTAAAAATGTATAACAATTTAGGGGTTTCGGGAATAGATTTTGGTTTATGGACCATACAATAGATCATGTATACAATTTCGGTACAGTCAAAATTAACATTGACTGAATTTTTCATTGTATTTTGTATGATCTTTTGTATGGTCCATAAACCAAATTCCATTCCCGAAACCCTTAAAGTGTTATACATTTTTAAAAAGGGAAATGAATGTACTTTTATACTAAAATAAAAAACAAGAACATTTTGAGAATTTTTTTATCTCCAAATTCTTTTATCTCCAGCAAGTCTCCTTCATAGTAACACTCATATTTTGAATTTAATATTTTTCAAAGAAATACTTTCTCTTACTAGTGAACTACACATGTGAACTTCAATAAATATTTTAATTTATGCATAGCAAAACGTCTTCCTAAAAAGTCATTTTATGCTACAACACTACCATCTACAAATGCAGTACATTGAACTAACAAATTTCATCAAATTTTGAGTACCATATCATGGAAAATGTGAAAGTATTGGGATACAGATATTCAACAGCAATACAATAAAATTCATCACTATCGATTACACATTTTGGAATGTACTTGAATCATCACACAAAATCAAATATGTAATACTGATTTTGAATTCATGGAACCCATGATTGATATGCCAGCATATAGAACTTATTATTTACTTAATATATAAACAATAGAATGCCCATACTTCGCAGACATTTCTTACAACAATAGTGATATGTTTTGTAAAATTCCACCAATAAATGCGATAACTTAACGCATTAGTGGAGATTATGTAGACTTTTCAAAAGTTTCATAACCTTCCATCTATACCATCTCATGACAACAAACATAAACTTATGCATACATGAAGTCAATAATTAAAAATCTAATAGTGACACTTTTAAATATGCAACATGATATTTCACATAATAAATAATAATTTGGGAATGAGACCACTCAAATTGTTATTTCATTTGAAAGTACGTGACCAGACTTCCTTTGAAGATTTATTTTTGTAAAAGACCAGAATTTGAGAAAAAGAACAATATGAATTAAATACTTTTTAATGTTATCAGAATTCAAAATTAACGTGAAGTCATTATTGACTAGATGGAATTATGTCATATTTATAATTTGTTTTAATCACACGACAAACATAACATTAACAAGCAAACAATTAAAATATACACTCTAAAACTCGCACATAAACCTAAAATGAACTTAACATAATTAAACTTAATTAAAAATAAACAATCTCAAACTAATCTTTTCATTCCTTTTGCTTCAATGTTATTAACATAGGCAAGTTACCGGTAATTTTCTCTGATATTCAACAAAAAATGAATATGCAAGGTCATCATAATTTACAGAAAATACGTCTCAATATGCAAGACAATCATTTGTCCTACAAAACTAACTTAATATGTGTAGTTGCAAGTTTCAGCTATTTTCTAAAGTATCATAAGTTCCATGAATATTTTGAAAAGAATGAGAGGACTGAAGATTCATGTAACAAGTAATTATTCAATTATTACAATGGTGGAGATTATAGCGTAACTACATTTTTAAATACAAATATGGTGACAAATAAAATAGAGATGTGTGCAGTCAAATTCCAATTTGCTGATATATATCAGGTATGTGATCAAGTCAATAAAAATTCCTATCATAGAAATCAAGCTTTTAAATATGTCTAATAAATAGTCAGTTCCATAGTTGTTTACTATCACAGTTATCACTGTCTTCTTTGTTTCTAATCCATTTATTGCACCTACATGTATGTCTACAATGAAGGGGAAAGAAGATTTTTCAAACTTCATGGCATGTCATATATTTGTATTTCTTAACACAATGATTGTCTCGGTCAGCCACCAAAACATGACCATCGTTTGTGACAGCTATTCCACGCGGAGCGTTCATTTTTTCCATAACACTTTCAATGCATCCATTGAACTGTCCACGCTTATTGAAGATTTGTATTCTTTTATTTCCACCATCTACCACCAGAATATTTCCATGGTGATCTGTAGCTACTCCAAAGGGCATATTGAACTCACCTTTGCCTAGAAATGTATGAAAGTAACAAATTTAATTCGTGAAATAATCACATTTCCATTTTCAATGTGATAACAACAACACAATATCTATTTACCTTTTCCGTTCTTGCCAAATTGATATTCAAAGTTGCCAAACTTGTCAAAAACTTGAATCCTGTGATTATCCCCATCAGAAACAATAATGCAGTCATTATGACCAAGGCAAACAAATGTAGGATGGTTAAACTGTCCAGGTCCACTTCCTGTTTGACCAAATTTCTTAAGAAGTCGTCCTGGTCGATCAAAGATATTAATCGTGTTTAGTTCAAAGTCAGCAATGATAATGTGTCCAGCACTGTTTACCGCCACTGACAAGGCCTGAAATCAGAAGTTGAAATACATGTGGGTTTTTTTCCATGTTCCACTTCACATTATAGGATTGCATTTCTGTAAACAATAGGATCTCCAAGCATTGAGTTTACTCAACATCTACTCTCTAGAGATAAAGCAAAACCAATATGATCAAATCTCAAATCCATGATGCTATTGTAAAAAATATATATTCACTATTTTTGATTATGTAAATATATAGCAGAGAATGCCCTAACCCTGGCCTTTGAACATAAACACATGATTAAAGTGAATATTAAATGAAATTTTTTTAATATCTCCATTAATACCTTTTTCAAATGATCTTTGTTCGTAAGACGATGAAGAAGTTGCCCTTCCAGAGAATATATAAGAAGTGTATCTGCCATAGCCATATCAGCTTCATGCATCCTTACCTGATGATTAAAATGAAAATAATTGAGAATTTGAAAGATAGATAAAGAAATCTGCAGTTTCATTGACAATCAGTTACCGGTAAATATATGTTTTTTTAAATAGTAATATTAATAAAGTGTTACAATGGCGCATTGTGTACTCAATTTGAAATAATTTGGTTGACATTTACTGTCCCCAACACGAGTTTAATATGCATCATGTTGTGGTCATATGTCAGGAACAAGTAGGACATGGTACTATCTAAATTTGTAAACATATTTTCAAATATGATACCTTACTATTAGAGGTGGGACATTCGGTGGGTTTTAGCCTTCGAACCTTCGAACGTTCGTTGATAAGTAGGTAAGAAAATATTGAATTTACAACACACAGTCGGCAATAAAAGGGGAAATTGAAACCTTGCGTAACCTACTATCATGTATGTGATTACACTCCGAAAACATATGTATTAACTAGGAGACATGGCATGAAATACAAATAATAAAGAGCAGACAAACAATCAAGCGGTCATTGACTCTGTAAAGTGTAAACAATCAAACAATGTGAGTACTTCCCACTCTAACTACTTATCTATAGACAGAAGTGACCTATATCCCTTGCCGGCATCTCTTTGATCTATTGTTTTCTTCCTCGCCTTGTGACCTAAATCGGTTGCTCTGCAAACTTCCGTCGCATAATCAAGGCTTCACATGCAGAATATCATAGTAGCTCGAGGTAGTAGAAAACTAAACTAAAGACTAAATCGAGATTTTATTGTTTGTTTTTGTATTGTTGTAAGAATTAGATCTATTATATTGTGATATACGTAATGTATGATAATAATTTAAAAAAAAATAGTAGTAGAAATGTTCTGTAGCTTTGCAATAACTTAATGTTATGCTGAAGGAGACGTGGTATATACAACTCACAACTGACCTTAAATGACCAATTGGCAGTTGACTTTGATGTGTGATCTGTATCGCCCCTTTAACAATGTGTAAGCAATTCTTTGATTCATAGCTAACGCTAGTTACAGCTAGTGGTTACTGTAGTCTCTACTTACAATGTACCTGTTAAATTATCAGTAACAACTCAAGACTAAATATACCGTATTGGTCAGTTGATTACGTAACAATTTACTAACAAACGCTTGACCTTAAAGGTGCCATGTTTCATTTTCAAATAATAGATAATGCAAGATTCAATAAATGTTACGGTGATTTTCTGACTATGCATGAGCGATAATAAAAAAAAATTACCGTCACCCCGAAGGTTCGGTTGTCAAATTTACCTTCGAAGGTATAGGTAGACGAAAGAAGGTTCGAAGCTTCGAAGATTCGCCCCACCCCTACTTACTATACCACAGAATTGTCTAAAATATATTTACCTCTGGACATATCAAAACACCTTGATCATTGTTAATTGCTGCTCCGCAACTTGAGAAGTTCTCTGATTCATGAGAAATGGCAAAATCATATACTGCCTGACCAGTTGCACTGAATTTTTGAATACGATTATTTCCAGTATCCACAACATATAAATTGTTGCACTTATCCACAGTAACTGCCCTAGGATACATCATTTCTCCTTTGCCATTTCCCTCAGTTCCAATCTTAGTCAATGGGTTGTTGCTTTGAACCTAAAAATATACATATAGTCCTTGAATGAAGGTTATGGTAGGATTTTAGCATGAGATTGGTATGTCAACGAGATTGAGATTGATTTTATTCAATAATCATTAATATGGCAAACAATAATAATACAAAATATCTGTTTATACATACATAAAACCATAACATTTTGCAGTGATATGTTATGGACACAAACAAAGTGAGTGTCAATCACATTGCAAAATCTTAAGAGTGACATGACAATCAAGTGCTAAATATCAATTCATCATGAAGATACAATGTACAATAAATAACTTTCAAAAAGTCTATATAAATCTTGACAATCGACATAAACTCTTCAGTAGATTAATCATAATTCTTGGAACGTCATCTATATTAGAAAATGGTACACGTGTTACATGTTTAGAAATATACTTTGCATGAACAAACTGATATGACCAGGAGCTTTTTCCAGAGAATGAAACATTGCACACGCTCATGTCATTGTATGGTCAATCCCCAATGTTCATTCATCTCATGAGCCTCTACACCAATCAGAACGCTCAGCTGTATTGGCCATGATTTATCCACTGAGTGATAGAATTGTGGCTATCAAAAGCTATTCTTTCTCAGAACCCAATTTGGCTGCGATGATCTGTCACGAAAACTTTTCATCATGAAAATATTGGGGTTGTTCCGTCTTTCAACCGTATTTTCCCAATAACATCCTAATTTGTGGGTGCATTTTAACAAATAATATCACAATGTTAATCAAAGCTAGGCACACAAAAATATGAATATATTTTATTTGAGGAGCTGTTTTTGCAGTGTTGATGGAAAATTGGTGTGCTTTTTCATTGGACGAATGTTTTATAAACGATTATTTGTGCTAAATGACCATAATGCACACACACCACCAAGTAAATATCCTTTGTATATCATCATTTGATTTAAGTTTAAAAAACATTTATTGCACACATCAGTAATAAAAAAAAAGCTGTGCCAGTATAGATTTACGCCATTTACCATACATTTATATTTTGTTTGATCTAATCAACACAGCCCAATGAGATGTTGAGCAATAATTAGGTATTGTGCATGCCATGCATTATGACTGATGAATGTGTGCATATAGAACACATAGTTGTAATTTATATAAGAATTTCATTATCTAAATATGCATGGTTGTCAGTAGAATCTCTCTATTAAGACCACAAAAAGCGGTCCTCAATAGAGAGGTGGTCTTTATGTTTTGGTCGCTTTTATGAATATTTGGGAGCATGTAAAATAGTCCTATTACAGAGGTGGTCTTAATTGGAGGTTTTATGTTTTAATATTAATCACCGCATCACATTATATAGAGAAACATCATGAACATGTAATACAAATATGAAAATCAGACCATACATTTCCATGACGGCACAGCCCACCCAACCATAAAAGTAACAGTTAGCAAAATGCTGGCTTTTCGTCATGACGAAACATTTTCATGATGGAAAAGCAGACTCCCTCCCCTATTTTTATCTATTTTCCATTTTCCCTCCACTCTCTTGGCTTATTTGTCTCAACAGCTTCAACAGTTCTCTTCAATTTGTTCAACAACAAGTCAACAGTTCTATCTTAACTTGGTGGTGTCCAGTCAACATGGAGCACAAGATAATTATCAGGCATCAGAACACTGTCGAACAGGCGAAAGCATTAGTCAGTAACCCACAATAGAAAGTCAAAGAAATTGCTCAGGTCATGTAAGCGTTATAAGAGAATGGGTAAAGAAGATGGCATGCCGCATCCCACGGAACAAAAAAGAAACCAAAGACAAGGAACCCAGTACAGACCAGAAGCTACATGAGTGGGGTTCAGGGAATATTTAGGAAATACAATGTGAATAGTTACATGAAAACATACTGGTTGTTCACATATGTTTGGGTATACAATAATTATTGCTATCAAACATTCAGTATCCAAAAGATATTCCTCCTAAAACTATATTTTACAACCTAATATGTCCATACAAATTACGTAACAAAAGTTTGATTGTAATTAAATGCAAGCTAAAAAAAATATTTGAATGGAGCATCTTCTTAAAAAACCAACATGTTTTTTTTACATTTCTGTGAGCGCGTTTTCAGCCTTGCTGGGGAGCACTGCATTTCTCATCCATTTCAAACGAAAGATTGCCCATGATTACATGTAATTATTCCATGCTTTATACATTATAAAACACTAAATGTAATTATTGAAGCCTAAATAAGCAATGAGAACAAAATAATACCTTTTAAGTTTTTAACACATGAAAACAAGTTTATGCTCTTCAATGAAATCTTGTATTAAGAATAATATCAAACACATGTACTGTAAAGAACATTATAAAAATCGATACTAGAATTTTCTGCAGTAAACTTTACATTGATAACTCCCATTCAGAGAATAAAAAAATATAAATGATAAAAATATCATAATGGTCTAAGATTCGTGTTGTATGTCTACATATACGTTGAAAAATATAGATCATGGATAACTATACATGATTAATGTGGTAGGTTTCAGAAATGAGTAAACTTGATTTTTTCTTGTATACCGAAATATATGTAAACAACCAGTACAATAAATTTATTATTTTCATCTTTCACAACACTAAAAAATTTATAAGCGTTTGACAGTTTCGTCTGCTTCTGCAGAACATTTTTAAAAATTTACACTACTGCCCATGTCAGATCATGGTTTTACGGCCGCCGTCCCGCCTGCAGCAAGCACTGGGTCAGTGACTCTGCAAGCTGATGGGCCCCCTCATCTCTGTTGATGGTCTGACTTTTGCATCCGGATGTGAACAGTGGCCGTAAACCATGATCTGACATGCGCAGTAGTGTTTTGAAAATGTCTGCAGAAGCAGTACCTAAACTGTCAAATGTTTATAAATTTAGTGTTGTAAAGATGAAAATAATAAATTTACTTAATTACCAACACAATGAACTAAACCAGTACAATACTTTTTACAGTGGCTGTTAAACACAGTGTTGGTGAAGATAAGTCCAAAAAGGGTGTGTGGGGTGATGTACCAACTTGAGTGTAGTGACCGTAACTCTAGATACTCTCGAGTTCGAATAACGGTACAGTCTTGAATAAGAGTACAGGTTGGAAAATCTTGACATTTTAATAACAGTACGGGTTTGAATAAACATACAGGATGGAAATTCTATTGAAATTGAATAAGAGTACGGGGTTTCAATAATAGTACAGATCAATTATTTGCATGAGGTCAGACCAATTATTATTCAATGAATGTGTGTCATTTAATGAAAATGATTATTAGTACTAGTATTTTTTAAATGAAAATGATGATTAGTATTTTGTAAAATATCATAAGAGCATCAACTGCAGGCTATACTTGAGTTTTAAGGCAAATTCGTCTGCTTCTTTGTTTACTAGTAGGCGCCAACATTTTTTCCCATGAGATAGAGTGAGAATTATCAGTGTTCATCCTAGAACTTGGAGTCTATGTGTGAATTGACCCCATTACACCAAAAGTTTTTGGGTCAAAACACAGAACGATGGGACATAGTTCACAAGGGGCAACTTTTCTGGTTAAATTTGACCTATAGTTGTACTTGTATACTAAGAATACACTTGACACAATCTCCCACAAATTCCCAACACTATCCAGTGGATATTTTACAATTTTGACTATCGTTTTACAGTGGTGCCATTCTTCAAAACCGCCATCTGACCAAACACATGAGAATCCACACTTGTCCAGGCACATGAGAATCCACAATTAGCTCCCAAAGACAATTTACAGGGCCGAACATGATTGGTTGAAAAAAGAGCAATATTCCCGTCTGCAGCCAATCAAAGCATTCCTTTTTATAGCGCGTTTCATCTTGGTTTTTTTCAAGAAAAACAACAAGATTACTTAAAAACAACAAGATTGCGGAACACGGAATGACCAGTCTGAACGCAGAGTGTCAGTCTGGTTGATCGAGACTAGGATGAACACTGGCTCAGAATATGCGGTGCCTAATAAACATACAAGGTGACAAAGCTTTTTTTTTTTTTTTAAATAAGCGTACAGACTCGAATCAGGCCGTACAGGGTGGAATATTTTTTGTAGAATAAATACCCGTACATGTACGGCAATTCGGAACTCGGAGAGTATGTCAGTTAGACAGCGTGAGCATTAAATATCAGGTTCAAAAGAAGATAACAGTAAACATCAAACTGGCAGCAGACTGCAGCATTTGCATTTGTCAGAGACTAGACATTCATTTACAGTGGATGATGTGAAGATCCTGAACAAGGGGCCAAAGCACTCAGGAGGAAAGATACAAGGGGTAATTAATTCACATCCACAAGAAAGGCTAGACCTCAATGACGACACAGGCAAGGAGATTCCCCCGCGAACCTTCTCCAACTTGCATCATGTGACCTACATGATACAGCCAAACGCCTGCAAAGCCATTTAAAAAAAAAAACGCTTCTGAGAAAGTACTTTTTGATGATAAAAGTAAGTATTTTTCAATGGAACCAACAACAAATCATACTCTAGATGTCTATATACTTTATTTTCCTTGGTAAAAGCATTCAAAACAAGTAGTCGCGGGGAACGTAAATCTCCCCTTCCCGATCAGACCATTTCCCCGATCAGGCCATTTTTAAAAAGTAGGCCAAAGTACTCAAATATCAAATCACATGGGGAGAGTGATACAGTCATACAAAATGTCAAGTTTGGTGATGATAGGTAATAAAGTCTTCCCAGGAGACAGATAAACACATATTCGTAATAATTTGTTTTTAAAAACACATCGTAATTTCATTAAAAAAGTAGGCCAAAAGTACACCAAAATCTAATCACGTGAGGAGAGTGATATAGACATACAAATGTCAAGTTTGGTGATGATAGTAATAAACTGTTCCCAGGAGACAGATAAACACAATTATGTAATAATTTGTTTTTAAAAACACATTGTAACTTCATCAAAAGTAGGAAAGTACACCAAAATCTAATCAGCTTTGGGGAATACAAGGGAACGGGAAGGGGGACCCAAT
>CM032664.1:16084834-16110293 GCA_019095985.1 Streblospio benedicti | reverse complement strand
AATGGAACCAACAACAAATCATACTCTAGATGTCTATATACTTTATTTTCCTTGGTAAAGCATTCAAAATAAAGATTATGGAAATGTGTTACAAAAAATAACTATAACGATTCTTACCATTATGTTAAATTCACCACCGACTATAGTATGCTCAAGAAATTGTACACACAGTCTGTGGGTGCCTGACACAAGTGGTTTAAATGTAACTTCATAATGACCAGAACTTCTATATTGAACTACTGTGGGAATTTCGTCATCATAGATGTCTTTGATGATTACTGCAAATAACATACATAATTGATTAATTTTTGGATTGCATAAAGCTTTTCAAGTACTTAAATAATAGCTAGTAATAGAGCCTAGTATCATTTTCATTTAACGGATACGGTTTTCTATATATTTCAGAGAGATTCTGGCATAGAAGTGAAGAAATCACAAATAGCTTTTATAAATGGATGGTCAACAATCATGATATTTGTTAATTCTATTGTAGCTCAAACCTGTTATAGGATAGTCAGCCAAGTCATCTCCAAGTGCATTTTTCACAAAAACACTCATAGTTGTAAAGATGCATGCTACAGCTACCTGTTCAAAAATCTTTACCTAAATATAGTTAAAGAAAATATGATAGGATAAATTAAATGTGTAAGACACATTCAGATGTGAAAACTTTTAAACATTAGCTCTGTAAACCTATTGTAGTTGTACAGTGTTTAAAAGTGAGTCCAATCTAATTGTTTATGAAATGACATACACATACAATTAGAAGGATATGTATTTTCGCTGAGTATAAATGTGTTATATGATGGTACTACATTTTCATTATAGATATACTTATATAGCTGTTGTACTGTATTATATTTTATCCTCATGTTTCATTCTCTTAATGTTCTTCCTATAGAGTGCATCCGACATTATTATGCTGTAAGTTGATTCATATTTAATGTTGATTCTTTTTCACTAATTGTTATGTACCATTAACAGTATCTTAAGTTTACTCTGCTTTCATTTACAGAGTTGTCATTGCTTTCAATAAAGACAGTAAAGAGTCGTTCTCATTTAACAATATTTTTTTTAACTATGATCATTTAATTACTAAATGGACATCGCCAAGTGTTGTTATTCACCATGCAAGTTGATCTAAATAACTTTCTAAAGACATATCTAAATGTTAAAACAGGATCGACTTAATTGATTATTATTGGGAAAGTGAGTTGCTTCAGGTGTAACAAAAATGTGGGCAATAAATAACATGTATAGCTCACGTGATATGATATTAAGCAATAGCCTCATTCAACCAGTTTTGTTGGTTTAGGAGCATGTGGCTGTGAATAAACCACCATGGCTCTGGTTGATAGACTTACAGAACAAATACATCTCAAACTCATATACCAGACGTCATATGATGGCAAAAAATAAAAAGATCCAACATAGTACCGTATAGTGTAGGAACTAAGACAGGTAGTACCTCACTGGAAGTATGATATTGTTCTCTATTCATAATTTATATTTAACTTATTATATTTGCACTTTTTCGCCAGATTTCTAGTTAACTAAACAAAGGCTTTTTCTTTCAAATAGGTATTTCTTTTAGGTATATTTCTCTCTTTCTACTCATGCACCTAAAGTTTTGTGCAAACTTTTAAGAAGTAATCATTTAAATTTTTTCGGGGCAACCAGAATCCAGCACCCCAGTTCTGTGGCAATATAATGTATAATGATGCTAAAGAACTAAAGTGATGTGCTCCTGGTTTTGCTGGGTGGAATCCAGAGGAATATATTAGAAGTTATCTACCACTTGCATATATATACACATGGTGTGCAAATTTTCTTGTCATAACTAAAATGATTATTAGCCACATAACATGTTATATTTAATTAAAAAAGTATAGTGTATAAGTTCTTCGAGCTGCTCGTGCCATATGATATTAAAACAGAACAGATTATATAGTTGAAAAGGGCACGAAAATTTATTTACATCACAAATTTTCACATCATCGATGCTTCTTTAGGCGAAAAATGTTATTTTGGTGGAACGTTATACGTGAAATGACGTACATTATGGCCAGTCCACGTATAATGTTCCACCAAAATATAATTTTTCAATTGAAGAAGCATCAATGATGTGAAAATTTGTGATTTAAATAAACTTTCGTACCTTTTTAACTTTAAAATATGTTCTGTTTTAACACATAACATGACTACATAAATTTCATAACATACCTTAACAGGTAATGGGTCTCTTGCATGCAATGATCCAAGGTCTTCAATAACACTTTGAATATGACCGTCAGGATCATCAGAAGAATAACGAATGAAATTATTTCCAGGTGATGCATGCTGATAGGCCTCAAGTGTTTCGGAGTTTTTACTAGATATTTTCATTTTATATGCCAAAAGATCAGAAATGTTACCAATCTAGAATGAAAAACACACAATCTACAGTATATGAATGGGTAAGGCATTGGCCAATTAAGTGGGTGGGGGTAGGGGGGCTTACGTGCGCAATTCTTGATCCTAAAAGCCTCTAATAATAATGGGCCACTAAATAAAATTTTAATATTTTCAGGGGGCCTAGATATTACTGGCATGTTTACATCGTCTGCTTGCTGTATATTATATTGTATAATATAATTGTGTTACACTGATGTATAAACCAACTGAGGTTGGGAAGATCTGTGCTTGTTTGTATATTGTATCAATTACAGTAGATCTACTCTACTGTGTCAGTATAACAAACAAATTTTTGACTTGACTTGACATAAAGAAGCAGAAGCCCCAAGGCTCCAATTAATGTTAACTTCAGATGGTAAATACCCAAAAGTCCCGAATAGCAATAGGTCGCTTAGTAAACATTATTACGAGGCCCCAGATTTTGGCAGACACTCATTACTCATATTTAATGGTGTCGCGGCTCACGATAAAAAGTCATGGCTCGCGACACTGGGGTAAGCAGTGTTAATTGATAGTACAAAAAGTTGAATATGAACTCCTAATAATAATTTTACTTGACATTATACTTCTCTTACCTCCATAGCCTCTTTACATTGGTCAATGATTCCAGACAAACTAGCTGATTGCTTCCTGAGTTCTTCCATGGCAATACCCATGTTGTCCCTTTTATACAAATATAGCTTTTTCAAATCATCTTTCATTTGTTTTCTTCTATTATTCAACTGCAAAATACTTGTGCTTGTGTTACATTGAACCAATATGAAAAAGTATATTTAACAAGTACTAAGTGGACGAATATTCATATTGATTCATGTTAAAATGATAAGATATTAATTCAACAATATGAAATTTACCAGTTCTATGTGATAATCAAAATCACTGTCAATGTCTTTCTCCGCAACATTGTTTGCAGCAAATAAACTCCCTAATTCAGCATCAAGTTGCCTCAGCCTTTGTGTATTATTAGCTATTGTGTCTGTTGCTGCAGCAATTTCTGTATGCAGCATATCTTGCTGCTGGCGCACAGCAATAACCATCGGTTGAGTTACATGACCCATAGCCTAAAGAGGACACAACACTTCATATATATTTTAAGCACTTAGTCAGAGCGCAAAAGAAAAAGCTATTTTAAAATTACATTACTTCTTACTTCTCTATGATCAGTCGAACAGCATTCATCACATATCGGAAGTTCACATGTTTGACAGAAGTATGTTAATGGCATATAGCCATGTTTTCGACAGCCTTTGGATTTCACTCTAGGACCATCACCGCATGCAATTAGGTCTCTCATCTAAAAATTATGCAAGAAACAAAAAAAATGACAATTCAAAGTTTTAATGTATAAAAAAGGCATTGATGGCTCAAAATGAATGATATGTATCATGTTTATTTGCCGTAATTTTGTAGAATGCAAAAAATTTATTAATTTCGAACTAAAATTAAATTGAGAGCATTGGCAAAGGGTAGTGACACTGCGTGTATTGATTTTTGTGACAACACTGAAACTTACCTGATTAATATAGAAATTTGTCTGCAAGGAACCAATGCCTTCTGGGGGTGGGGCTGTCAAGTTTATTCTTTGACGACAAGAAGGACAATCAATATGATTACGATTCCCCACTAGATGAATCAAACATGTCTGAAAGTTCATGCAAAGCACTTGTTATATTTAAGCCTTACCTATAATGTATTATCAGAAACAGATAAGAGCTCTTATCTGTTTCTGGTATTATATAAATCAGTCCATAAACTAAATGAAACAAGCCCGTAGGAAGCAAAATGTGATTGGTCATGCCATTCGGAAATCACATATAAAATGACAGTTTATGTAGAGCAATTGGTTCTACATATCAATTAAATTGTGAATCCCGCAGAATGAACATGCTAGGAGGGTCCAGGAGCATGCTTTTACAGAAAATTTTCTAATTTTATTATTAGCTGTAATCAGGTACATTCTGACAGTGAGCCATTTTCAGCACCAAATTCTATCTTATATAAAACTGCCTGGAATAATGTCAAACCTACATTGTATGGGGTTTTTTGTTGTTTCTTTTTCTTAAAAAAAAATAACAATAGCATATAATCTGAAGGAAAGGAATGAACTTCCACTTCCTCTTTATATTAGACCCGCCAATGCAGCTGGTGTAATTTGTGGGTTGTATGGAAGCTCTTAAAATTATTTATGTGATGAAAATTGATAAAACGTGAAGAACTTTATTTCAAACACTTTAACAAGTAGCTAAAAGAGAAATACATCAATTATGTTGAATTCTGCTATTCTCATAATATAATTGAACTTTTACGTCCTGTGAGAGAAGGCACCGAAAACATTTACCATCAATTGCTTTCTCCACATTGGATGTTATTACCAGTGGTAATTAGTAAGTTTCACAGTGGAAGTTGACGCAGGGGATGTTGACCTTGATCAAGATATTTTTGCCCGCTAAACTTGGTTTAGAGAACAAAAATGTGTTTGAAACAGCTAACATATTAACATTTATGCATTCATGCTCAAAGAATATAAAATGGAATCAAAGTTCAACGTTTTGTATTTGGGATCAATTTTTGAGAGCGCTTTAGCCAAATTGGCTCCATATCAGTGGAATTTGCGTTCGGGGAAGCAGAGTCACACATAGATCTACCTATGCATTACACTCTGATAAAAGTACCATTTTTTCTGAATATCCTATGGAAGAAAATTGGAGGATACCATGTTAAAAGCTATAGTGTGCCACTGCAATGCGTGTCCGGGGAAAGCTAGTATGTTTATAAAATGTTGTCAGATTGAACTATGACATGTATTGATTATCATTGGTTGTGACACCACTCATTGCTATTGATTGAATTAGGAATTTCATCTTTTTTTTTGCAGTGTCAATATTAGACAAAAATTGAGCATTTTCATGATTAAATTACGAAGTGAGGGTAAATCAATATATTGAATTTTTCGAGTTGTCAATCACCATTCTATCATGACTAAAATCCATTTTCATGATTTTATTTTAAAATAAATCATATTATAACATTCAACATTCAAGTCAATTTGATTTTGTTTTGCAGGCGTGAGGCGTCAATTCCTACAGTTTTGAGCGCGCGGAGGCGTTAGTCTAAACTGCTGCACTCCGCACAGCATGAACACGCCTTCATGGCCTTACTACGTCAGCGGCTATATTGATATTGTGAGGAGATTAGACTAGGTCCGTGTTTTTTTGGGGAGCGTGTTTTCCATCGCAAAATTGAGCACGGAGATTGACCAATCAGCGTGGGTTATTGGCGGTGATTTTTGCACGGAATGATAGAATGAATTATTAGCCTATTTCATCTTTTTTTTTGCAAATTATTAATATTAGACTAAAATTCACATATTTTTTTTCATGTAAATTATTGGTAAGGTCATGATTGAATTATCAATATATTGAATTTTTTTGTTGAAATTATTGGTCATGCCATGGCCTTACGTCCTTAGCCCTTCCTACGGGCCCTGAACAAGATAATCATTTCAGTGTTTTACACTGGCTAAGATCCAATCAATTGCGTCATACCAACCAACTGACCGTCTGCAGGAATAAATGTATTCCTGCTGTCCGGTAAGTTACCCCTCTACAGGTCGCATCGTTATAACTAGGATGCTCATTAATTTAGCATGTCGGTTGGAAATGATGACCACAAGAACTGATTTTTACATGGGCCCAAAGGTCCATATTTGGGTCCGTTTCTGGTCATTATTTGGTCAATTTCTTACTGATTCCCCTCTGTTACCCCTCTACAAATTACATTGTTTGAGCTGGGATGCTCAAATTTACCACGTCAGTTGTAAATATTGACCACAAAAACTGAATTTTACAGGAACTGAAACTGTCCATATTTGGGTCCATTCTGAACCATTATTTGATCTATTTCTTACTGTTACCTCTCTACAAGTCACATCGTTTGAGCTAGGATGCTCAAATTTGGTTTATCAGTTGAAAAATGTTGACTTTTGGAGAATATTAAATGCCATATTTGGGTCCATTCCATTCTGGACAATTATTTAGTCGCCTTCTTACTGTTACCCCCCACATCGTTTGAGATAAGATGTTCATTTTTGGTTTGTCTGTTGAAAATGGTAACCTTTCTGCACCTAATTCATGTAGACAACAATGGCCCCTATTTGGGATCATTGTGACTATCTATTATGGCTAGATGGTCCCTGATTCATTACCGATTTACAAAGCACACCATTGGAGCTAGAGTTCTCAATATCGGTAAGTATGTTAATGGTGAATAATTGAAAGTATCATTTCAACCACAAAGGTCCACATTTGGTTCCATTGTGGTTGTTTTTTATCTTACTGTACATAATCACTGGTTTGTCACCCCGGGTGAGGCTTTTCATTTTACATATATTTATATATATATGTATACTATTAGATGAACAACATTTCATGATATTTTGATCTTATTTGTTGATTACAATCATATTAATTCAAATGAATGGTGTTTATCCCATCCCCAATTGAATCACACTCCTCACTTAAAAAAAAATAAAATAAATAAAAATAAAACTACAAATTCAGTGAAACTCAAAAAATTTCCACAATCCCAACCATGGCAACTTTGATATTCATAAAATCAATGCATGTGAACTGTCTCCGTTCACCCAACATTGTGTGAAGAGCCAACAAAAAATGCTTGAAGGTTATGTTCAGTGGCAGAACAAATATGTTTGTATAGAATATACATTATAGTGTATATAGTGGTATAGTATATGCTTGCATCAAACCACTGAACACAAGAAATGTAAACCGAATGATTTTCGTCAGACGTAACTTGCACGGTGCATGTCAGAGGCCACCTATCTCTCCCATGTTAAATGTGACGCCTGCAGTCGGAAATCCACGGTACGTCTGGTGAAAATCATTCAATTATGCAACATCACGTGACCTTGAGTTTTGGTCAGCAAGAAATATCTAAAATCCTGTACCCTTGGTTCACAGCACTTGGTCTCATGATAGTTTTGTATTAGTGTTCTTTTAGGCTGTGTAATTATCACGAAAGAGAATTTTAAAATTTATATTATTAACGTTATCAAGCACTACAAGGCTCCTTTTCAAATAAAATGTCTCCACAAAATAAACAATATACTACTACATCACAATAATTATAAGGTACTAGCCTTCCCCCGTCTCCTGTCGGAGACATAACACACGCAGCAACAATGTGATGGCTAAAGTCGCACGCAGCAACAGACAAACATAACGCACGCACATTTCTAAACCCGTGAAACAGACACACAGAGCAACAGACAAACAACGCACGCAGCAACAATGTGATGCCAAGACCGGAAGTCGCCGTAAAAAAAAGAATTATTTTCATTCGATTTTTGATGGTAAGTCAGTTTTCTAATCAATACTGATAAAAGCAAGTGCACGAAAAACAAATAAACCTGTAAAAGGTGATTTCCCATAAAGTGCAACACTCAAAATGCGTGAAACCCGGGGCGTGAAAGCGCCCCAGGAAAATGATTGCATGCGAATTTCCAAAATAAAAAAAAACAACCATGGCCATGCCCCTCTTTGCGTAATTATATAAGAATTAAAACATTACAAACATGCTTGCATAGTAACATGTATGTTTTAATATCTTATAATTATTGTGATGTAGTAGTCAGGGTCAGGATTAGCCACTCGTCCGCTCGTATTGACTAGTAAAAAATTGTGGAGGACGAGTAGAATTGTTTGGCAACTCGTCCTTTGACAAGTAGCCATTTTGGTTAATTTGGCATGCAAATATAGAGTTTTGTGCAAATAGGACGAGTACATTTTTTTGCAGGACGAGAAGATATTTGAGGGTTACTCGTCCTGGTGATGAGTAGCACTTATCCACCTAATCCTGACCCTGAGTAGTATATTGTTAATTTTGTGGAGACATTTTTTTGATAAGGAGCCTTGTAGTGCTTGAAAACGTTAATAATATAAATTTTAAAATTCTCTTTCGTGATTATTACACAGCCTAAAAGAACACGAATACAAAACTATCATGAGTCAGCAAGAAGGCATGGTATTTTTGAAGGTATGATAAATATTGAATGTGGAGAATATAAATATTATTTTTCTTACATTTGGAATGAAAAAGGCATTGTTCATTGATATTTGGCTTTACAGAACAAATATCATTTTGACTGTGCATTATCTTTAAATAGCATATTTAATACTATTTATATGTAGAGTTTTACCCATAGCTATACAAACTTACAAAGAATAAGAAAAAATAATAAATAGACCTATCACTTGTGGTTTTATATCGATGACTATATAAAATTGAATCACGTTCCTTTGTATTTCATAACTTCTTTTAAAAATCAATATTCATATCTCCTTGTTACAAATTAATTGGACTTACCAATATATCGGTAGAAAACAAAACTATACATACAAAACCAAAAAAATTAGCAAAGTGAGTTTATTCTGTTATCAAAACCCAATCATTTAAAGGGTAATTTTCAGTTGATCAATGAACAATTTATATAAACATATACAAAATACATACCTTACAATATGAATGATGGCATGGCAACAACTTGGGCTGGTGATCATGGTCATCATAATTTTCCATGCATATAGAACACGAAAGAATTTCAGATACGTTTTCTGCAGCTTGGCTTGTACGATTTGATGCTGGTCTTTTCGGTGGTACTTTAGGCCTTGACATATTTATTGTTCTCTAAAAATAGATAATTCAGAACTAAACTTTAGCCTGAAAAAAGTATAGGTTGACAATACCTGACTGAAAAACAGCATCGCAATTCACGTTCAGCTTTAGGGAAAAATAACCAGGTTTTTAAAATTGCAATGATGTCTGATCATGCAGGTGATTTTCTCACTACATGCGTAAAAAAATTGCCTTCGCGACGAGACATCGATATAACTTAACATTAACATGCCTGCATGGGGGGCATTCGGTTAAGTTTGATATTCCACTTTTTTAGTGCACCATGGGTGCATGATTTTTAAGCTCCCACTAAATATTTTGCGTGTGCTGAAAATTTTCATATTAGGGATCGTTCACAAATGACGTCACCTCATTTTTGGCCTTTTTTGACCCCCCCTCCCCCCTTTTCACCTTTCGTCATCTTTTCAGCACCCCACCTCCTGATAAGTGACGTCATCTTTGCCTCACCCCCCCCATGCCCCCTGCGCAACATGGTTTCTCGATGACATTTAAAATTGATTTAACTGTGCTGTTATGTAAATACATTTAGCTATAAATGTCCATAATTTTTACATAATTTTACAAATGTATTTAGTATATAAAGCAAACATAGCAATGTGATTGCAGCTAGTATATATATTACAACCCACTTAACACGTCAGAAAGTAATTTCAAATACTGTTCTTTTCCCCAAAAGGTGACATCAACAAAGCGTTAGACCCCATGCCCCCTGTCACCTTTCGCTGTACCCCCCCCCCACCCCATTTGTGGACGATCCCTTAGCTAGGATTCATCTATTCCCTCACATGTAAACGTACATTGTCAAATCTCACGGCTATATACGCAATAATAGCCATGATATAACCACATGCATATCCATATTTGTGTAACTTACTCTCAAAATCCAACCAAATAGAAGACCCACTGCTGAAATGATCAGCGGGGAATTCAAACGTCAAACGTACGATCTCACTAGATCACCAATCGCTAAAACCGGCCATTCACATAAACTGAATTTTACTTCTGAAGTGAAATTTGGCGACTTCTATCATAGGGGAGCTATCTGTATCTGTATGTTATTCTGCAAACTCCACATGGGATATCGCGCAGAAGTCACGTGACGTCACACTATTTGTGAACTGAGAGGTCCATGTCAGGGTGAATGGACCCTGCCGTCGATGGGGTAGGCGGCATGACAGCATCAGCTGGGAGCTGGTTCCACTGAGGAAGTGTTTGTGGAAAAAATGAATATCTGTAATCTTCTGTATTGGTTTGGATGTGCCGAAATTTATATTGATGGTTTGAGCGAGTACGAATGTCTGATTTGAATAACATATTGTTGGTGAGTATGGCTACTAAACCATGAACTGTTTAATACATTATTTTCAGTCTAAAATCACGCCTTCTATCCTCAAGGGATATCCAGCCCAGGGCTCTTAGCATCTCTGACACGCTGCTTGTCCTTAAGCGGTTGTTTGTAACGAAGCGTGAAGCGCGTCGGTGGACTGCCTCTAGAGAGTTGATATCTTTCCTATTGTAGGGGTCCCAGGCGGAAGCACTGTACTCTAACACAGATCTTACTAGTGCAAGGTATGCTCTTTTCCTTAACTTTCTGGGGCAGCAGCGGAGGATCCTCCACAGGAATGCAATCTTTGAATTGGCCTTGCCAACAATTGACTCAATGCATGTGATACGTAAACTCACGGATAGTGTGCATGGCCGAACAGTGCGATTGATGCTCTATGGATAAGTAAGAAAAACAGAGCATTGATTTTGTTTTTGACGTAAGTCTAGCCTAGTGAATATTCCTCGCTGAAAAGGCACCCGGGACATGGGTTTTAATGAACATCAAGAACATGGAGTTGTAAAGGCAATGTGAGCAATCAACCCTTGAGGAACAACCCGTGAAAACAGACGATGGTAAAGGTAAAACAGTTAACATCCAGGTCCATACTAGTATTTAGTATAAACTTTGGCCTACTTTTAAAATTGTAAATCTAGCGCAATAGTACTTTAAAGTATCTTGACAGCCAATGCAATTGCTCTTTTCTTCTTTGAAATGAAAATTGAAAGTAAAGAATGAACACAATTAATAAAATAATTGTTCACTGAACTCACCTTTGGCCTGTAAATGATAAAACTCGGACCATTTATTTATCTAGAGAAAAGCCAAAGATGGCCAATTGTTTGCCTAAACTTATTAAGATTTGAGTCACTTTCTATATATTGATCGAAGATTATAAAGTAAAGGAATCATATACATGTTCATTTAATGAAATATATTAATTACTTGTGGATTATATTTTATAAAGTATATGAGTACGAGAGAGAAAAACAAAGCAATCGTCTTCTTTTATCAATAGGTATCTGTAGTCTATAGGCCAAAGATCTATGCGCAGTGAATACGGAAGTACATCGCTGTGCGCATACATGTGTTGCGCCATAAGGTGGAGAACCGGTCAGTATAAATAGAATATCAGCTAATTTTCATGTAAACGTACGCTATTCACTTCTTTGATACTATGTAATACGTGCATATGGTTGTTGTGTGTTATTAGATATATCGACTCTATAATCCACGCTTTAAAGTTAGGTCTATAATTAAAAAAGTCGCGTTAGTCCAGTGAACATATGTCAAGGAGTGACAATGTAGATCTTCCCGGGTCTTCGCCCTACACGTAGAGCTGAGTTAATACCCTGTATGCTGAGAGAGACGCCCAGGAACGAACAAACTCTGTATATTATACGGCTATGTAGATCTATATATTCAATCCTTTAATTCCGAAAGTGGCAATGCCCAATGGCCGTACTGGAAATTTTCATCAACTTGATTTAATAGGTCACTGGTGTTCTGAGTGTTGGTACATGGACCTCCAGTGGCAGGTTAGGTATAACCAATGGAGCCTCGGGGGTGGAGGGATCACCAATCGCTTAAACTGGCCAATCACATAAACGGGGAGTTCATGGCATACGTAAACTCACGGATTGTGTGCATGGCCGCACAGTGTGATTGATGCTCTAGCTATAGTTTAGGTTAGGTGAGTTCTTTTGCATGCAGAGGGGTGGCTCCTCTACACAGGACTCGCCTTTTAACGAGGCTTCCGAACCTCGAACTTACTTCATCTTGATCGGTTACGCCTCAGAATTGTACTTTTACCGATACTTGAAGCGTACGGAAGGTCATATGGTGACGTTACATGGACCTTCTCACTTAACTGCAAGCCGACCTAGTGTATGGTCGGATTTGAATACCACAGTCAACTTGGTGATTTAGTCCTTACCTGACTCATGGGTAATAATTTTGCTACAGGACGTAAACTGTCTAAGTGTATTCCAAACAAGGCACATGTTTGGGAAAGGAATTCATGGGCTGTTTCAGTAGTACATATATAGGGTGCGAGAGTCTTGACTATCTTAGGTAATCTCTGTATAGGCCTATTTCCGTGCAACGATCAGTTCGTGTTGCCCACCAAACAAAGGCATTAGTGGCTTTTGAGCTTAAATCGTTAACTAGCAACCAGTGATTGGTCAATGTGGTGTATGAATTAACTGTCTCATGTTATATCAGCTGTGTAATGCTAGTATTTTCCCCACAATAATAACTCGGGTACTATTGTGCACGTTGTTTGGCAATGTTTGCATCTAAAATAGAGGTAATACTGACTTATGAGCATTCTTACGTTGTTGTCTTTTGTTTCGTTTTCGCGGCAAGGAGAAATCTTATTATCTACTCAAGTAATAGACATTTTCCTCTTGGTACTTGAAGTACCCATGTGAGGACTCTAGTTATAGTCTGTAATTGCATAGTTACTTATTCCAAACTCCAAGAAATCAACTTATAATTTCAAATTCAATCTAAAAGTTCTACATAATGCATGAAAGGTGAAAATTTACTTCAGTGTTACATGGGAAACTTAGAAGTATTTGTCTTATGATTATGAAAATTTTTGTTATTTGAGATTTTGAAAAGCATGCATGTACTTCGACATTATTTATGACAGGATTATGAAATCTGCTTTTTCAGTTGCAATCCATTGTTAAGCAAAGTTTCAAAATGCCACGGGATCGGAAGCAAGAACAAACACAAGATAAGTTGACTCGTGTTGCTATAGTCAACAATGATAGGTGCAAACCTAAGAGATGTAGGCAGGAATGCAAGAAATCCTGCCCTGTAGTTAGAATGGGTAAGTGATAGAATTTTGTATTATTCGGTTTTACCTGTATTTAAAAAGATACTGTACATTAATACTTATCTCACAGTTAATAAATTATTTAAATCTATATGTATGCTGAGTAACCTGTGATGACTAATCACTGCGCAAAATTGTAAGGAGCTAGATGATTTCCCATAAACATTTGGTAGAGATCTCTAGAACCAATGTGAATAAGTGTATCTGAGGTTTTATATTTTTTCCATGTTCATTGAATAATATTAATGTGTAATGTTCTGGCTAGTGCATCATAGTGCTCAAGATAATTGAAAGTCTAAATTTGTTTTTTACAGGTAAATTGTGCATTGAAGTCACACCAACTGATAAAATTGCTTGGATATCTGAAGATCTTTGCATTGGTTGTGGTATATGTGTGAAGGTATGTGCTTCCTCATTGTGGTTATTAAATTATACCATCAATATATGTGTACTGTTACTGATGTTGTTTTATCAATAGTCATGCAAGTTTTTAATGTTTGATATTAACACAAATAAGCTAAATAAGGGTCTGGTATGTTTTAATTATTCTCACTTTTGTAACCCTTTGGATCAACCTGAATATTAGATTATATTACAGATATTTAGATAAAGATTATCATTAAATGACCATATTTATGTGGACATAGTCACATGATTAATGTTTCATTAAGCCACTAATTTACAATAGCCATGTCCTTTTTCCTTCATTTTTCTCTTAGAAATGTCCATTCGAAGCGATTACTATCATTAATCTTCCAAGTAATCTTGAAGGACAGCAAACGCATAGATATTCAGCCAATTCTTTCAAGTTGCACAGGTAGTTAATTCTCCATGCATTTTGATATTTTGATTGCTTTTATGTGTAGAAATTTTTATAAAAATCATTGTACCATTGTTATGACATTTATACATTTTGTAAACTTAGATACTAAAACATCCCAGCGGGCCTGTCGTTAGATTAACGTCAGTGTTCGACATGGAAATTTGCTTCGGAATATGTTTGTATCTAAAAAAAAATGTGATACACCATTGGAATTTTCATTAACCTGCTTAGTGCCGGGGCGCATATATGCACCTCAGATTTTACGTGCCTTTAGTGCCGGGGCGCATATATGCGCCTCAGTTTTCAGAAAAAACAGCTTGAGTTTGTCTGCCATTTTCGTATATAAACACTCGTGGTTCTAGTCTCAAATTCTGATGTGTCAACAACAACAACTTTACCTTCACATTTCGATGCATTTCTAGAAGTAAATAAGCAGCATAGTGTTAATATTTTAATTATATTAGTGTGAACGAATATTTACCCACCAAACACGCATTATCTGCTGCAATTTTGAGCCGCGAAATACTCTTATTTGTGTTCGCAAAACCATGGCTTGTCGTATATGATTGAAATCCTCGTGAAACCTGCTATTTATCGAGACCTTAAACAAATGTGAAACTAGACTCATCAAGGTCATATCCAGATATATATTTTGAGCCTTAATAGCGGTATTCTTAGGTTCAAGCGCCACAAAACACGTTGACACTGCTAAAGAACATCAATTAGCCTTTATCAAGAGGGCTCTTAACGATTCTATATCAGCGACGTGCGCTGCGCAAGGCTGATTTTCAGGAAATATCGGCTTTTGGTAAGAGTGACAAAGTTGGAACATTTTGAAGAAGAATTATCATATTATTCGTCATCCATGCCCCATCTTATTGTATCTTGGATACCGGATCACAAATAAACCGTTTAGCAAACTACCCAATAAGTGTGGACGTCGGAGATTTAGTATTTCTATCAAAACGGATGATGTTTTTGTCGGGTTGTCGAGTGCACTCGGAGTGGTGCCTGTCAAACTCACGCCGAATCAGAAATCAAGGTTTGAACATGTTTTTCGTCCGTAATATTGTGAGTAAAAATATATTATTATGAAATATGGGTGGTTTATATTGTGTTTTGTGTGTATCCTCGATAAAACGTTGCTACAATTAAAATTACTACTGATATGACGACATTTTAAATCGCTCCCGGAAGTTGTCAAATGAATGGACAATCACTCGAAATTGTTAAAATCGAACGTGATGCTGTATGTATCTTTATTTATAATGCTTAAAATGAGAAACTAGACCGTCTCCTGAATATGTACTGTAAATGTGAAAATTTTATGATGAAAAACGTAAGAGCTTCAAAGGATCATATTTCAACTATGACAATTGAAGACCCCCACAGTGAACAACACGTCACGCAAAATGCGTGTCTGGCACTCGGGGTATATATAGTGGATTTACGGCTGGCGTCAAGAGGGTTAAAATGTGCTTTGAATACAAAACAATACTTGTCTAACATGTATGACTGTTGCTGGATAATTTAGTATCTAAGGTCATCGTTGTTAATGTATATCCATATCAAAGTGTCCGTGACAATGTCCGTGCAATTTGTACTGGAACAAATCAAAGTGTCGTATCCATTATATGGATCAGAAGCATTAACAGTTTGTTTTAATGTATATCTAGAGCATGCCAATGGTGTGTATGTGCATGATCAATGAATATGCATGATCCATTTGTATGTGCATGATCAATGAATATGCATGATCCATTTGCTTTTTTTCCATGGGAAACGGCGGAGCAATTTGATTGGTTAAAAAATTAAATCTGCAAGGACAGCACTGTTGACCACAAAATATAGTGGAGGGGTTTCTATGAACCACTCATTACGGAAAATTCTAACATGTAAAATGTTAAATCTGTTGATCTTTTTATAGATTACCAACTCCACGTCCTGGTGAAGTTTTGGGACTTGTGGGAACAAATGGCATTGGCAAATCTACAGCTTTAAAGATTCTCGCTGGAAAGCAAAAGCCAAACCTCGGGCGTTTTTCAGTTAGTACATTCTACAAGGCTTCGAATGATTTTATGTAATCTTGCCACAACAAGCTATCAACTATCATTTGTTACTCTGATATGACCCCAATCACGGGAAGATGATTTTATATATGCTGGTGTGTCAAATAAAAGGCCATACATCTACATGTACCACTCATTTTGGATCTTTTAGGACCCACCAGACTGGACAGAGATTCTTGCTTACTTCAGGGGATCTGAATTACAAAATTACTTTACTAAGATTTTGGAAGATGATTTGAAAGCAATTATCAAACCTCAGTATGTTGACCAAATTCCGAAAGCTGTAAAGGTTAGTTCAACTTTAATATTCTTTGATTGTAGTGAATAGTTTTCTATTCTTTATAGGTTGTTTGCCAATAATGAAAAATTCAATTTTCTTTCTCTTGTTTCAGGGATCTGTCCAAGAGTTGCTAGATAAGAAGGATGATATGAAAAATCAAGCCAGTGTATGTGATATGCTAGGTAATATTTAAATCTTTGTTACTTTGTCACCTGTAAAATACTTAATATTTCTCAATATTTTAATGATTGCTTTATTCACAAAGTTTGAAACTATTTTCCAGATTTAATGAATGTAAAGGATCGAAATGTGCAAGATCTTTCTGGAGGAGAGCTTCAGAGATTTGCATGTGCCATGGTCTGCATTCAAAGGGCAAACATGTATGTTTCTTGATCCATAAAATATTATTTCACGCTTTTGTTTTGTATGATGGAGTTTATTCAATAGCAAAAATCATTTTGATGTAAAATTTCTCTCATATTGACTTTGTAGCTTTATGTTTGATGAGCCATCGTCCTATCTGGATGTCAAGCAGAGATTGAAATGTGCCCAGGCTATCCGTTCACTTCTCCTTGCTGAGCGATACATTATTGTTGTAGAGCACGATTTATCAGTTCTTGATTATCTCTCTGATTTCATCTGCTGTCTGTATGGAACACCTGGAGCATATGGTGTAGTTACCATGCCTTTTTCTGTGAGAGAAGGTTTGTATGTATATAAATTCTCAGTTATGGATTGCAACTTCAACATTTTCTAATTTGTTTATTCCTAGGATGTGTATTTCCTGCTTTTTCTTGTAAAATTAAGTTTTTTGAAGTCTCTAAAATCATTACGTCTAGGCTAGAAGTTTATTACACTATCATTATAGTTTGATAGAAAACACTTTTCTATGAAATTGGGTGTTCTGCCTATGGCTGATCATGACCGAGTTTTGAAGTTTGCAAGCAATCTCCATTTCAACGAAACAAAATGCTTTTCACTGGATCGAGCCTGGTGGCGCATAAAACAAACAAACATTTTTCCCACGCTATTTGTGTGTGAGAAAAATAGATATAGAGTTGTGTGTCGATCACTGCACTTTGTGATGGTTATAGGCACTAATTGAACTGTGTATCATTGATATTAACGCCAGTGAAATTTTATAGGATTACAAAATTATTTGATATTTCATGGCTAGTAATAGATGTAGAAGTTTGTAAGATTTGATGTCATAAATCTTTCAAAGATTTTAAAATGCTTGTCAAAATATGTTACAGGTATTAATATCTTCCTTGACGGATTCGTACCCACTGAAAATCTACGATTCCGAGAAACATCGCTGGTATTCAAGGTTTCAGAGACAGCAACAGAGGAAGAGGTTAAACGATTGTGTATGTACGACTACCCTGATATGGCAAAGAAGATGGGAGATTTTGAAATGAATATTAAGGTATGTTTGTATTTCCAATATTCTAATAATAGAGCCTTGATTCAGCCATGTAGTTTAATTTATTACTTGGTTTTATTTTTTACAATCCTAAAAACTGTTTTAACTAGTTATTTTGTGGTCCTTAGGGTGGTCAGTTCACAGATTCAGAAATCATTGTGATGCTTGGTGAAAATGGAACTGGCAAGACCACATTTATACGGTTATTGGCAGGAAGACTAGAGCCTGATCATGGTGGTAAGGTTATGATTATTGCAGACTCGCTTTCATGCAGTTTGACCTGTTAACCATATGAAAAATAGATAAAAGCTATTGGTGTCACACAATATTTAACATTTTTTCAAAAATGAAAGTAACTTGTTAGATATCTAGTTAATAATTGAGATTATCATTTTTATAAAAGAGATATTTATTAGAACAAGTTAAGCTTATATGTAACTATTTAAATCAGATAAACTATTATTCAGAGATGCTACCAGGGTGCGCAATAGCGCAGATCTAATTTTACTATTTATGGGAAGCAGAGCGCAGATTGATAGTATTAAGTCAAGCAATAAATTTTGGCATATGCATGATTATTTTACTAAGTTCATCACTTGTTTTGGTTGCCATTTTACCTGTAAAACAGAAACGAAACTGAACGAAAATAGCTTTGATAAATACTGCATGCAGCCGTGATTCAACCACACGGTACCAAGTGATCGAGAATAATTTGCGTTGCATCGGTTTTGTGACCCTGTTTTACTATGTTCAGCCATCTTGTTTCATTGCGTTTTGTCATTTCTATATGGATACGAAGGATTATTTTTATTTATTTCACTTATGACAGGTAAATTGTCATACAAATAATTATATAAAAGCTTGCTAAGGTGTACCAAATGTATATATAAAGACAAGTTTTTTAGCGAAATGACACCCAATTTTATCAAAAATCCCCCCCCCCCCCTCCCATTTTTTAGCACAGGGTGTGGGGAGATCCACCCCCCTTTGAAAAAGCTGGTAGCATCTCTGTTATTCAGATGAATGTTGGTAAATATTGGTTCTCTTCTGATATATTGCAAATTGTGATTTCTGGCATTGGCATATGCATTTTAACGTTGTTTTGTGCGCATGGTTTTCCAACATATAGAATATAATTTGAATGGACATCTATATTTGTGATTTATGTTTTCAAACTATTAATAGTGAAACCTCCATTGCTGAATGTCAGCTACAAGCCACAGAAAATTTCTCCGAAGTCACAAGGTACCGTGAGGCAACTTCTCCATGAAAAGATCAGAGATGCTTACATCCACCCTCTATTTGTTACTGATGTTGTAAAACCTCTTCAAGTTGAACAATTGATGGATCAAGAGGTATTAATCATTTTCAAACATGTCAAATGTACATTTATGCACAGAATTGTATGAGAGAGAATAATTGTTGAAATGAATTTGTATGTAAATAGGTCCAGAACTTATCTGGTGGAGAGTTGCAAAGAGTAGCTTTGACATTGTGTCTTGGTAAACCAGCAGATGTCTACCTTATTGATGAACCCTCAGCTTATCTCGATTCAGAGCAACGTCTGCATGCCGCAAAGGTGATCAAGAGGTGAGTTTAGTTAGAGTTTTGATATTTTTGACAAATGTATTTTTTTTCAAATATTGATAGTATGTAATCAATGTTGTAAAATTCTTTCCGTTATTGTCTAAATATTCATTATCTTGGTTTTGATGGTTATTCATTCTAATAAAAAATCAAAATGAAATGCAAAACTAAAATTTGCATGGTACAATACATCTTTTAGATTCATTCTTCATGCGAAAAAGACGGCTTTCATTGTGGAGCACGATTTCATCATGGCTACTTACCTTGCTGACAGAGTTATTGTTTTTGAGGGCCAACCATCCGTGAAAACATTAGCCAACAGGTAATACTTGCACCTTGAATTTGGTATGTGCTATTGAAATGAATCTTATCATTGTGGTGTTTATTTGCTTTACTATAATGTGCTTCGGTCGCTGAAAGGATGGGAAGTTGTACTCGTGACTCATGAGTTCGATTCTCGGTCAAGTCTGGTGGTGGCTGTTGCACAAACTCATCTCTAACAGATTACACACTGTTACATTAAATACATGGTAATAATAACGTTTAATAAGTACAGATCAGGGAAGTGGTCGGTAATGTGTTTGATAAATTAACGTCTGCTACGGTTCCAATAGGCTGTATGCTCTCAGGTAGATGAGATTGCTCAAAAATTTAGCAAAGAAAAGGAAGCCATGACCTGGTGTGAATGTAAAGGGGGTGAATGTAAAGGCGCTAGAGCATGATAAAAGTGAATTGCAATTGTAAATAAGCACATAAAATATTTTACGATTAATCATCTTTATATAGACTAATAATACTTGAGAGACTATGTGATGATGTTTTTAGACAATTATGTTATTGGTGTTGATTTCAATTTTATTTCAAATACGGTTCAATCTGTGGTATGTTGTTATTTACACTATGAACACACGAAACTGATTTGTATGTTATAACTAGTTTAATTAAACAAGATTTGTGACATGGTATGCAGCATGTGGTCGCATTTTTCCTTGCTTTCTGTTACGTAATATTCTATGTTTTTGGAACTGGTATTTGAAATTTTTTAATTTAAATTGAAAAGGACACTGGAGATGTTGAAACATGTATAAATAAATTTGGACCAACATGAATTAGATTTTATTTTTGATTTATGAAGCAGCAGAAATAGAACAGAAAACAAGGAAAGTACTAATTTAATTGGATTGTATATGTGGAGTTTGATACTCTGAAATAAATAAACTTAAAAGTTATAATTTATTTGACAGTTTATATTGACAGATGCAACATCTTATTATCTGTGGTTGTAAATACCTAAATTCTTTCACAGATATTGTTAATTTTTTCAGCCCTCAGTTTTTATTGAATGGGATGAACAAGTTTTTGGAATCATTAGAGATCACGTTCCGCAGAGATCCCAACAACTTCCGCCCGCGTATTAACAAGATGAATTCTGTTAAGGTATTCATTTTTTGTATTTGTATTTTTTTTTTCATTATTTTAATTCATTTTTTATTTTATGTTATTCAATTGAGAACGCCTTGTGTAATGATTTGGCTTTCATACTTGTTTCTTTTGAAGAAAATTATTCACCTTGCTAATGCTTTATCACATATCAAATTCTTACTGTGAGACTTGATTTTAGGATACGGAACAGAAGCACAGTGGCAACTACTTCTTCTTAGAAGACTGAAGAAGGCGTCCAGGTTGATCTAAGCGCCACTGGGGGCAGGCTCCTCACCCATTCTGCATACAGCGCCCCAGCACATGATGTGCTGGAAGAATCTGAACATTTTTTACAGATAGAAAACCAGGAGTTTAAAGCTGCAATAGTTAGTAAACGTGTTATTAAAAATTCAAAAGTTCATTGTGCAATCGATATTTTGTTTATCTTTGCAAATTATTTTGTAACATCAAACATTTGTGAGTTTTTTAATCTACTCTGGACATGGTCATTAATTTTCAATTTAGTATATCATTCTAGCAGATCTTGTGTTGGGGAGCAAAGGGGGAAACTTGTGACATCTTCCTCCTTTTGTAGGTGTTGTGCCATTTTCAAATGTGTTCGATGTGGAAATAATTCAAAATTCTGTCTTTCTTGTCTTGGATCACAAAAGTATATAAATTGGCCTGTAATTTGATTTTTTTTTTTAAATGGGGTGGGGGAAAAGGTTGACTTTTGCAAGTTTCCTCTTTTGTTCACTAGTTGCAAAATCATATCTATAGATAAAGTTATGAAAAAAGTGGCGTACCTCACTCCTTGGTAGTTTTCACTTTTTGTTCAATATCTTATGGCTAGTTTGTAATGGGAACATGCATTCATCGATGTTCTAGGTGTATGATTGGTGGGTGTGGCAGGCCACAATATATACCTGATAGTTTATATACAATGTGAGAGATTGTACACGTGGATAAAAGAAGCTGTAAGGAACAAGTGAAAAAATTTCAGCTGGAGAAATTATTAGGATTCAAGTTATGAATTGTCATATATTTTGTTAATATATTTGGCTAGACAAGTGTACAACTAAATGTGAATTTCATATTTGGTTAATTGCTGTGATTAATCATTTATTCTGTTCCCAGTTAGTTGTGTATTTGTATAGTGAAATGTATTATTTTAATATATTGCAATTTGAAAAAGACTTTTCAATACTATTCTTGAATGCCAATGCTTTGTTAAGAGATGTGGATGTACATAACTTTTGATATTTAGTTCTCTTTTATAGTATAACAATTTATTGTTTTTGAAAACAATGAAATTTATAATTATTGATTTGAATCAATTGGTTATCGTTAAAGAAAGGAATGTAATTTGTGAACGCTAAATAAACCTGCATATTCAACCAATTAAGATGCTTTGTTTAGATTTTATAAGTAAATGCTGTTTTAAAATCTATACGATTACTATCAAAAATGTTATTTATTTGGTGCACAGTAGTTTGTTTCATAGCAAGTTTGGTTTGTTTTTTTCTACTGGTGTAATTAGTTTGACAAGGAGTGTAAAATGTTAAAATTATAAATTTTATAAATTAAGTGTGAATATTGAGACTAATTTTAGATTTACAACGGTAGAAAAAGAAACAAAACAAATACAAATTGATATACAATTACTTGTTTACAAATATCTTTGAAACAGGTGATGGTTGAACCACACTAACATACCTTGTTTAAAATCTAATATCATCAATTACTGTAAAACTAGAAATATTCGCGGCTATAAATTCGCGGTTTTGATCCATAAATAATTTCGCGGTTTTTAAGAATGTGGAAATTTTATAAGAATATATCAGCAGAATTTTCCAGCAAAGATTAACAATCAATAAATAGAACTTTATCTTTTATCAATACTTGAAGTAAATGACAAAATACTGTAATAGGACAAAGTGAACCAAAGTATAAGTATATTTGTACAAAAAAATAGTAATCACAAGTTCAAATCTCATTAAAAAATTTAACATTGACTTATTAAACTAATGTCTCTATTTTCTACTTTTTCACATCTATTTTTTTCCCTTGTACATCCTACATAAGGTCCACGGGTTGCCATGGCTGTGTTGGAATTAGGTAGCAAATAAAAAAACATCTTGATCTATTAGAAGCAACATTGTTTGTCTTCTTAAAAAATTAATATATGTTAGTTGCTTGGCCATTTCAAAATTACTTTAGACTTTATTACATACCAGAAAATTAACACACTAGCGTACTGTTTATGAATACTTGTACTGTATTTGTTATGCGTCACTATCACAAAGGTATGTTGTCAAATTAGAAATATTTTTTATAGGCCGCTATTTTCTGGATCGCTAATAATGGGAATCCCCAAACTGAGCTAATAGCAAATCAATATTGATAGACCGTTGTGTAGATCTAAGCACTATAAAATGTACGGTAAGTCAGGAGTGGTTGCCGTAAACTTGGTAATATGTGATGGGGTAAAAAATATTTGCGGACTATTAATGTTTGCGAGCTATTTAATTTTGCGGTTTCTAACCCACCCGCGATATTCGCTAATTAAATCGTGCGCGAATGTTTCTAGTTTTACAGTATTTATCAATTCTGGTGAACATTTGGTGGCTCATGCTGTTAACACCTGAACTAAACCTTACCAATTCCAGTGACATGCGGTTTTACAATATCATACCAACCACATTTTTAATAGTGGCCATTTTGAGTTCGCAATTACGTGTACATGTGGGTGTCAAATTTCAAGAACTTATTGACGGAGAACATGGCTGAAAGTGGTTTCGTACTATTCAGTTGTACGCTACTAGATGTACAAAACTGAAGAAAATGTAGTTAATTGATTAATCTGATGAAAAAGTGGACAAAATCTAAATAATGCGCACTTGTCAAGAAAAACACTGGATGGTTTATGTTCAATGATTGTTCCCATTTGTAGGATTGACATGTCAATTCACGGCCCATTAACACCCACAAATGATCACTCGTCTCTAATAGGTTATAATGGACACCTATTAAGGGTCATTCACAGCCTGTGTCTGCCCGTGAACATTCCTCTAACTCTGTATAAATTTAGAATTAGGACTTTTACACAAATAAAAACGGCTGCAAACCTATTTAGGTGCTTGCCATATATATGGTAGCACATTTAAAGGGTTATACAGTAATTTGATGGGCTCTTAAATTGAATATATTGTTCGGTAACTTTACAATCACTAAGAGTTATACATAATAAAAGATCCAGAAACCTCTTGATGATGCTCTGCTTAATTCACCACTACTGTCTGATCGAAAAAAAAGTCAATTTTAAATAATTCCAGATCCGCTAGTCTAACTGCATCTTGAATGGAATCTATCTACTTAATTAATAATTCACGATTTTCCATCTAATCCAAAAAATATTTGAAATATATGTGCACATTTGTGGTCTTCTAAATATTTTCTGAACTGGCCAAGATCCATGTGATAGTCATTTCTCAATCCATATCCACCATGAGCTTCAAAAACAGGCTCTTCAAATTTGTTGAATAACCGAAATTCAGACAGGTCTTTTTCCAAACCCTCCACGTCCACACCTTCCTTATCTTCTCTGTGCTTACAAGATATATGTTTCCAGTTCGGGTATTTAAGTCGTTGCCAATACTGGTCACAATTTTCTTTCAATCCTTCTACACATATTATTCCAGGTTTACCCGACAAAACAAACCCTGTCAAGTCAAGTTCTTTTGCAGATTCTGGAATCTTTTTTAATAGTTCTTTTCTATAAATATGATGACTGTATATCCACATTCTTGAGAGTGTGAATGGTGATTTTAGTTGAGTGCTATCACTTACTTTGGTCTCAATCTGTGTGCAGCTTTCCAATTTTAAGTATTGGTCTATATTTTCTTTCAACCAAAAGGTTAACTGAATGATACATGTTTCTTTACAAAAAAGACTGCTCATATAGGAATGAAGACCATCATTCAAATTCCGTTGCTGCTCTCTTGAAAACCTTTCATTTTTAACAAATATTTCAGGGGGACTAATTGATGGATATGCAAATGGCAAAGTGGCATAAACATCTAAGGTTTTTATCTGAAATTTACAAATACAATCACATCATTACAAGTGCCATTCATGGAAAAAAAATCTATATATCTAGAACGCCTATGTTTTAAATAAGTATTTTTCCTAATATAACTTGTTTTACATTACTACTAAAAGCATAAGAGAAAATAGTCTACTCACATTTAGGCTTTTATTTTCGAGAGGAAGTGTTATTTGGAAGGATACTTGTTTAGGTTTTATAGTGATTTTTCCATCAAGGAATCTTTGAATTTCTGTAATAGATTCAGCATAGTCCAAAGTAAATTCACCGGGCCCAGGAAACATACTTGCAAGATACTCAACTTCAATTAATTGCTGTGCAAGATTTTCAATCATTTCTGCATCATTTATATCGTCTCCCATCACAATGGTACAAGACCCAACAAAGGGCTAAGTATCTGATGTTGCTTA
>CM032664.1:16061453-16074716 GCA_019095985.1 Streblospio benedicti | reverse complement strand
CTATCACTTACTTTGGTCTCAATCTGTGTACGCTTTCCAATTTTAAGTATTGGTCTATATTTTCTTTCAACCAAAAGTTTAACTGAATGATACATGTTTCTTTACAAAAAAGACTTTGCTCATATAGGAATGAAGACCATCATTCAAATTCGTTGCTGCTCTTAGAAAACCTTTCATTTTTTAACAAATATTTCAGGGGGACTAATTGATGGATATGCAAAGCCATTCATGGAAAAAAAAATCTATATATATATCTAGAACGCCTATGTTTAAATAAGAAGTATTTTTCTAATATAACTTGTTTTACATTACTCTAAAGGGTGTTTTACCTGGAAAAGCACTGGAATGCCACTGTCTATATTTCAAAAATCAATATTCATATTTCAGCGGCAGCACCAGGCTGAACTAATGTTCTGCCTTATGATATTATTGATTTTCCCTGCTCATTCATATTGAATACTAGTAAAATGGACCTAATAATAAATCTATGTTTCAGCCCATGTGAAATAGGGTTCTTATGTTTTCCAACCGACATGACAAATTTGAGCATCTAGCTCAAAACTTGTGTAAACCGGGACGGATGGACGGACGGATGGGCAACGGACTACTAAAGTGCATAATAAGAAATAGTCTACTCACATTTAGGCTTTTATTTTCGAGAGGAAGTGTTATTTGGAAGGATACTTGTTTAGGTTTTATAGTGATTTTTCCATCAAGGAATCTTTGAATTTCTGTAATAGATTCAGCATAGTCCAAAGTAAATTCACCGGGCCCAGGAAACATACTTGCAAGATACTCAACTTCAATTAATTGCTGTGCAAGATTTTCAATCATTTCTGCATCATTTATATCGTCTCCCATCACAATGGTACAAGACCCAACAAAGGGCTAAGTATCTGTTGTTGCTTACACAGCTTCCTACAAATGTAATTAATGAAGTAAAATACAAATCACACAAACTACAATCCGCTATTTGTAAAAACTTTAGATTGGTGGTGTAAAGTTTTAAACATATCCGCTCACCATGTCGCAGGGACATGTACAGGCAAAGTTTCATTTTTACCTATAAGTAACATTCAGAAATTATGAAGGAGGATTTTATAAATTTATATAATTTCCTTTGATATTCTGCAACCACCATGACACCCTTTAAATATCCGCAGGGCCTTCTTGAAATGCATGGGCTAGGGGTGGAGTGCTGATCAAGGTTCAGCTGAATTACTCATTTCGAGCGTCATCTCCTGATAAGATCAAGATATAGATAATTTTTTTATTAGGTATGAAACCTTCAGGGAAACCCCGTAAAGGTATCCAAAAGGACTGCACACATGCAGAAAGTTAACCATGCATTTATAATAAATATACAAAGTGGTGAGCACATGCATGCCTCTCATATATTTTGTGAATGCCAGAATGGTCCATTAATAGATAGATATATTTCATATAGATCTATGTATAAAAGCATACGAAAATGGGAATTCCAAATATAATGAAGAAGTGAAAAAGTGTCCACACAAGACACGTGTCCTTAAATGAGAGTTGTCTATATGTACAGGTTCCACTGTATACTCTCACCTCCGCTAGTTTGGGGATTTTCTGTTCTCTGACTTAACACACTAAAATCGAGAAATTAAGAGGATGCATCATATGAATGGAGGTCTTTATGTCTATTGGATTTAAAAAGAATATATCTTTATTCTCTTCAAATCAACTGTACTATATAGTTCTCTCTTCACTATTTGTAAACATGCACACGTGTGGAGACATAAGAGACATATAGGAGTACATACTAAAATATATTTAATACTATGACGTATCATTTATCCACTCTCAATTTGTTGACATCTGTCTGCATGACTGCACTCCGGAATGAGTGTATTTATCACTTACACGTACTGAACACTAGAACCATTTATCACTCGGAGCATACAAATGATCAAAATATAATATTCAATCTAGTAGCAGCTTATCTTAATTTCTGATGATTAAGATCTATTAATTGGTATTAACTTTAAAATTTTGAATAACCCTAACGTTACAAATGATCAAATGGTACGGTTAACTTAAGGGTAATCATTTTCTTGCTTGACTTTACCAGTTTCATAACCATGTATCTTATCTCAACATGGGATGGAGTGTGATTGATATGGCAGAATGTGCGCAGTCGTTATGGTTACTAAAAATCCCGACATTTGTTATGTACACAATTTTATTAGCAAAAACAGCTTACAATATACTAACATTGCTTATTGCTTGGGATAGTTTTTCACACATTTTAATGTCATTTTTCTTACACATATAGGAGCTCTACAGAAACAAGCTTTGCAAACCGGCTCGAAGATACAATTTCTTTAATTTATCACAGTTTATATCCATGCATTACAATAAAAATGTCTAGTCTTTGTTTTTCAAAGATCCATCAGGCTGTTATGGATTGTATGTTTTTGTACAAAACAAACATCCAAATCACAGTATAAAGTTAGTGGATTCTTTGAGAATTAAACTTGTTTAAATGAGCTCATTTATGTAACATAGCACAAATACTTGTATTTTGACAGATGTAAAACAATCAGGTCAAATATACAAAAAATATATTCTTTAAAATCACACTTTAGTCTTCTAAATCTTTCCGTTTACACTGTTCTGGTCCACATACACACACATGAAAAAATAATCAAAGTTATAAATGCATAATAATTATACATAATCAACCACTTCACATAGTGCATAATTTTCTTATCAGTAGTTTTTCCTATCAAATGTTAATTGTCATTAAAAGAACTGTTTGTTAGCATTAAGCTTAATCATGACATAGTCACTTCCAGCATATGTGAACGTGTGAGTTGACGTAGTTCTTGCAGAGCATAATCTTCTGGAAGTGGTAACTGTGAGATAACTGGTGCTAGGAGACGTGCAGAGTGGTCAATCTCTCCCTCTTCAGTCTGCATGCTGGCTAGGGTCGGTTCAAGATTGCCAATTCGCTTAGCCATTTCTGCTTGACATAATCTAAAACAACCATAAAAATATGCAAATTAAAAAATATCATGTTACAAAATTATTTTCTGAAATGGAAAAGAAAAACAACAAAAAACATTGATGATAACGTTATAAGAATATGAGGACTCATAAGAGAAATTTCATACAAAGAATTTCCTTAATCAGTCATTAATTGGTATTTTGGTATTTCAACTGTTATTTATGAACGAAGTAGCTGTGACAGATTTTTTTGTCTCGCACTCTCGACTAGCTAATTAGAATAAATTTACTGCGATGTATAAAACATTACACAGTCCATGCTTGCATGTTCACAGAGATGTGAACCCGTCAGCGTTGAAAATCTTAATCACAGCCATGAAAAATCTTAAGAAAATTATAAAAAATCTTAAGAAAATTATAAAAAATCTTAACAAAATCTTAATGTTTTTCTACTTATAATAAACAATAATAAGGGAAATACTAGTATAATTACTAGTATTGTAAACTACTCTGTGGTGAAATGAAAAAAAAAATGATAATTTAAAAAAAATCTAGATATCACGGAAATCAAATAAAAAAAAAGATCACCAAAATCCAACAAGAATTGATAAAGTAGTTAATAATATTTAGATTAAACAAGCATTTGCCATTTACCCCTCTGTCACAGGCTTCATCATAGAAGACCATCAAATGGCATTTTGAAGCAGTGTCATCGTGATTAAAAAAAGATAACTTTATGTGAAACCCTATTAGGAATGATAGTAGATTATATATTTTACTGTTACTTTAATATTCTAAGCATATTAAAAGAAGTTTCAACATATTGACACCAAAGTAGCCATATTGGCAAGTGCGCACCTGCTGGCCATACTAGTTCACTAGGCAACATGCATTTATCACAATGCAAATACAGCAGTGTGCAAACACGTGTTCTCGCACTAGATAAATTACCTTCGTGAACCAGTTGAAATTATTTTGTTTCTTACAAATAAAGATTGCGTTATGAACGCTTAAATGGTGCCGATCAAGCTGTATTTTAAGTAACTGTCCATATTTCTCTTGACACTAGTAAAATCCCGTAATACACCTATGTCCCGGACGTAATGAATTTTCAGGGGTTAAAAATCGTAAAGATACGTGAATAAAATGTAAGTTCACAGCTCTGCGTTCAGAGGAATGCGGTGCATGTTATTATTTTGAGGACCTCCATGGAAAAAAGATCGAAACAAACTGTTTAAGTGATGGTATAAATTTCCAACATTTTTTGGATATTCATAATTTTTGTTAATGATTTATAATGTGAAACCAATCAATCATGTATCACCTATCAAAACATCTTATGCATTTAAATAAAAACTGGACGCTTACTTACTCATGACTCATGAGTAATTTCGAAGTGAACATTTGAACTGGGTGTCTGTGGTTAATGATAATGAAGTTTGTGTGCAATGTTCTCAAATTAAAACACCCCTCCTTCACAGGGAGAAATAAATAGGGTACTGCATGTTTGAATGTGAGATAAGGAAATATATGACTGAGTGGAGTTGTCACAACTCAACAAGGTGAGATATTTCCTTTTATCACTTTCAAAGACATGCAATACCATCTAAATAATATTTGTATAACTATTAAAATCTTCAATACTTTATTAGATGGTAAAGACTCCTACCTGTCCTTCGCATTGTTGCATGTAAGAAGAGATATTCTACTTGCTAACGAAGCGACTTCTGGCTGTAGTTTTTCTAGCTCATAAACACTTGGTTGTCCCTAAACAATTAAAAAACAATACTAGGTACACTTAAATCAAAATTCAAAGTCAACGACTAACCAATACTGATATAGTATGTCCCAACGTCAATCAAGTGGTTGAAATTATTGTAGGATTTGAGCACGAGATTGGAGGGTCAATCGGTAAATTGAGCATGCTGACGTCTGATTGACACGAACGCAGTGAGTGTCAATCAGACGATCAGCATGCTAGTTTTTACTAGTCGATTGACCCAACAAATCTCGTGCTCAAATACCATTCTATCATGACATCCTAAATGAGGGTCATATTCGTTTTTATTTTAAAATAAATTATATCATAACGTTCTCATTGCCATTTTGACCATGTGACTCAGCGACTGTTATTCAGTTAAAACCTTTGAATATTTAGCATATAGTTTGAAATTATCCACTATAAAAACATGTGTGAATGATAAAGGGCGAATATGCGATTGATTTGACACCAAGAAATCATTAATCCAACAACTATAATTTTATAAATATTAGTTGGAAGTCGGAAGATGTGTCAAAATGTTTACTCGTGCTGATTTGCGCATGTAGCGTTACAGCCCTTAGCAGCATGCATATCTTCCCTTAGCAACATGCATATCGTATAATTGACTTACGGAGAGAAAAAAAAAGAGTTGCTAAGCGGGGAAGCCCGATGAGGCCAAGAGGAAGAGGGAAGCCGATGAGATTAAGGCGCAAAAGAGAATTTGAACTGAAGAAAATGGAATTTTCGAAAGTCAAGAGGGAAAAAAGAAAGAAGATAGAATAATAAAAGAAAATGAGCGACAAAGGAAACATGAGAAGGAGATGAAGGAGATGGAACTGCAAAATGGCATGAGAGGAGGTGAAGACAGCAAGAAAGCTGGTAAGCAGAATGACTCGTGTGTGCAATACAAACAGATGAATGAACAGCTGCACGGAGTTGTTAAGAATGAGAAGATTACAGTTGATGAAGAGGCTGCGATTGAAGAAGAAATTCTATATGAGGCAGAAGAAGCTTTAGAAGCGAGCACAGTCGCCAAGGTAACACCTGAGGAGCAGGTTCCTGAAGAATTGCAAAAGTACCACAAACAGATGAAAATGGAAAAGTTAATCTGCGAACACAACAATCTCATAGTGGAACATCAAAAAGGGAGGTGTGTGAATCTATCAAATATGGAGCTTCAGAAGTTGGCAGATGAAGATGCAATGAAAGATGTTTCCGATGAAGGTACGGTGATAGATGTTTCCAATGAAAGTGCCGTGATAGATGGTGCATATGAAGATATAGTGGGGGATGATTATGATGATACAGTGAGAGATGTTTACAATGCAGATGAAGTGAAAAATGATTCAGACAAAGATGCAGAGAGAGATGATTCAGGTGAAGATGCAGTGAGTAATAATTCAGTTAAAGATACAGTAAAAGATGTTTTAGATGAGAGTGCAGTGAAAGATGTTTCAGATGAAGTCATGGTGAGATGCAATTCAGCTGAAGATGCAGGAAAATATGTTTTGGATGAAGATGCAGTGAGCGGCAAAGTAGTGGAAAGGGTTGAGATCAGCTCTGGACTGTATTGTATTAATTTGTTGTTTGGTTGGATGATCACTGGTCGATTAAGTGTGTTTAGTAGGAATGAGCTTGAAAGTGTCTATCTTCTGTTAACTACAAATGATTATCCTGGTTATTATAAATCTAGACTTACCTAGAGGGATTTGTATAAAGAAAATGTTGTATTGCAAAACATAGTCATTTTTTTCCTTTTGAGATTGATCATGAGGATTAGTTGTATATAAACATATATTTACATGTATCCTGTGTCTGCTGATTCAAGCATTGTATAAAACAGTTTTATTTTGATTATATTCAATTGTAGTGTTGTATATCTATTTCTTGTCGGGAGTGTCATGATTTGCATGATTGCATGAATATTGCTTTTGTTTGTTTTGGTCGGGAGTGTCATGAAGTGCATGATATTCGCAAAGTATAAAATAGGTTTATGTGTATATAGTATAGAAGTATGTAGTATATGATATGCTAAGATGGTACTGTTTTGGAGGGTTTTTGGTGTTTGGTCATTGTATATTTGGAGATGAAAGAAAGAGCATGAAAAGAATAAAATAAGAATAAAAATATATAAGATACGAGTTAACTAATTTCGTTATAATGCCTGCTCGACCAATAAGCGTGGGTTATTGGCGGTGATTTTTGCACGGAATGATAGAATACTGAATATCACACTAAAGAGTTTACGCTCTTTTTTTTTACATATTTCAAACGTGATAATTATCATTTTAATCATTATATCAATTTATATTATATTATTTCTATGTTATATTTTTATCCTGTGCTTTAATATATGGACAGTGGAACCAATTGTCTGATGTAAATAAATAAATAAAAATAAAAAATGAGGATTTTTACAATGTCAATGGATTAAGTTGCTCACCTGTTTAAGCATTTCTAGAGTCTGCATCATGTTTATGTAATCCAAAAACACCTTGCCTCCAATGTCCCAATCTTTGATATACACTTCACTACTACCTAGCTCTACCAAGAGCTGTTTTAGATAATCATAATTCTCTGAAAAAATAAATACCAACATTCTTTTTGAATTGAAAACAGAAAATGTATACTACATGTATATTGTATAAATTACTGATTAGTTGCTGATAATTATTTGGATGTCTAGAGTGGTGAACGTTTAGTTTACAGCACATACAAGTACTAAAATTCCATCATCTAATAATATATAACCAATGGTTACCCACAAAAATGTGACTTAAAAAGTGACCTTTCCTAATATCACATCTAATGATGATAGATCCCCATTCATAGTTCAGTTTAGGTTTGGATTGGTGTTTGTTTTTTGACAGCATACATTTACTCAATGGGTGTCCTACGCATTTTAATGGTGAACTAATTGTTGACCAGAAAGGTAGTGGGTGTTTATTTGAGGACGCTTTGGAACCAAAGATTTCTTTCTCAATTCACCACGGTAATCATAAGCTTTGATTATTACATGATGAACAGTTTAGGGACAAATTATTCCTTTTGATGATTTTTTTACATTATATATTACATAGTTATGGTTTAAATAGAATTGACAATACATTGCACATGTGCAATTACAATTAACCCTTTGTAATCGTAAACTTTGTTGTTCTTTGTCCCAGTAAAAATGTCATTTCTTTTTGTGGTTCTTTGTTTCCTTAAACATGTCAATTGAGCTTGTGCACTTATGTTAAACTAAGTACAAAACTAACCATTAATAATGCTGTCGGCAGCCACATTTTTTAGGACAACCTGGTGGCTTTCATTCCAGCGCTCTGCTCGCAGAAGATGCCAGGCCATGTGGTGTGGCTGGTTTTCCTCTTGAGCGCGCACAGCTTTTGCATGATGAATCCATGCTGCCGGAACAAATAAACGATCCCGCACAAATTGCTCCCTTGCTTGATCAGATTCAATAGTGACATGTCTCATTAGCACTTCTTTGACTGCACCTTCTCTCCTAAAAGATGATAAGGATATGAATATGTATATCATTAGCAATTGGATTGCATACAACATAATGTACTGTCACTGTATAAGACAATAACTTACTGTGAATTGTTCTGTAAATGGAGCAACACAAATATTGCCCAGTTCCACAGTCCGAGTGATTCTAGCTGGGAGGCATATGAACAACACAATGCGGCATGATGATACTGGGACAAATGGCTGTATTGGAGTGCAGATATCACACACATGAGATGCCAGCTGGAAAAAAACTTCATTTGAACATAGGACTAACATTTTCACATATATTATTTCAAATTCTCCTTTCTTTATACATATCAAAGCTGATGACAAAGCAAATCATTTTATAACACTAATAAAATCTTCTAATGAGGTTACATATGGCGAATTATAATCAATTAGAAATTCTACTATTTAATACATTTTAGAAATAACAATAAACTTAATGACCAACCTAAGCCTGTAATCGAGATGATTTGGTGTCGATGTGGAAGGATTCAAAAGTGAGTGTAATTCATGAGAACGATCACAGTAAAGCTTGAGTAGGTGATAGCACATGTCTTGTATGTCTTCACCACATTCACCTTCATTTTCAAGGTATGGTGGGAGTGGTTTAGCTGAATACTGTGCACTTCCTTGGAAGGCTTTGGTGTACTGATCAAAGGCTTCTGCTATAGTTGCTGATGGAGGGCAGCTATACCTATTAAGAACAATGCATATTGAAAAGATTTTATATTTTTGGCACATCATAATATTGAGTGTACATTATAGATTACATGAAGTACCACGCAGAATATTAATAGCTTTACCATAGATGCAAAGCCAGACATCTTTTCCAATCAAGGTCTTCACAGGTATTAATGATGGCGGAGTTGCTCTCCCACACCATATATCCTGCGATCAGGGCATACACCTTCAACCTTTCTGGAGTTATGTGTTCATCGACCTGTAGAAGATAAATGAGCATTCAATTGTAAATAGGTAAAAGTTCTCAAGAAAAATGTTAATACTTCTTATTTGAATTAATGTATCTCCTACATACGACAAATAATTACTTCAGGCAGTTCGATAACTTTTTAAGGTTGAAGGAATAGCAAAAAATGGCTATCCAATTTCAAAAGCTTACGAGACAGATCATGAAAATATGCATGCGTCATGTTTTATGTTTTTTCTAGAATGATTTTGGTTTATATATGGACTTTATTCTACAAGTATTTTGTCATTTGATGAAGTCTATTCAGTAGTCTATGATATACACGTTCTATGCACACAATCCTCCTAAAAGAAAGTTATCAGAAAATTACATCACTATTCAGTATTTGCATGAAGCAATACAACTCAAGATGCACTAAATTTAGATGGTCTTTTAGAACAGCATTTTAACAATCAATTGCAACCTTGATATTTACAGCATATTACAAGCACCTACCTTATTCTCATGCCATTGTTGCAATTGTTTTTTCAACATGTTACGGACAATGTCCGACCCATGGACTTGTGCAATAAGCATCGCTAATCTGTGATCAGATACATCCTGTGCTCTTGAACAAGCCTCGGCAATCTGACGTCCAGTTAGATAGCTGAATACTGTGGTGATGTCTTTTTCTCCCTGAAAATATTGAATATGAAAATTTGCTCAGTTTTCTGATAGATCATTAGTAAAGTAAATACATTGAACTTGCATGAAAAAACTGTCCTCAAGCAAATAACAAACAAAAACAAACCTTGTGACGATTATTACTAACTTCTTCGGTAATCCTATCGAAGACGGTGTCACTCAGCCATTTAGAGAGAGCTTCTCGACGTACAAGGCGATATACGTAGCTGTCAGTGTCGCCATCAGCAACACTCAGTTCAGGCAGGTCTCCCCACAGTGCTACACACAACTCCCACACAACACTCATTTGCTCAACAGTAAGGAGGTCATCAGGTGCTATGAAGATAAAAATAAATTTAACCATTAATCAGAACACAAAACATTAGTAAAAAAGAAAGGAAGAAAAAGGAAATAAAAATAAAGAAAGTTTACCATTTATTTGAAAAGCCAGGGGAAAAAATAGATTGTACAGGGATAATCAAATGGCTTTATCAACATAATCTTCCTTCTAATATTAATAAGCGAAAGAAAATATTTTTTTGCATTGTGACTTATGTGCGAGCACAGCTAGCTATGTAATCATGAAATGAAGACAGATGAATGTTATTAATTGTTAACTGTTATCATTTATGATGCTAACGACTTTATTGAGTAATTAGTTAGGGTACAAATAAACAACAAATGATTTAAGTTACCACAATTTCCTTTTTCTTGCTGCAACAAATCAGCGTATTGGTGGAGAGCTTCAACTCCTGGTGTGGGAACAAACTGTGGACATGTAAAATCCTTACAGCTTGATGAATTTTGCAGTTGGATTTCTAGACATCCTTCTAATAAAGACTGAAATTATAAATTGGTCAATGAACGGTACTTTTTAAGATTTATATATTGAAGGAATGAAGGTAGATTGTTGTCACCAAAAACAAGCATAATCGAAAGGACGAAAGAAATAATTTAGATCTCACCATTAAACTTGAATTATCTTTTCCACCAACGTAGGGGGTCATGTGGACAGTTTCAATAGAGATCTGATAAGATGACTCTCCAAGACGTTTCTTTTGAGATTTTCCAGTGGTAAATGGAAGAAGCGAGAACTGTGTGCTATTAGATTTCTGTTCAAGTTTGTTTTCCTGGTTTTGTTGCAAAATAGGAATTCCAGGATGACCTACAATTAATTATCTTATGTATACTCTGGAATTTAAAATAGCTTCTGTAACAATTTACACAACTAGATACATGTAGGCAATTGTGATAAAACATATTCTAATCAACCAAAGTAAACCATCTTACTTGCTGTCCAATTGGGGGCCCAGCCTAACCTAAACGTCCTGCTCATAAACAAAGCTTGTTTTGGTGATGATAGGTAATAAAGTCTTCCCAAGAGACAGATAAACACAAATTCGTAATAATTTGTTTTAAAAAAAAACACATGGTAATTTGATCAAAAGTAGGCCAAAGTACACCAAAATCTCATCAGCTCTGGAGAGAGGTACAACGAAGCTAGATATGAAGTTTGGTGACCATAGGTCAAATACTTCTCCCTGTAGAGTGTTAACAAGGTTTATTATGTAACGCTCGTAAGTTCAAAAGTAGGCCAAAGTACACCAATATCAAATCATGTGAGGAGAGTGATATAGACATACCAAATGTCAAGTTTGGTGATGATAAGTCATAAACTGTTCCCAGGAGACAAATAAACACAATTACGTAATAATCAAAATCAACTTCATCAAAAGTAGGCCAAAGTACACCAAAATCTAATCAGCTCTGGAGAGTAGTACAACGGCTAAATATGAAGTTTGGTGACCATAGCTCAAAACTTTTCCTAATCAGTTTCTGGAGAGTAATCACTGAGGAGTAGTGATACTAAGCTAAATATGAAGTTTGGTGACCATAGCTCAAATACTTTTCCCTGTAGAGTGTTAACAAGGTTTATTACGTAATAATTAAGTTCAAAGTTCAAAAGTAGGCCAAAGTACACCAATATCAAATCAAGTGAGGAGAGTGATATAGACATACCAAATGTCAAGTTTGGTGATGATAAGTCATAAACTGTTCCCAGGAGACAGATAAACACAGGTTTAATAATTAAATCATCGTAACTTCATCAAAAGTAGGCCAAAGTACACAAAAATCTAATCAGCTCTGGAGAGTAGTACAACGAAGCTAAATATGAAGTTTGGTGACCATAGCTCAAATACTTTTCCCTGTAGAGTGTTAACAAAGGTTTTTTTTAAAAACACATCGTAAGTTCAAAAGTAGGCCAAAGTACACCAATATCAAATCAAGTGAGGAGAGTGAAGTACAAAAAAATTTTTTGACACACATACATTGTCCTCAAACTAACCATATTTAATTTTCAAAACAATGAATCTCATGGTGTTCAAGTTAGTAAATTTTAACCCTCTCGGCGCCAGGCGTAAATTTACTATGATACACCCTCAGTGCCAGACACGCATTTTTTTCGTGACGTGTTATTCACAGTGGGGCTTCAATTGTTATAGTCGAAATATGATCCTTTGTAGCTCTTATGTTTTTCATCAGAACATTTTCACATTTACACTACACATTCAGGAGACGGTCTAGTTTCTTATTTTCACCATTATAAATAAAGATATATACAGTATCAAGTAACATTTTGACAATTTCGAGTAATCGTCCATTCATTTGACAGCTTGCGTGGTTGATTTTAAATGTCGTAGTATCAGTAGAAATTTTAAGTGCAGCGACTTTTTTATCCAGGATAGACACAAAAACACCATAAACCATCCCTATTTCATAATAATATATTTTTACTTACAATAATACGCACCAAAAACGTGTTCAAACTTGATTTCTTTATATTCGTGGGTCTTTGACAGGGATCATTCTATCACCCGACAAAGACATCATCCCATTTGATAGAAATACTCGATATCCAACGTCCACACTTATTTGGTAGTTTGCCAAACGCTTTTATTTGTGATCCGAATCCAAGATACAATAAGATGAGGCGTAGATGACCGAATAATATGATAATTCTTCTTCAAAAATTTCTATTTTGTCACAATCTTACCGATTTCCGGGATATTAGACTAATCAGCCTTCTTGGCGCCGCTGCTGCGCGCTGCAATAGATTTGTAAGAGCGCTCTTGATAAAGGCTTATTGCATCATTTAGCACTTGTCCAAATTGTTATGCTGGCGATTGAACCCAAGAAACCGCTTTCAAGGCTGAAAATTCAATGTTTTGATATGAACTTGAAGTCTAGTTTCACATTTCATGTTGGGCCTCCAAAGCAAAGCTGGTTCCTTCACGTTTCCAGCAATGTATGACAAGCTATGGTTTTGCGAACGTAAATAAGAGTATTTCAGGACTCAAAATTGAAGCAGAAAATGCGTGCCTAGGTTGTCAAATATTCGTTGTCACGAATAGAA
>CM032664.1:15997567-16061353 GCA_019095985.1 Streblospio benedicti | reverse complement strand
ACACTTCCATTTTTCACCATTATTATTTTTTTTCACACTATTTTGAATATTCCCCCTGCCGGTAGTCTGCCATATAGTGGATTATCAAGGCCCACGGAGGTATGCCTGTGGACATCTATACTAAGCTGTATGACTGCATGGTGCAGTCAGTCATTGACTACGGAGCATGCATATGGGGGACAAAGGTCATTCAGTGCAATTAATAACATTAACAACAATATCAGGGATAAGTTAGACAGTAAGCAATTGACAGTTCAGATTCAGGAGAAAGTGCAAAAAATGACAGAAAAAAGAATGGAAGAAAGAGCTAAATCAGACGACAGCAAAGCATGGACGGGGCAATAACAAACTTAGGTCATATAGAACCTTTAAATATGAATACAAAATGGAACCATACGTACAAGCCAAACTGCCGAAAAGTGAACGCTCAGCCATTGCAAAGTTCCGAGCTGGCATCGCACCAATCAACATAGAACTCGGAAGATATGAAGGAAAACCTCTACATGAAAGAACGTGTTCTTTCTGCCCAGAAGTTATCGAAGACGAAGTACATGTTATCTTACATTGTCCAGCATATGAGGATATTCGAAAAGATTTAAATGAACACATGAAACAAAATATAGACAATTTCAATAAACTGAATGGTGCACAGATTCTGGGCCTTGCCCTATCAAATGAAAGGTTTATAAAGGTGACTGCCAGGACCTGCAAAAATATTTTAAGAAGAAGGAAAGATCTATACAACATTTAATTGTGAGGAAGTTTTATATAAACAATAATGATTTTACGACCTGTTGTACCAAATGTTTACAACTCTGTTTTAAATTGATTTGTACACTATGTTTTTTTAACGCTAGTCTCTCAATAACTCTTACCTGAGTGGTTGAAATATGTAATATCTGATTTTAATGTTTGTAGAACACATGTTTACTTACATATTTTAATTTGAGACTCAAATAAATAAATAAATAAATAAATATATCAATTTGTTTTTGATTATATTTGTCTCAAAGGAACAAGATAGTGCTGGACTATCAAAATAGGTTTTTATTTAGAATTATGTATATGTATGTCAAATTACAGGGTCGTAGCCAGCATTGCAAAATATGGTGAGTGAGGATGCTGGCAAATGCCATATAGGTGCACAGCTTTTCTAGTGGGGTTTGGGGGGCATTATACCCCAAGAATCTATATGAATTTGTACCATTTTTACAGCGTCTGAGGCTATTTCAAACAGAAAAGTAACCTTAAAACACATATGTAAAAGCTCAGTTTCATTCAGGGTTTGACCTTGGAACAATCCCCTCAAAACATTGGAGGCAGTTCCCTCCCATGTCTCATATGTAGTGACGGCCTTGTAGCAATGTCATATGTGACTTTATGCCTGATAAAGATCATTAGTAATGTTAGTATAATGAACAAAGTAGAAATTAGTATGATATACGAGCACTCTGGCAAGTATGCAGGGGTCTGGCTTAAATATGCTTCGAGAGCTTACACTCTTTGTTGCTACCAGTCCCAACCTCATTATTCTAAGCTGCACTGATGAGTCCTAATAGGACGAAACAGTACTGTCTGTAGCTATATTACGCTCCCTTACTTCGTGTTTGGTTGAGCACTCTCTTGAGGTGCTACTTTGCCAATGCCTTGTGCTTCGCTCACTGCTCCGCAGTTTGAGCACTCTGGCAAGTATGCAGGGGTCTGGCTTAAATATGCTTCGAGAGCTTACACTCTTTGTTGCTACCAGTCCCAACCTCATTATTCTAAGCTGCACTGATGAGTCCTAATAGGACGAAACAGTACTGTCTGTAGCTATATTACGCTCCCTTACTTCGTGTTTGGTTGAGCACTCTCTTGAGGTGCTACTTTGCCAATGCCTTGTGCTTCGCTCACTGCTCCGCAGTTTGAGCACTCTGGCAAGTATGCAGGGGTCTGGCTTAAATATGCTTCGAGAGCTTACACTCTTTGTTGCTACCAGTCCCAACCTCATTATTCTAAGCTGCACTGATGAGTCCATATAATTAATTTCGTTTACATTGTGGTCAACAGTTATCAGGATAGGACATTGCTAGTAGATTATAGGATTACAAGGATATTATCACTTGAATAAGTTGAAAATCGCAAGTACATATAAAACACATGATTAGGCCTTTTATGGTGGAAGCATGATTACAAAGTAAGTGAGTAATCAAAAGATCGAGTACTCGAGTACGAATCGAATTTTATACATCGAGCACTCAGGTTAAATTTTCAGTACTCGTCCCGAAGAATTATGAGATATAATATTAGCAAGAAAATGATAATGAAGAAAATGTAGGAGCTAAAGGTCTCTGAGTCTCCTGGTCCATATAAAATACATCCTAGCGTACTGAAAGAGTTACGTGGTATAAATTATAAAACCCTAAAATCATAATAAATAAGCTGTATGGTTGTGATAAACACCCCAACAACTAAAAGTGCTTGATAAGTGGACTGAAATATTAGATAGTTGGGGTAACATAGATGTGGTGTACATGGACTCTCAAAAGGCCTTCGACAAAGTACCACATAGGCGACTCATAGGAAAGGTGCATAGTTATGGTATAAGCAATCCCCTACTTGTGGGTGGGTTGAAGCGTTCTTAGCTTACAGAAAGCAGCAAGTCATAGTAAATGGTTCAAATTCAGTACAAACTGCAGTAATGAGGGGGATTACACAGGTTAGCGTCCTAGGGTCGAGTCTCTTTTTTGTGTGTATCAATGATTTACCTGATGTGGGAGCAGATGCCTATCTTTTTGTTGACAACACAAAGCTAAGATCAGAATTTAGAGGCTGAAGATGCAGTTGTACGGCAGAAGGACTTACACCAACTTCAAAGATGGTCTGATGAATGGCTGCTTAAATGTAACCCTGACAAATGCAAAGGTATGACAATAGGCAATACAGTAAATTCTCAAGTATATAATTACTTTTTATCTTATCAGAATTGGAGATGCGGCAAAATTTTGTCAGTTACAAAGAAAAATTCAGAGTAGGACATTGGGGTCATAATAGATACGAAACTTAATTTTGAAGAACACAAGAATGAGAACATTAACAAAGCCAATAATATTCTAGGGGTCATTCATAGCATATATCAAATTGAACAAGAATCTTTTGCATGCTATAAAAAGCTTTGGTAAGACCACACATTGTGTACGTAAATGCTGTATGGTGCCACCATGAAATTGATATTGAAGCAATAGAAAACGTCCAGAGAAGAGCAATCAAATTATTACCTACTTTAATACATTTGCCTTATGAACAAAGATGGAAAATCTAAATTTGCCAACTCTTAAGTATCGGCACTGTAGAGGTGACATGATCGAATGTTTCAAGATTGTAAATAAAGTGTATGACAAAGCTGTTTCTGACTTACTTTGCAAAGAAACAGATAGTGTAACCCTAGGACATACCTTGAAGTTACATAAAAGGACAGCAAAAACTAATCGCAGGTTGTTCTCGTTTAGTTACTGTGTGGTAACTTCGTGTAATAATCTACCTTTAGAGAAACGATTAGTAACACCCCCTTATGTAGCCACGTTTGAAAGAAGATTAGACAGACACCAAGAAAATGAAGACACGAAGTTTAATTAGGGATGATTTTGAATCCTATTATGTATGTATATGTGTATATTTGACCGTTATATCAGATTTGTATCCATTTTTTGCTACTGTTAACTATTGTCAAAAAGGATTCAGACAAATTAAAAAAGAAATATTTAGAAGAGATTCGATCTAGTTTTAATTTTGAACGGTTTCGAATTACAACCCTTTTCAAATCAAGCCAAAGCATAAAATGGAAAAAAAAGAAATATTAAAAATATATGAAAAATATTACTGTAAACCAAGTAAATCGAATTTTTGAAAGTTATATAAGAGGTTTAGTAAGAAAAGTACTAGTAATATTAATCAGCCCACAAAGGTCTCATAGGCATGTTGGTAGGGCGGAACGAGCACTGAAAATTGAGCTCGAGTACTCGACTCGTACTTGAGTACTCGACCTTATGATTACTGACTTACTTTGTTATCATTTTTCCACCATAAAGTCTAAATCATGTGTTTTAATTGTCTTTGACATATTGAGAAACCATTAAAAAGTACACAGTCACGCTTTTTGATAAAACATTTATTCTAAGTACCACAATATTATAGTATAAATATTTCAAATTAGCAAGACACCAATTAAAACTATCCACCACACTTAAATTACAAAGGTTCATCATATATTACAAATATCCATAATATATTACAAATGTCCTACAATGATGTTGGTCTTGTGCACTTTCGGTAATAGGCATAACATTTTGGTGGTTGATCTGTAGTAGGGTATAATCTACAATGGAATGCAACACCCAAGGACCCCTGTTCTTTCAACTCACCCTTTCAACTCGGATGCTTTCAACTCACGTAGAACATCTGCAAAACAGCAGAGGCTGTTGAAAGCTTAGTGTTTGTATTATCCTGTTTAAAACTATATGTGTTATAATGACCTTTAAATCCATGATAAATGAACTTCAACCAGAATATAAGTATATGTTTGATAAAGACTAATGCCATACATGATTACATATTCAATACATGTAATAATGTTACTGATATAAACTAATGAACAACAATGCAAAAACCCAACACAGAACACATATGTAGATCTATGTATACAAGTTTATCACATTGCCCCCCAATTTCACATGACCGATCCTAGCGCCAGATCCTCCCAAATACACCCGATATGTCTTTTCAGGGTGGATCTTGCGTGTTCTGGCCTCAGATGTGGAGTGATTTGGCTGATTCGGCAGCATTGGGTGGTTCGGGTCTGATTTTTTGCTTTTCGGCTTGTGTGCTCCTGTGATGGAGTATTGATGTTCAAGTGGGCACTAAACCACACCACCGCCCTGCTTTTCTGTGCTGTCTGCGGGGGGGGGGTTATCACGTATTTGCAACATACATCCTATTAAAGGTTTTTTAGCTTAACTGTGGCCTCGTCTTTTGCTTTGGCAAGATGTATGGTGACAGATGAGGCCGTAAGTGCCGCCACTAACGTTACAATCTTAAGCAATTATGGAAGCATGAAACGGAAGCTTCTTTTTCAACAGCACGATGCTCCAATATCAATGCTGTCTACCTGGGGGAAAATGACACACTTCTGCCAGCTTCTGGCCTAAAAAGTGTTATCACTTCTCTGGAGAAGTGAGTTGGACTTTTCGGCCTGTGTGCTCCCCGTAATGGATTATTTAGTTGTTAATCAGGCCCAACGTTTTGGTTGTCTGGTTCGTCTGGAGGACTAACATGTTCATCGCTAGGTCTCTCTGCTAATGGTGGGCTTGCTGACATTTTCCAAATACTACTAATTTGCATATTTCATAAAGCTAATTTGCATATCATAATGATATTTTCTAAGTCTGTGTGACATAACGAATCTTTTGATACCAAGATCAATAAAATCGGCCAAATATGTACAGAGGGGTGGGGTGGGGGGCGTGTCTACAGAGATAGCGGCACTCATGACTTTTTGATGGTTTCGAGAATTTTCGGGCGGCCATGTTGAAAATATGTCAATTTGGTCAACAGGCACCCAAAAATATAACTATGGACTATATGGTTCAGGAAAAACATGATTAAAAATAGTTTTAAGAGTGGTCTCGGTGACCCATTGCGGCCTTCTAGACTAAACGTTTTTCTAGCGACGCAGTGCAGTGTTCTTTGAACACTTTTGATCTAGTTTTACTTTTGCCGCCTGTGCACTTCTTGCAGGGTTTGTCTAACATTAGTTATATACTATATAGAAAAGTACAATGTTCTCAATACTTTAAAAATAAAAGGAAAATATGACATTCTTATTTATTAACATTACCAAGTCCCTTATACACTGTCGGCCAAATCGGAGTCAAAGTGACTCTTAGTCTAGCACCTATGTCAATTTTGAGCCCACGGGGAGAACAAGTTAGTCATTTGTAGTCACTACCATGAAATAAAAAAAGGTAAAATAGGTAACAACAATTGCTTATTGTCTATAGCATATAATAGTAACAATAGTCGTGCGATAAGCTTTTCCACAAATGTTGTAGCTATTCTTTTCATCTGAACGAATGCTGCTGGTTTCTAGTCAGTGCGAATGCCACTTGTTGCTGTTTAAATCGTTCCCACTCCCTAGCCTCTCTCAACTCTTGTTTCACATAATTTGCATTTGGGTAACCAATAATCTGTAGCAACAATAAGAAAAAAGATTAAGAAACCAAAGCACATTTAAATCGGCAAAACATCTATTTAAAATATGCTTAATGTGATATTTTACTATACATTTTATGGGAAAGAAACGTATACAATACAATTGAATGAAGACTTATTTTGTTTAAAAATATATAGAATCTATGGCTCTAAATAATAGATAACCACAAAATGCATGAGGGTCTAGATGGGGGGTCTTGATCCCACTTACCACTTATTCCCCACTTCCCACTTAAATTTTAGCTCATTTCCCACTTCCCACTTAATATTTTCATTTCCCACTAAAATGCGTACTTTTAATGAACATTTTGGTCACTTTTACAAAAAAATGACATGATATTATACCGACCAATTTTAAACTTGTTATAAATTTGCGTGCACGACCCCCCCCCCACACACACGCATTTTTTATAGTTTCCCACTAAAATTAGAATTTGTTCCCACTTAATTTTGGAAATTTTCCCACTTCCCACTTAATTGCCCAAATTCCCACTGACCACTTAATTTTTGCCAATTTCCCACATCCCACTTAATTCTAATGCCATTTCCCACTAACCAATTAAAGGGCATCGGCACCCTCCATGCATCCCTAATGGTATATTCATCCCCCACGTCCCCATTGTTCACAGAAGCGCCATGCTACCCACAGGAACAAGGTGATCTCTTAATTCTCAAAACCTGTAATCCGATGTCACCAGGCTTAGGGTGACGGGGGTGTCAAATCAGGGATCAAGGTAGAGCAGTACGTCTCTTGCATATATACGTGTGTACTAACCACGTGTAAACCATGGGTCGCTCTGTCCCCTAATGGTCACACTCTCCCACTACCCAACACATCGACCATGGGCTACCCACTATTCCCGGACACCCACAGACCACTGTGAACGTAGCATTATAATACGTCGGGACTGTGCAGTAAAACAACTTCTACAAACCTAAACTACCTGGATACCTTTGGAGTAACATCATGAACATGGAGATTTTTTTTAATGTGAAATGGGCGCATTTGGTGTGGTCACCGGGTGCTTGTATGTATCAAACGTAATGTAGATGTAAATGTAGATGTAATTATTACTATTAAAATGAACTTACCATGTCACTGACAACTCGAAGGACGTTGGTATTACAATGCTTCAAGAACATCTTCTTTGATAACATTAGACATTCTGCTCCGTTGCTGATAAGAATAAGCCGACTAGGTGTCCGTTGGAATAGTGATTCCAATCCCTATACATTTATTAATAGTATAGGGTTTATGAATAATCTATGATAAAAATACCAACGCACACATCAATATTTCGTTATGAAATTTCATTTACTTACAAATACGGATCCAGGACCCAGAGTCGCAACCTGTGCAAAGACGATATTATCTTCATGTTTAATGTTTTTCAGCAAGTTCAGTTTATTGATCTGAAAGATTTCAAGATTCAACCTAAATAAACCAATTTAAGATACGCGGCCCAGTAAATGTATCATGATTCGTTGGGTATAATGATTCACAAATGACTGTACTGATGCATACTATATGTCACTCAGCTTCACAGCAGCCACACAAGAGTATTATATACAAACAACTTGCATTTAAAACAGCAATTGACCAACCTCTTTAGTCTGAGCAAGCTCGCGCTGACTAGGTCTTTGCTCTGAAACAAAATCACAAAACGACTTTGCCAACAATAACATGAGGGACACTATTCATTAATCATGCAGAAAAGATATAGAATGAAGAAAATACATGCACGAAATCGGCTGTCGTTATCTAAAACCAGCTTATTTATTATGTAATTAGTCTCACCATTCAGAACATTACCTGTTTCAGACCGCTCTTTATGTTCACGTTCACGTGTTTCTGTTTTCTGCAGAAAAAAGATGAATGTGAAAAAGGAGAGCAACAACAACCCCAAATACACCATTCTATCATTCCGTGCAAAAATCACCGCCAATAACCCACGCTGATTGATCAATCTCCGTGCTTAATTTTGCGATGGAAAACACGCTCCCCCCAAAAAACCACGGCGTTAGTCTAAACTCCTCACAATATCAATACAGCATTGTTCATGAACAGTTTATTTATTTGCGGAATTGACGTCTCACCAAAACAAACGAAATTTTTGAATGTTGAATGTTATAATATGATTTATTTTAAAATAAAATCATGTGGATTTTGTTTTCTGCAGAAAAAAATATGAATGTGAAAAGACGGAGAGCAACAACAACCCCGAAATGCACCATTTTAACCAGATGCATTGCTACCATTGAAAGTAATTCTGAATACATCCACGCCCGACCCCAGAAATATCGAATCTCTTTCTTCAAGCTCTCGTAGTTTAAAAATAGGTACACTTTGTTACCTGTTTAACATCGCGAAGAATCCTATCTGTACTTGTATTTCCCATTAAAAGATTCATCCTCATTATCTCTCTGATTTGATTTATCTTCCATTCAATGTCACCTTGAACTTCTGTGAGGAAATGTAAATGTATAAATTAAACTCCGTTTAATTGTTTATTAATAAATAAGTAACACTTAAACGGGAAATTTAAGATTAAATATCACAGCGCAATGCCAGGGCCATAGTGAATTGATAAAACCGGTACTGGCTGCAGACGAAGAAGCCAAGAGCACAGTATTTGGTATGAAGACGAGAGAAGTGAGAATAGGTTAAAAGTTTATTCTAAAAGCTATGTTTTCTTGATATAGCTTACTGTATCATGTTGTATCAAGAACATGTCATTTTATGAGATTTTAAAAAAATCCTTGAACGTAGCTTCCACATGAATAGCTTATTATACGAGTGGGACTGAGATATTGTCTGATCTCTCACCCCCACTCGTATAATTACGTTTTCTCTCGTGTTTATTTATCATTTTAATTGGTCTTTAACTTTAAAGCGTAGGATATCCGTTTTTACTATCACTCGATAAGAATCGAGTATGGTCAGCAAACATTATGAAAACACATATCTCGCACGGTTCTAAAACCAATCAGAATCGAGAATGAGCGACAAAGTGGTGAGAATTGAAAATATATACTTATTATGCTTACTTGATTTCTTTGCATACGACACAGAGTTTTGCCTATACAGCATTGGGAACATGCGACCAAGCTCAGCTCCATGGCAGCGCGTTTCTTCATTTTTTACCTGTATGTCTGTTAGCTCACAAATTACTTTACAGGTTCCCTAAAATGAGACACAAATAAAACTAATCATTAGAGGATTAAATACAAGGTGACCGTTTAAATGTTCATTTCCACGGCGTTCAATCAATCTCCAGTTTTGGTGAGTTATAAGCAGTTTTTGTGAGGAAAATGTTTACTTTTGAAATCGGCGGTTTGGATTTTCCACTGTAAACGGTCTAAAAACCATTTCTGAGCACAATTTTTGCCGTCCATGCACTATAAGAATACGTCTGGCACATACTGATGCGATTTATTTCAACTCACATGGGCTGGTTTCTGCTGCTAAGTCTGCAATACATGACCACCCACCTTCAAAATTGAGGTCATCTGATAGAAAACGACGAATATAGTGGCTGTAAAGACGTAATTCAGGCAAAATATGAATGAGAATGTATCTCAAACTTGATACAAAACAGATTACACTAATCCCATGCTTTTTAAAACCACATAACTGGCCAAAATTAAAAAAAGATTTTCAACTCCTCGCAAAAACTGTTGATTGTACATTTCTGTAGATTTGGAGACTTTACACAATATAGAAGTTAATAATATAGATGCAATGCATAAGGTAGTTTTCAGTCAAGTATAAGCTACATGCCTGACCCAACTTAGGGCTTAACAAAGCAATATAAGGCAAAATATCACTCATTTTCGAATAGTGGACAGCCATGTAGAACGAGGGTCTTCAACTATTGCAGACTTAGCAGCAGAAACCAGCCCATGTGAGTGGAAATAAATCGCATCAGTATGTGCCAGAAGTATTCTTATAGTGCATGGACGACAAAAATTGTGCTCAGAAATGATTTTTAGCCCGTTTACAGTGGAAAATCCAAACCGCCGATTTCAAAAGTAAACATTTTCCTCACCAAAACTCTTGATTTCCTCACAAAAACTGCTTATAACTCACCAAAACTGGAGATTGATTGAACACCGTGATTTCTGTCTAAATAGTCAGCTGTAACTTACCGATTTTATGATGACAAGAAAGTCTGCTGTATAGCTATTGGAAATGACAAGTTTATTTTTCCTGAAATTCAAACACACAGTTAATTAAGATATAAAACATCAGGCTAAAATTAATACACAGATTGGAAATTCTTTGGAGTTTAAAATCTAACATTTTTATCACAAAATATTGGAATTAATATAAGAATCGTTCAAAGTATTCATTCTTACGAAAAATATTGATGATTAAAATGGTTTTGCTGTCCTTCTAGTATCTGAACGGGATAGAACGCGAAAAGAGGCAGATTGCTGCAAGAATATAAAGTTCAAATATTTATTTCTTGTTAAAAAAACCTGAAAATAAGCACTAATTTTTGAGTGAATGAATAAAATGCATACCGAAGATAGTCCAGATGATTTTGTCTTTGCTGAATCAGTGGTTCCTTTATGATTTTGTCAAAGTCCTGCAACAAATAAGGAAGAAAGCAGGATACAATTACGAATGTACAATCATTTGGTATTTTGTCAGAGCATTTAGATAGCATCGTTTCAAAACTTACATCTTTGTTTATTGCTAACAATTCTACGTCTGTCTTTGTGACTACACTGCATGTGCGAACACTGCCTGTCATCAATGCTAGTTCCTAAAATGCAATTTACAATTAAATATTTTTTTAACTAAGACTTGCTTTCTACTTTTCTATGTAGATTATGCATAAGGTGCTATTTATAAGTATATCTATCAAGTTATCAACTATCAACTTTAAATTCTCAGTGGGATGTCAATATGTTAACAGACAGAATTTGGCGGAAACTCACTCCAAACGAATCTCCTTGTGACATTTCATGTACGGTGCGGATGAAGTTATTTCCATTTCTGGGATCTATTTCTCGGGTATTTATGAGCACTGAGCCAGATACTATTAAATAGAAGCAGTCTGCCCGGTGCCCCTCACGGAGAACCACCCGCTGCGCCTCATACCTAGAAAAGAAGTTTTCTACGAAAATAGTAGCATTTGCGATGCAACGTAGTCTAAATATAAAGTCTACTTATTTCCAGGAATCATAATCACTTATTCCTAGTCTAAAGCATTGCCTACCTTTGGAAATACATGCATTTCGACAACTGTATTTGTACTGGTATACTGTAATCTTGAAATTGCTTGTTCGTTCGCAACAGAGCTAGAATCTAAAGATAAACGTCAATCATGTATCAAACGATAGTATTACGTGTATACGAATGCGAGGTATATGCGATACAATATTTAAATCGATAAGTTGAGCTTCACACTTGAAGTCCATGTGTATACCTTCTGTATGTGGCCAGGACTTCTCTCACTCGGTGGTATTGCAAGTATTTTTCGTAGACGTTCGCCACATTTGGGCTACAACAAGCAAAGGCACTGATTTAAATACATTGATTGCTATTATTAAGATATCTATATAAGCCAGAAATATTACTCAAACTTCTATTCATCTTCAGATGTCTTCAAATATGATTTGCTCACTGCGTTATTGCCCCTGAATTGGTCCGGGTTAAAACTCAGGAAGTGGCTGTATTCTTCTTTTAATTGGAGATTGGTTTCAAAAAATGACAATTCCATCGCCGCTTGTTGCTTGGCGTATCTATATGAATTGAAGAATATAATTCGATGTTTTCATTTAGCATAGTTGCATGGCAAACAGTATTACACGTTCATAAACATACAGTATATGGAACAAACCTAACCTCGAAAGTTCAAGGCAGATGGAAGCAAAGATCCGAATACTTTTCACAATTCTCCGCAAGCGTTCGATGGGCTATATGATAATTAAATTAATGATCCACTGTAATATAAAAGAGTACAAATCATTTGTATTTTCTAATTCGCAATAGTTAATATAAATGCTTTACCTTATGTGATTTAGTTTCAACACGGTCATAGATCTGACGCAAATCTTCATCACCAAAATTATTTCTTACCACCTTCCCCCTTTTCAGAAATTTCTGTTGCACCATAGTTTGTTTTGCCAAAGAAGCAATGGACGAAGACTCCAGTTGACGTCGTCTGGAGTTTCGTTTCGCACTGACTGGTGCTGATTTGGACTCCCCAGCAGAATCATGCTGTTGTGCTGGTGATGAAGATCTAGGGGTTTTAGAAGGCGACGTTCCTTTTGCCATCCGAACAGCAGCTCGCACCTGGGTGAAAGCTATTTTTGTCCTTTGCCTTAAATTGGTTGTATCCATGTCTGGCCTGTAACTAAAAAGAAAGCGTGAAAGTGATTGACCGTCTATTTTATTGGTGACGTGCTGTGATCCATTACCATAAGTATATATTTGAAAATAAACATTGTGAGATAAAGGGATAGACTGATATTTATACACCCCAATTGACCAATAGCTATTGTTTATAGACACTAAAGACCGTGTTGATATATTCTTAAAAGTGATGTATGTATATCCTAAAAATCTGTCCTTCGCAAAATGTTACCAACTTATGAGCGTCATAACATTTACAGTAGGATCGTGTGGTGGGCACCCCCGTATTAATTATTAGTAATGGAAAATGTTCGTCTACTCAAACAACAAGCACATCGACATAACGGTTATATTCTTTATTAAAGATTTTCAGAAGCGGTTCTCGTTGTCATTTCTTCTTGTTATGGCATAGGCAGATCCAGATGGGGCGCAGGGGGGCGCCCCCTTTCCCTCCACAATACTTCATTTTCATAGGGGTTTTCATGAGATCCATTAAGTGCGCCCCCCCCCCTTTTCCTTAAGTGCGACCCCCTCCTTTTCCTAAAACATGGATCTGCCATTGTGTGGGATTGTATTTGCAAACACATAAGAAGTGTTAATAAAAAATATGTGATGATGCATTTAACATATATGTGTGACGAGCGCTATATATTTACAAATATTTGTGCACAGCAATGTAGGCATATGCAGAGTAAATATATGCCAGGTAGTGTCTAATTGATTTCAAACATTGTGTTTTGAAACATTTTATATGTGAACTTTGCACTTATGAACGATGGAAAACAACCTTGTGTGCATACCTGAACTAAATTTAGTAATGTTTTAGCTCAATGTTTCAATATAGGACACGATATGGGGCACTGCTATTTTGGCATAGAACAACCGAATCATGTGTTTCTATTGCTACATTTATTGTTAAATTTTAAACATGTTATGAGAAAAACAGATATAACTCAAACTTCAAACTAAGTCTTTCAGACACCAATGTACGTACACAAATTATTAAGTAGAAATTATCAAATAATAATTAATCATTATTCTTTTCTTGGATCAAGTAATGTGAATTAAATTTGTAAGTTTCGCACTGAAATGTATATCATACGTGGATAGGACGCGAGTGCCTACACGTGCGTGTGTGTGCGCGCGCGTGTGTTTTAGCTTTTTGCAATTCAAAATTCAACTTTCTGGTTGAATATAGTATTCAATCATTTTATTTGATTATTTCTAACAATAAAACAAGCGATTAAATACAGTCATGTTTCAGCAGACTCATCACTCAGTACAGTAGTCCACAACGCACCCACCAACGTATATTCACATCGTACTTGTAGTCCCTAGGCTCCGTATTGAATATTGTCACGTTCAACCAGCAATTGTCATACGTATATTTTCACGTTCACACATTCATTTCAACACAAATTCCAAGTAAATTGAAAGCAAAAAATACTATATAATCTATGTTAAGCGCAGGAGACCTGTGTATTATTATTATTATTATTATTATCAGGCGTACAGCTGCAACAACCCCGTTGCCAATACTCAATACGCCCCAGAGAGTATGTCGATCGATGGTATGGCCGCAGATTTAAAAAATATACACAAAATCATGCATTATTACGAACTGATATGTTATTTGTATTAAACGCGCACTAGAGGTCATGACAGAATCTATATTTGTATTTTGAAGTTTGATATTGATATTCTAATCGCAAGCGTGTCATATAAAACAGAAGGCTCAGAGTAAAGTTAGCTTTTTTTGTGGATTCATAAAACAGCCAACATGTAGGTACATGATGACATGACAGAACGGAGCACGAAAACCTCCACCGTAGGTAGCACCCGAGAGAGCGCGTCGCTGTTCGGTTGACTACACGCCGCGTCCTAACTCGATGATCCCAGCCGCACGTCAAAAGCGCTGATCGATGCCGTCGCGTGTTGACGTGCATTTTGTCGGCATCTCGCAGGACCCTGTTGGTGACTGCCGCAACACCAACGCTCCCGTGTTGACGTGAGAACAGCTGCATCGCTCCGACCAGGCGGCAATCCCGCGCCGTCCACCGCGCACGGGCTGGGAGAGCGGGCGGGCGCGAAACGATGACGACCGCGTCAGATGCGATTAGGCGCGGCTGACGGACGATCTCACGCTCATTTGGCGAGAGGACCACGCGCCTGTCGCTCGCGGTCTATTGTGCGCTCCCCCGACGGGGTATAAAAGTTAATAATGCAAGCAATAGCTGTAGAGTAGAGCCATTAATTCCTCACAAGCCTGATTGCGTGGTGGCGCATGGTGCTGTGTGGTCGAAGCGGGCTTCGTGTTGCTCAAACGCTGGTCAAGTTAGCGGGGTAAATTATGGATTGGGGTAATGATTAGTGGACGTATATAATGATGGAGGTGCATTGACACTCATTAGTAGTGGTATTGTCTGCAGCTGGATTATTCATGGGTTGAAGCGTGCATTTTAATAGGTTGGGTATTCATGTGTCAATCAACAAAGTGATTAGGATATTTGAGGTAATTGCGAGCACTGGGTTAGATGTTATTGTCACAATTAGGTTAGGATTGTTTCAATTCTAAACAGAAACCAGGGCAGATCATAAAGTGCTATTGATTTCAAATGACATCATGACTTTCATAAATGAATAATAGGGGCGGTAGAGTAGCCAGTGGATGATAGATCTCACACCGGCAGACATCCGAGTGTGCCAGTATAATTGTGTTGGATTATCGAACACTTACGGGATAAAATATGTTGCATTGGAGATTACGGAGCATTGTTTCTTTCTCTCATGTGATTGTATTCATGTGTATGAAAGGTAAGATGTTTGTATCGTAATAACAGCATGTCAATATTTTGAGTTGTGAATTTAAAATAAAATATGAAATGTGATTTGGTATTACAAGACATTCACTTTGATTTTGTAAACTAGAGATATTAGAATTACTTTAATAAGCTAATTACAGTTTTAAAAGCAACATACAAAAAAATGCCGAAATAACACACCAAGAATAAACCTAGACCAAGAAATAATGGTAAGATAATAACTATACACGTAGTTTGTCTAGGGCGATGACAATGGTTTGTACAATCATTTATTTCTGTAATACACGTATTGAATATTCCTGTTTTAAAATTGAAATTAATGTTGTCCAGACTGCGTTGTAAAAGTTAACGAGAAATGATGTAGGTATTCAGCATTGTTATGTAAGATAATAAATGTGAGTATAAGTAGCAGAAGGGTAGGATTACAGGGGGTCGTTATAGCAAGTAAATCTCGCAGTTTGAAATTAAAAGTGCAAAAAATAATTGCATTTAGCATTTAAGTGGCAAGTGTGATGCAGACTGCAAACTGATGCATAGTGGTGTTATCTGGCATGTAATTATAAACGTATTGGCCCCAAACAATTGAAATTGGATAAGTTCCTATCAAATTACACCATAATTTTACTCACTGTTACACTTAATGGTTATTTGACGATTGTTTTGCCCTAGGCGTTGTTCAATGGATATACTCATCGACGTCCAAATTACAATGTAACTTTAAACCCTGCCTAGCACTGTTACACAATTATAATGGACTCGTAATCGGCAATTGCTAGTTTGTATATGTGTTTCATTCTACAGCATCTTTGAAGGGCGCACTTGTTCGGTGTTATCATTGCCATTCGTTTTGTGTACGGAAAATTTGCAATATGATCACTGGCAAATTCCGAGGAGCCGTTCGGGTGAAATGAGTTAATGTTACCATTATATACGATTTATGATATACATGTAGCCTATATGGGGGGTGGGGGGGTTGTTAAAAGGCTGAAAAAGAGGGATAGGGGGAAAGGGTCAAAAAGAGGGATAAGGGATCTCAAATTAGGGGGATAAGGGAAAAAAGGCCTCAGAAAGAGGGATATGGGATTTCTAGAGCCTTTATATACCCCCTATATGGTTACGAAATTAAGTGACAGCGAGTGGGATATGTGAAAGTCTACGTTTATTGAACAAATATAAGATATGAGTAAATTAGGCCTACTAGTGTTGTTGATGATGAATGGAGTGAATACAGTACATATAAATGTGTTTGTGTACATGCAATGACGAATGAGGAAAATCCACGCATAGTCGATCTAATAATCATCATAAAGTAATGAAAAAAAAGAAAAAAAACCCAAAAAAACAAAACAAAAAAAATCAAAAACAAAAAGAGTCATAAAATGAACACATCATTTAAGTTACATTTCAGCGCACGCATCCACGATTGTTTTTGGTCAACAGCACACGGCGAGTGGCTTGTTCCGTGTCAAGTGCTAAACTCCAACAGAGACGTATCACGAACGAAGCGCAGTGGCCCTAGCATTGAAAACGTAATTGCCAAGTTAGATCCACGTGTCAGCATGCAATCCTGGCTGGATATTGTGTCCCCCTCCTGCCGCTTTTATATGAAATATGCTTATTTTATTTGAGGCAATCGATGGCTCAATAGGCCATGTATAGCGGCTCAATGGGGGAGATGAATGGGCGCGTGGTGCGGGATTGTGCCGGGGGTGTGTGCCGGCCTCAAGTGCATACTAAATGCAGACTAAAAATAGGGCCTTTTGAATGTTGATTTTTTAAAAAAGGTTTTCATTTTGTTTTATTTTTTGTTAATGTAAAGTGTTTTGGAATTTGAGAAATCATTGACTGATTGTTCTGTGAAAAAGTAATAAAGAATCATCTGTGATATAATACACGCACGTGAATTGTCGAGTGAAGGTTGCAAGCGGATTTCCACGAGAGCGTGAACAAATAAAACAAATGCGTTAAACGTTATGTTAAAAGAACATGTAAATGTATAGATACAAGAGTAGTGTAAAGATGTAAAAATAAACACTGCATGATTTGTGACCACAGATTACTTTTAGTTTCCAATAGACGGTGATGGACAAGAAAACCAGGGTTCGTTAGTTGTGCAAGGCACGTGCGGCATGGTACATTTACTAAATACAAGGGTGCTCACATAAACCCGTTTACGACTTCTTTGACAACTGGCTTTGATTGGGGATTGTCTCAACATTTGATAACACGTAAGTGCAATACAGATTGTAGACTTTATTAACTTGATATTATAACAAAATAGGTTATCCGATTATGACAGAACCAAACCATATAATTAATCATGTACTCGCAGATATAGATTAATGGGAAAATTTTGCAGGAACTCTCGATGAACTTGAGCACTATAAAACAGGTCGTACTACTTCGTTCATGTTTTGTATGCTTGCACATACACGTGTCTAAGTGCTATGGCACAGCTTCCACCAAACTCTGCGTGAAGTAACTAGTTTCGCGACAGTAACCACACCATTTCACATGGATGATAGTAGCTGCACATCCACTCGTTTTGGGGCATTTGATGTGGATCGTGGGTGATCTGATTTCAAATATTGAGTGATCTGGCTGATTCGGTAGTTCCTGTAGGTAATGGTGCACTTCTGACTGGTGCTTTTAATTTCTTAATCGCAATCACATCTCCGTAGAAGTTGTTTGTGTTTTTTCGGCCTACATTTGTATGTGTCCCCGTTACGGATTATTGATCTGCTAATCCGAAGCAACTGTAACTTTTCTGTGTAGCCTGGAGAGCTATCTCGAGCATTTGTAGCTCTTGTCGGGTATCCTAATGTATATTTACTGGCCTCCTCTGGAGGCTTCAGGAAGCTGTATGATTGACAGATTCAAACCACACCAAACCACGGCATGTCACATGGAGCATGGTAAATTCAGATGCTCCAGTTCTGGACATTAGAGAAAGTCAATGATCGTGGATGATCTGGCTTCAGATCTAGAGATATCTGACTGATTTGGTATTTCCTGGAGGGAACGAGCTATTCTGATCTGGCTAGTTCTGGCCCATCACTTTAATAGCCTCTCTTAAGAGGTGATTTGTGTTTTTTGACCTATGCCGCCGAGTTATTGGTCTGCTAATCTGGAACATTTGATTAATTTTCTAGATCGTCTGTAGGGCTGTCTAAAGCTCATTTGGAGCAAATGTAACCATTATTGATCAATTTCAAGCGATCCAGTCAGCATGACAAATTTGGTGTTTACTGGAGGATCTGGAGCTACCATCCGTCATGTGGAATGGGGGGGGGGGGGTGGATTAAAAGTAAATAAGGGACCTAAATGCAGCGGAGTGGGTAATAAGACAATCAATGTCTAGTGCAAAGACCGGAAGTTTGTAGCCATAATGTAAGTTTTCAAGGGGCACATCCCACAACAGAACATCTCTACTCACAACGTCTCCACACATTGTATATAGGCACCCTTGTGATACAGCGATTTCATCAGCGGTCTAGCACATATTGCATCCTTTATTGCCTTAAGTGGTATACAAAACTTATAGAGATTCTCTGCCATCGTCCCCAGTGCACGGCCGTACCTAACGCATGTCCGTGCACCATTTTTCCTCCATTGCGGCTGTGCTGACTAAGCAAAGCGTTCATTTCACGGTGTGTCGCCGCCGATGATATTGCTTGTGGAGTCAATCACACTTACGTAGCGGTGACCTCATAAAGGCGCCGCCAACATTACCGCCGCCGCCACCACATCAACAATGATGAGCGCGCCCGGCAGGTCTTTTCAGGGCAAAAATCACCTTAATTTCCAACAAAGCCGCCCCTGACACGCGCGCAATGTAGGTGCCGTGATTTGCATTTGGTAAGTAATACACGGACATTGTGCTGTTGGGCATTGATTGACGCTCTCGATGTGGTGAATGGAGAGACAGCCACGCGCTCTTTCTGCAAGAGCGTGCTTGTGTAGGCTACTGCAGGGGTGGGCACGAACCCTTTCCCGTAAGTAAAGGAAACGAATTTTAGAGAAAATGTTCTCTCCATTTAGTTTTCGCTCTTTCTCAATCATGAGTTTTCCCAACACAGCACCAAGGCCACGATGTTTGCACTTCACTGTACCACCCCAATAAGAGTATTTCGAGGTACATTAAGTGTTGAGACTGTAAGGGCACTGTGCATAATTTTAACATGCATTCATTAATGTGAAATAAAGTTGAGAAAACTAATACATGGTCTCTGAGACACAAACAGCTTCAGAGAAGTGAAGGATTTTCAAGGCAGTGCAGCAAAATCAGCCGAATCACAACCACAGCAAAAATGTCAAAGATTATTCGTAGTGTACACGACACAAATCTAATCCAGGAACTTCCTAATATATATAGAAAAATATAACTCCCCAAAATTATTTTTAAGTCTGCAGACTGTTACTGCGACACGCTAAGTACATCACCTCGCTAGCTGTGTACATGTAATGGGCGTGCGTATGAAAGCATAGGCCACAAATACATGCACACCCAAGTGCCGTATTTGACTTGAGACATGAATATACATGCTGCCAGCAAGATAATACATTCACTGTGTGTTTTGCCTGGATTGTGCATATAGGACAATGGATCAGCATGTCAAGCTCTAGCATATGCTCTGCAATGTATTTAATTGGTGTTGGTTTATCAATAGAATATATTACTTCGAATGTAGCCAAATAAGACGACTTTTTATATGAGTTAAGTGCTTAGAGTACATGTTAATACATACATTCATGTTGTACATTGCGCACTCAATTTCCACGCAAAATATATAGGTTTTGATCACACAGAGAACCAAATCTCGGCTGCGCAAACGCCACACCGCGCCATTTTGGATCCATACTTACTGTAACAATCCCCACCGCGGCAAACTATTAAACTGATGCATGTTCATCACTTATTTAAAGTGACGATTATCTACCACTTATTGCATCTGCAGTCACCGAGAAAACACGTGACGTGAGACTCATTAACGGAGATTGACGGACGTTTTATGTGCGCCCGTTAAAAGGGACCACCTGCGCGGCCGTGCCCGGGCCCCGCTCATTTCAATAGCTTTCATCTGCCTCCTCAGTCGCATATTTTTAGCGGCGGGATCTTCACGTTACTTGGCAATGAACATTCTCATATAGGCGTCTGTTTCTGGCGACTTACATTATGCTATATTACTACGTTGTGATTGTCAGGGAACTTGGTGTTAGCAACAATGTGTCAATGTTTGCCCAAACATGAACGCTGGTGATCATGAATAGGTAGGGTTGTTCAAATTAAGTGCTGACGGTAGACGAATTGTCTTGACGGTCTCTTTGTCTCTACTTTCTCTCTACTATATCTGAGTCTCTGTGTCTGACCAGCCCTGACTCTAATTCTGTCTTTCGCTGACCCTGCATCTCCAACCACTCTCCCCATACACTCGCCACCAAACCCATGCTTTCCGTCTGTTTCTTCTGCTCTCACCACTGAACCAACAAGCGTGCGATCACGGTAAAATAGTGAGCTTTACATTCACCCAGGCATAATCATATGATATAAATGTAAAATTAACTCGGAGGGAAATGGTGGGCATAAGCATAATCAATTATTTTGATAGGGTGAAGGTTCTATGGAAAAATCATATAACAACCTAACGATTATGGCAGGTTGATACGTGGTTTAGGCTATCGATGGTTAGTGATAAAATCCACCGATTCCATGATATGTACATGGATCTCATCCCACTCACCATCTCAGGGCTGTATCCATAGTATTAATAACAAAAGCAAATGAAGACAACTCAATGCAAAATGTTGCTAATACATTCTGAGTGGATTAGTGAGGGATTTGAACACACCGAACATCAAAGCTGTCATGATATTACAAGCAATGGCATGAATTTTCCAGATTGGTGCACACATTGTCACTGTAACATTAGATGGAAAGCTCTTAACCTGCACCAGCTACTTGTATTTGCTACATTCCAGATAGAAAAACACACGTGACAGACGTTTTATCCGTTTCCCACAATGCAATTCGACTTGGGACGAGAAGTGCCTTTTCATAGCTGACATGATTTGCAGAATGAGCGTGTAAACACATAAATGGACATGGAACCTCCAGCACACACTCAAGTAATGGATGATTATTCTTGTTCACGTTCAATCCATTGGGTAATGATAATTTATGTTTGCCTAAACTCAAACTAATGCACGGCGAAGGAGCCACTAGCCAGGCTGATATTCATGAGCCGGCCTTTGCTTGCACAAACACAGCTTTTGTAATGTCGACACATCTTTCGTTTTCATTGTTATACAGTAAGCATAATCATAGAGGTTATGTTTGCAAACAGAAGGAAATCTCTATTAAGAAGAGTTCCGTGTGCGTGTGGAGTTGTGAGCCATTATGTGCGGTATAACACTGTTATGGATTGATAATAATAACGCCAGGTAATGAGTGTTTTGTTCGTGCCACTAATGCAGTTCCCAGGGCTATGTGGCCATAAACTCTACCTGATTATTGAAAAATAACTTTAGAGACTTGTACACATCAATTATTCAGGGCTCTTATTATCTACCACTTATTCAATCTCCAGCAAGTGCTAAATATTCGCCTCGCTTGCAGCAGCCATAGCAGTGTCGTCTGCTAAATGTGAACCATAGTTGTAATTTGCACATGCGTTATTCCTTAGCATTATATGCGAATTGAATATGCGTGTAGTCCATCCATTATTGAAGGTACTGTGCAGAATACAGAATGAAATTATTGCCAATTAAAAGAAGGAATGTAATCTTTAGTTCCACTGATTAGTATGTTGTTAAAAAGAATATGGACGATGAAGTGAAGAACGCTCTAATTGACATTTCGAAGACTATAAATAAGGGATGATAAACAGATTGAGACATGAGTGAAATGATGGTCGAGTACATACCCACAGTTGTTCTAACACACAACACAATAGACAACATGCATAATAGCAGAATTCTGATTTTTATGTCTATGAAAGTAACAAGGGTTTGATTGACCAAACATATATTACATAGCTGCTCCAATGAAGTCCGCTGTTATTAGAATGGCACTTTGTTTATAGAGGATCAGAACACTGATTGTTGCTTCTTAGAGTGCAGTTTTCTCCTCATCTGGCACTTATCTCAGGTCAAGCAGACGTGGCCAGGCAGATGCTTCTCATGATGAGTTGTCTGCCTCGTGGTGGCAGGCGACGTGGCTTGATGAGACACCAATTGCACGGAGCCATGGATCAACCTACAGTGGGGACTTTCCCTGCGGCGCACACTGTTCAGGAGTAATATTCGTGTATGATGTAATTATACACACGCAGTACTTATAGAGCAGTATTGGTCATAAAGGTTAGCGTCTCCATACACATATTAAACGAACTATACGCTGATTATGTAATATATAGGTAGCGAGACTTAAGACGTCACCACTGCTCTTTATGCCCCTTATCTGTTTTCATTAACTGCACCCAAGGTACGAGCCTACGATGTAAAATCGGAGTTTATGTTACAAGTGCTAAATAATGTCAACCATTACGTGTTGGTAAAAAATGAACTCTGAAGTGGTAAAGCAACTTCAGTTTTTTTTTCAAATCGCAAACTGTAATTTACAAGCGTAAAACCGCTTCAGTTTACACACTGCCAAGACATTTTTATAGTTTGTAACTGGTAAAACAACGTGAGTGGTCAAACTATTTTGTATACTGACAAAACAACTTTAGTACCATTGGTGATATTGTAAGGATGCTGATTTATATTGCACTCGAATATAGATAATGTGAATATAAAATAATATAAATTGAAGAACGGTAATTGTTATGAAGATTGAATATGAGGCTGTTGGCTTGAAACTAGTATCAAGAGGAATAAAAACTTTTACAACATTTATAGTGTTTGGTTACATTAACAAATAAGGTTTTGCACAGTCGCTCAACGCAAAATTGAAATACAGTGTAACTTTCTATATGGACATCTCCCTTCAAAGGACGCTGTCTTTATGATCTTATGTGGACACCTTCCCATTCTCTTTATAATTCATTTCCCTATACATGCAATGCACACACATGTAGTATGTTGAGTTAACCACTCGTTTAAGGCCATGTGTCTCATGTGGACACTTTTCACTTCCTGCAAAAGTATCCACACAAGCTTCAGGTTCCACTATGAAGATCATCGGTTTTGCAATTTTAACAGTAGTGGTTTATACAGCTATAGAGCAATTTGATTGTTTTGTACCCCATTATCTTAAAACTCAACCACAATCATTATGTGACATTATCACAATTAATTTCATTTTGTTACACAGCTGGAATCATGTTAAATCATGGTGTGTACCCACAATGACGTTCAACTACAATGCAATTACGCTCACTCAATTAAAGATGGTAAACCACAGCTATTTGGCGTAGATGCTGAAGACAACTCTATCTTATTGGCTAGGAACATTGCGAGATTTCCCAATGCACACATGATCCATCTATCACTTGGTCTGTAAATCTATTACGACATCTATAATGCAAGAGCCAGTAAGTAGAATTACGAGATGGCATGAGAAACTTATGATTACGTTGTCAAACATGCTATGATACATGTAACATGAACATTAATTGCAGTGGAACTACTATATATATTTGGCAAACATGATGTTAATAAGGCCACAGAGTTAGAGATGTGATCTTGGTGATTATTGACGCAGCAGAACATGAAATAACAAATGGGAACACTGTCATTTAACAATCTTAAAACTTATCAAACTACCATTGGGCCAGAAAAAATACCTTACATGTACATTATATATGAATTATACGAGCAGATGTTAATGAATACTCTACACACATCAAAAGCTAATATCTAAAACATAAGTCACTGGACATTGGTTCCATATAGAGCATAAAGGAAGGTTATTATGCCGTTATGTTGTTCTGCTTTTTGTTGCTCCATATAGGCCCAATTATTTGATGATATCCATATGATGATGGAGGCCATCATTGCCTGGAAGCCATAGCACCACAAAGCATAATATTTCTGGATACTCCACTAGCATGCAACGAGTTATTAAGGGAATGTGTTGTTTTCAGCCTTATAATGATGAAGCCATATACCTGGGTGAATTACATAAATATTGTCAAACTTTATGATAACACATAACAATAAAAATCATCTTTAAAGATAAGATGCACGTGTGTATAGATGGAGTGTTTTACCACCGTGTCTGTATGGTTTTCGTCGTAAAAATGACAGATAGATCACAAGAGCAAGGAGAGCTCCATATGCAGGTCGAAAGAATGCCTCTGCTTTCTGCGTAAACATTCTCCAAAGTACCATAAATGTATCACAAATCATGACTGTACTTATCACCAATCATGAGTGTACTCCTTGGGCCAATTTAGAAGAAGAGACCTGCAAGTAAAGATGCTGGTGGGATTCTGCTTCATGATGTTTGGTAACGATTGGTTGCAGTGCTCCATTAAACACTGCACTGCTGTGGATATGAATTCATTACAGTCCTGAGATGTCCATACTTTTATGAGATTTATTTGAAATGTGATTGATGTTAAATAAGAAATCTATTCTACATTGCAAGCAAAGGAGAAAAAAACCCATACAGCTTGGTGCTTTCAGTTAATTATGCAGAACGCAAAATATGTTAGCAGCAAATACGTTTAAGTAGACTTAATGGGCAGACGACACCACAAATTCGGAGACTTTTCAGCAGACAAGCACAAACTCCAGCAACACGTGGTGTCCAGACTATCAAACTGGACAGACTGAGTTGTTTGACTGCAGTTTATGTATAGCCCATGCACTGATATAATCACAATATGATTGATCCTTGTATATTCAAGCCGTAATGATACCATCAGTCAAGGGCTAAACAAAGGAACGCGTAGAAGACGTATGTCTCTGCTACAAATATTGCACAGATCGCTTATGCAGTTGATGCATGGGTCATAGTCGAGCATTTATTCATTAAGTAGAACTATGAACGCGCTTGATCGAGTGCTTCTTGATGGACTTGCTCGAGAATACATGCGCGTCTACCTTATGTGGACTCGTGTTTTTTAACCATATTTCGAGGGTTTTACAATTTTACTGTGTATACATCTGAGCGACGATACATCACCATTGTTAATTGCGTGTGCACAGTGCACGCGATCTAGTCTAATTATAGTGATGAGTGTATACTCATTACCACCATAACCATTACGAGCTTGAAGCTATTTCTGGGTCAACATAACACTGGGAGACAACACGCTATTAACATCAACAGTCAGACATTCCCACACCGTCCTTCATTACTTAAATGGGGCCGCACTATAATGTTATGATTAATACGTCACCCTCGCCACGAGGACCCAATGAGTGCAATTTCATGTTGACATTAATGCCACTGTCGCTGTTCACTGTCACGTGCCCCCTCCGTGAACTAATAACACTCACCCCGTTACCTATGATTGTATTTACGACCCTGTTGCTTTTTCATAAAATGAGAATGTAGTACTCAATGTTGCGGTGTCCTTTTGTTGAGTATATTACAAGCCAAATGGGCACGTTCAATAACCACTTGGATGATGCAATGGCCAATGAATGGCGGAGGCAAGTACCACTGTAGGGTGCATTACAATTGAGCATGCATCCAAATCTAGTGTTTGTTGTTCAGAGCACATTTTAACAATCTTAATCAAGAAGCTCGCATGATTTAGCGGTAACATTGGGAATATATAGCAATGAATAAACACACACACAAACACGTAGTTTGTGGGAAGTTATGAAAATAGTTTCTTATTGAACAGTTATTACTAATATTTTTTAACACTTTTAAACTAGCATTGTTTTATACAAATATTCAAAATAATGATGACTTTGAACAACAGCAAATAGCAACCATCTAAAAGATGGCACACTTTTGAGTATTATCTCCACTTCAGCTTCACCCACAGAAGAGCTCTCAAAAATAGACACACCACGTTTCCCAGTAGCGCATGCATGCCCTTTGTTATTTTTAGTGTCTACATATTACAATAGTGACTGCTACGTATAACATCTAGCACCAGCTAATGAATTACATCATTTTATGGCATCATATCTTATCAGACAAAAGCAATATTTTAACACATGTTGGTGATAAATATAGTTCATAATTATGATATTGTTTATATGGCCAAGAGCGACATATTTTGAGAGATGTGTGTTCCCTGCTGCAAAATTCATGAGGCAATGCCATTGTTTCTCTGTTGGCAATCAATCGCGTCATGGATAGAAAAATAGAAAAAAAGAAAGAAATTATCGACGAAGGAACGTTAATTTCAATTACTATGTAAACCACAAACATGTCATATCATGAAGTACCATAATCTTAAAAGATATATTTGCAATTAACAATATCCCTTGAGCAATGTTTATACTATCCTTCGAATGACCACAACAGCAGCTGGCTGCTAACAATATGACCACTTGAGGCTCACTTTTTTTCTGATTTTCATTCTAGGTGTTCTTCCGACGTGCAAGTTTCCGGAATTCTTAATATCGCCAACCCGAGACGGTGGCGAAAGGACATGGCTGACAGAGACCAAGTATGCAGACAACTCAGAAAAATGGGAGAGTCAGCTGGAAATCTCATATGAGGCCATGGGGTCAGAACTAGGTAAATACGTAATTCAGTGTATGACGAATCATTGAGCTCTCAATGATAGCGTGAATATTTGCTTAAATATACCCCCCCCCCCCCAAAAAAAAAATGTATTAGATAACTGGTCTTCCTAATATACTACATAATAAAAATCAACCCCCCCCCCAATTAATTTGAAGATAACCGCTACCTAGTTGCGTCATAAAGAATTCTAATATCAGCTTTTTCCACTGGAATTATCTCCCTGGCTCTATCCACAAATCAACGTGTATGATATCCCCATCCTATAATTCTTAAACCCAACCGAAATAGTGTGTTAAAACTGAATACTGTACCTTCCAAGCTAAGCTAATTCACACCAATACAAAGTGAGCATGACTATAACCCATGTACTACGCTTCCGTCGTGGTGGTTGCGACAGTGGCCAAGGTGTTGTTCGAGGCGCAGTGCTCCGACTTCTCGGGGCGCGGCGTGCCGTGCGCGCACCGCGTGGTCGTGTGGCGCAAGACGTGCATGGAGGTGACGGACGACGGCAAGTACTTCGTGCGCGTCCACGACAACGGGTGAGTGGCCGTGTGCATGACAAGGAACGGGCTGACCCGACTCTCGAGAGGAGGCTAATGATTTAATTTTTGAAAGTTATCGTTTAAGTAAATACATGATACCAGTTTTCACGCAATTCAATCTACTTATATTTTAGTTGTATTGTATAGTTTGACTTGCCATTATATTTAATGCATTGCGACATCTGCTAGTGACTGCTGTGGGAGCAGATCGTACGTGCATGCATGAAAACCTTATATGATATATTTTTTTAATAATAAAACTAAGCATACGCACGTAGTGTGTGTGCTGACCTTACAGTAGTGTTGTTTGGGGACAAAGTGACTGACACCTCTTTATGTATTTTTCATCAACCCGGATGTAGATTGTTGAGGATTACTATTCGTGACTGTCAGATTGGGGATGTAATCAGTACCATAGTTTGATTTCTGTGCGTAGTTGTATATAATATTAATTACTGGTGACCTACTGTGTCAGTATAATAAACATGTTTTCACTTGAATTGAGTTTCTTGATAACTTACTTTCTTGTCAACGAATCTAATTAAAAAAAACATGATGTGCATTACATTCGAGGGATGGACTCAAAGTTTTGGATCTAAAATTAAATGACACCATGTGTATCTTTATTTCCAGAAAGGTCACTCACACGTGTTTGAAATTTGTTCAGCGAAACAAGAACATAGTGCAAGTGTGGGAGTGTAAGTATAAGCCAATTTGACAGGTCAGTGACTTAAAGCTCTGAAGTGGGCGGTAATATAATGTGCAATTGAATTATACATGTCCTGTTTACTGTAATGTTCCGATGCTCTTCTGGTGTATCAAGTCTACACTGCAACTCATGGTTTTTATGTTGTATATATAGCTTTAGACACATGTTCATGCATACTTATAAATACGTATATACACATTGGATTTTTGTATCGTCAAATTTTGTTTGTTTTTCATAATCTAAATGGAGTTTTACATAAAGGATCATTTATTCACTTGGGACATTCTACTATGTATCATGTTATTATATCGTGTGGTTTTTCATATATGATTTCACATTTTCAGCAATTTCCGGTGACTACAATGCTGAACTGTACTGTCAAAATCATCTCCTCAAACGGAATGAATGGCCGTGGATTTGTAAGTTGTTCATGTTGCACACATTTGAAAATAATCCTATAGGTACTGCCATTGATGCACATATAAGTTATGTTTACAGACCAAATTACGACTCACTGCACCCTAAAGGAACTTATAATAATGCACAAATGATAACAATAAGATGATCCCTCAAATACCCATCACCAACCCAGCACCCTTACACACATTGCTTTATAAACATGGGCCCCAGCATCACGGATGTGTGTGTGTGTGTGTGTGTGTGCGTGCGTGTGTGTGTGTGTGTGTGTGTGTGTGTGTGTGTGTGTGTGTGTGTGTGTGTGTGTGTGTGTGTGTGTGTGTGTGTGTGTGTGTGTGTGTGTGTGTGTGTGTGTGTGTGTGTGTGTGTGTGTGTGTGTGTGGGTGTGTGTGTGTGTGTGTGTGTGTGTGTGTGTGTGTGTGTGTGTGTGTGTGTGTGTGTGTGTGTGTGTGTGTGTGTGTGTGTGTGTGTGTGTGTGTGTGTGTGTGTGTGTGTGTGTGTGTGTGTGTGTGTGTGTGTGTGTGTGTGTGTGTGTGTGTGTGTGTGTGTGTGTGTGTGTACTATTATGATTTACAACCACTATACCATACACATAACTGCTATTTATTAGTATGAATGTGTATGGTATAGTGTTTGTAAATCATAGTAGTATACATTCCACACACACTCATCCATGATGCTGGGGCCCATGACACCAAATTCAAGTACAAAACACACCCCAATATATTAGCGTCGATACATTAATTGGGGACCTTGATGTGATGGCCCGTAATAGACCACGCCTGGGCGTGCTATACAAACATTACTGTCTTCAGCTGTCACCGGTGATCCTCAGTAAGTGGCCTCTAATGCGTGTCCTGCCTTTCATGGGGTGCGATAAGGCAGTGTTCACATCACATTTGGTTTGGGCTCTTCGCCATCTAAAGTGTGGGGATGATATCCATTTTACTACGGAGATGTGTGAAATCCAAATCTGTAAACGTACACAGGGGTTTATGGTGATGTATGAGCATGGTGTTTGTTTATTACGTAATCGGATTAGGGCATGGGGGCACATGAATAGAGATATTTATGGATAAGTTGTTACTCATGTAATTTGAATACAGCTACGTCGTTTACTGGGATTTTACTATATTTGTATCATAACATTATATATCATGTAAGTTTGTCAACATTTAAAATTTCAATCTAATTTCACATTAGTTCACTCACCATCGTCAGCATACCACTGTATACCGTCCTGTATAATGATTATGCCGTTGGTTTACAGCTCCAGAGCAGGAAGAATGGACGCCATGTCCACTGACAGGAGGCTATGACATAGCGATGTTCAACCACGTCGATCAAAATGTAAGTACAAATGTAACACCATGGCGATAGAAGAGACCCAGAAATAATTATAAGGAGAAATGCTTAAATAACAGGTATATGGGGTGTTTAAATCAATCATTGAATTAGCTAAATATGCCCCACATACTATCCGTAACGTCTACCCGTGGCGCCACCTCAGGTGCTGTTTCAGAAGCTCTGTCCGTCCGTGTGGCGTCCGTCTCGCCTGGAGAGCGATTGCATCATGGGCGAGGGTCTCGCCTTCATCTTCCCGGACCCAGAGTGCAGCCCCTTCCTCGACCACAAAGGTACGTATGCAGTTTCATTGTAAAGTAAACTGTATTGTATGCTTGATGTTGATGTGACTAACGGCTCTTCACTTTCGACGAGCTCTTTTCACACGTAGTACCCCGCAGTGCGTGCACAGTACTTCCGAGACCATACAGGCTACCTTTCTAATTTCTTCACCATTAGGAATTGAGGAAGGTTAATATAACGTGAAGAAACAGGCCCCATGTTAAGATTTTAATGTTCAGCAATGATGTGTTGGGGTTACTCGGGATTTTGATATAATTAATTTTCAAGATTATGCTTATGCATATATGACGTAATTATGCAATCTAAATATGATATAAAATATATAATTTGTGCCAAACGCTGATAAATATGTACAATGAGTATACAGCATAGTACCTCTCACTGATAGTTTGATGTATGTAGACGATTCTCCATAAATTTAAACAACCTCGATTGATAAGGACATTAATGTGCCAATAGATCTTCTGTGTAATGGTGGCGATGCAAATTTCTGCATCACACACGTGCAATAAGATCACTATCACTAGCAAACAGTGTAGTTTAGAATGAGAAGCAAGATTATCATCCATTCGAATAGAACTTAGGTCTTAAAATCTATATGATATAATCTCCATGCCTTTAGAGAAAAAACGTACGTGAATTCATTTCCCAGCATCCACCGTTTCAACAGGAAGTTGTGTGGGAAGCCATCCTGACAAAATCGGTGCGATTTTACCTGTTATAGGAAGGAACCAAGAATGAAGTGGGTAGAATTTCGCTGAGCCACACGGCTGAAATCGCCATTCAAATACATACAGGCAGAAAAAGTTTTATTACGATGCTAATAATTTCAAGACTATTTTTAAGAATCTAAATTATAACATTCTAAAAAATAGATATTGTCAATTGAAAACTAGGTTTGTATTTAAGCAAAACTAACACATAATCAAGCACTTATCATAGTTATTTTAGCACGGGCTACCGCACTCGTGGCGTTGGGAACTAACGTTCGTTGAAAATACTAATTGAGCAATACAAACCAGCTACAAGCAATAACATAATCTGTTTTGGGGATTAAATCACTTTTGACAAAACGTGGCCAATTAATGTAAACACACGACTACAAAACCTAGCTTAATGGCCTGATTTACAAGTAGATAACTGCTTTGAAAATAAGCACAGACTGATAGATGCACGGCCATAAAACACAAGACGTGACGTCCCGGGACCCAGTCGCCATTACCAAATTACACGTTCATGTGGAGTCCAAATAACGAAGCCGTCATAATAGAGCTCGCCGGCATTGCGACTACCGCAGGGGAATCTCTGGCTGTTTATTCGACCTTTTGCAATGATCACTCCCTAATAAATTGCCTTTTCTCCAAGTGCTACTTTGTTAATGGAGAAAGTAGACACTCTTCACGCTGGGCTAATTAATTCACCCCCCACTTTCAAACATGTAGCTAGTTTACACGACTTTTCCATTTCCACCAAACGACACCGTCTGTTTTCTTGTTATAACACTACCAGACGTCGTTTGTTGTCCACGGATTTATTTGTAACTCCACTCAAAACCCACGCAGGATAGTGGAAATTTGCATAGTTTTTCTTTAGTCATAGAAATCAGTTTGTAAAGAGCTATTCCATAGCGTTAGATCACATGGTATTAACAAGAAACTGCATGAAAGTATATCGATCTATAGAATCATCAGAAATGATACAAGCAGTCTGAAATGATGCAAAAAATGGCAACAAAAACCCAGACAACGTGCAAACACCACAAAGGAACAAGGAAAACACGTGGACGGTAGAATAAGTATATGCTTTTAGCACCTAATAGCAAACGTTTTTTTGGAAAGTCAACTTTTAGGGACTACTTTTTCTCAGAATAATGACTTTTCTTGATTTTCATCCGATGTGAAGAACGACAATGCTATTATTTGTAAACCGTGTATCAATTGAATTCAAAAATGGACCGAACTGAATTAATATGGGGGATGTCATATGAAACGTCTGTGTGAGTTCATTTAGCTCCAGTAGAGCATAGATTTAGTGGTGCTCATTAATCGTAAACATGGATGTCATAATTATCAATAATAGCCTACTAATATATTGAGCTCGCGAAACAATATACATAACGCCCCTCTGTAGAATCTGTTGTTACAGCCAATCATGCAAGCCCTTGTAGTTTGATGATTATCTGGTATGAGACAATGCTCACATCAAAATGTATATGGAACATTTGAGAAGGTAAATAATTAGTAAGCAGAAATCAAAGTCAAACATACTAAATTACACCCAAGTTATGACACAACTGTGGCAACGGTCCACGTCATTCTAAAGAACTCCCGAACATACTCATTTATTTCATAACAACAAATCTGAAAAAAATATTTAAAATGTAATGTATATGTGAATATATTATTTTCATATTTCACAACACTAAAAAATTATTTACGTTTGACAGTTTCGTCTGCTTTTGCAGACATTTTCAAAAACACAACTGCGCATGTCAGATCATGATTTACGGCCGGCGTCCCCGCCTGGGGCAAGCACTGGGTCGTAGACTCTCTCAAGCTGGTGGCCCCCCTCATCTCTGTTCATGGTCTGACTTTGCATCCGGGTGTGAACAGCTTCCTTGATAGCTCTAGTCCTACCATCACTCTCTCTGTCTAGAACTGTCACGCCCTTCCAATCAATCTTGTGATTTTCTTTATTGACGTGATCTGTGATGGCACTTTTGTTGAATTCTGTAGCAGACTATCTTTTGGCAGCTCTGGTGAAATTCAACTTTCCGTATTGTTCAACGTCTTTCTGATGTTCCTTTATTCTAATGCCCAGCTTTCTTCCTGTTTCCCCGATGTAAACTTTCTCACAAGATCCACAAGGAATCTTATACACCATTTTCTCACCCATCTCTACTTTATCTTTTGGGTGCACCAACAAGTTCCTGATTTTCTGAATGGGCTTTACAGGAGTTGCCACCTTATGCTTATTCAAGATTCTTGTAATTCCTTCCGTGACATCCTTTACATATGGTAGAATCACTAGGCCTTTGATTTCACTTGGTCTTGATCTTTCTTTCTCTTCTCTTTCTTTCTCTCCATCTTCTCAGCTATTTGCTTCTTTACCTTCTTAAACGCCCACTTTGGATAGCCACACTTCGTCAGAGCATCTATGATGTGTTCTTCTTTCATTTTTTGTCATCTATCTCTGTAACTATGTCCTCACATCTATCCAACAGTGTTCGGATGACTCCAAGTTTATGTTGCACTGGATGATGTGAAGCAAAGTGAAGGTATTGATCTGTATGAGTTTTATTACAATATACCAACAATGTTACAGAGTCATCAGGTTTCCTCACTATGAGTGTGTCTAAAAATGGAATAGAGTTGTTGTGTTCTTCCTCGTGGGTAAACCGGATGCTGCCGGAGTCATCAACTGTGTTTACGTGGTCGGTAAGATTCTGAGTTTCCCCTTTGTTGATCATTTCTAGTACGTCATCAACATATCGTTTCCAAACCTTTTGTTTGCATGAGATTGGGGCAGAGGTTATTGCTTTTTCGGCTGTAAACCATGATCTGACATGCGCAGTAGTGTTTTTGAAAATGTCTGCAGAAGCAGACGAAACTGTCAAACGTAAATAAATTCTTTAGTGTTGTGAAATATGAACATAATATATTTACTTTACTACCAACATGATGAACTCATTTAAGGATACTAGTAATGTAAATGTGGTTGTTTATAGTCGCAATTAACTGTTATCGTGCTCGAGTGACCTTACATCTAGTTGAATTATGCATTTCTGAACACAATTCGTACTAAACAAACCATTATAATTATTAATTAACTATTGATTAATCGAAGCCCTTACTCTAAAACCTAATGCCTAAAACAGCACTTACATACCGTGAAGGTCACACACTCCCAATAACCATAATGACTGACAATACCTCGTCACGGCAATAAATTCCCGTCGCCGACCTGGCGCGAAACAGAAACCCACAAAGCGCACGGCGACCTGTTATTGCATTTGGCCCCACAAACATCAAGTGTACATTGCCGGTGACACTGCCATCGTACCCTCCATCTGAGCAATTCCAGCCACACTGACAGGTAAAATGGATTCTGTGCCCTAGGGCGTTCTGCCTGCTGCACATACCTATATCATGGAGTCACGCACGCTCGGTCCCCTTGCGGAGTGCGCCATAGAGCGCTGTCTGACTGGCTTCCTCTCCAAATAATGACGCTAATGAATTTATGCCACATGTCAAATTGAGTTTTTCCCTTCGTTCATAGGGTGGCTGGGATGGATGTTTTGTCAGGAAAAAGTTTGTCACGTTGGGTGTTGGGTGGGGAGAGAATGCAAGAGATGGTTTATCTGGGTGGATAGCCTACATATAAAAGGGTAGCTGCATTTCATTTCTTTTTTTAGAACTCCAGAATACATTCAAAAGACGTTCTTTTCATGGGGTTACTCAATACCGCGGCACCAATTGAACAGTAGTATATAGTAAATTCTGTACTGATTGATGTTGAAGTAAAAATTGTCACTCGTACGCCTCCGTTCTAACGACATCAAGCTACATCAAGCTAAGTGGGTATGAGCTGTAAACTAAATGGAAATGAATAGGCCGCTCACACATGTAGATTGCTGTGAGGTTGCTATCACAGGACACACGGACTCTTGAGGGAAGGCTGATGCAAAATGTATAAGTTCAATAGGTCATGGCGTGTACTTCATTTAAGAGAACCATAATTTTGTGTCCATAAAAGCGGATCCTATAAATGAAAAAGAAAAACGAACAAAAACAACAATAACAACAACATAACATAAAAATCGCCAAAAGCAACTTTTAACCGCACACTTAATAATGAATTAAAACTAATTAAAAGCTGTTATTTTAACTGTCTAATTGAACAATGTCGGCACTGTCTCGTCAATTTGGTAATTATTTGTGATGCCGTAGCAAATGAGAGCTTACTTATGATTAGGTTTGATATTGATAATAGATGTGGACGAAATTATCAACTCATCTAAATATAACAAAATGATGAAGTCAAATGTAGTGGGGTTAATTATACTACAGTGACCGTGGTGGGTGCTTCAAATTGGAAATACTGTCACAAGTTTACAATGCGCGACCGCTACGACACCAAGCTCTTGACAAATAGGTCAGCAACATTACATGGTTACTACATATGGTAAAGGTTGGAATGGGTTTCTTCGAAATATTTATCTCACCTGCAATACAGAAAACGTAGTGAAACTGGTACTAAATGTAGCGAGTGCAATGAATAGGCTTTTGCTACAACAGTATCATAAATTTCTCCTTTTTTTCCAGATGTAAAGTTAACATGTTGGGGAGATTGGTACGAAGAGGACTTCAGATTTGTCCTAGCAGGAAAGGCTGAAGAATTTCCACAATATATTCTGGTATGTGTGCAAAATACTGCCATCACATTGTCACACACTTTATAGGCTTTATAACGTCCGCAGCTAGGCTGATCAAATGTAAGAATATGAACCACAATTTAAAAATACTGCTGCATTTGCTTTCTTTCTGTGAGGGAAGCCTACAGTTTGACATTCAGGACATGACAGTATGACACATGTATGTTTAAGCAATGAGCCTTCTTTTGTTTTTGCGCTGGAAAAAGAATGATGTTAATTTTGTGTGTCAGCTATGACTGGTTGAATCACGTGTACATCAATCATTTTGCCAGAATTAAAACTCTTACGATGATGCCATTCCATATCTACACCACACACAGTGTTGACCATATTATTGGGGACAGAAGTGTGCTCTTAATATTGAAAAAAAATAGAGAGGTGGTTTTAAAATATCACAGAGATTTTTTCAACGTTTTTTTCTGATTCCTCTTTAAATCTTATTAACTCATTTTTCCCATTCATTTTAGAGAGTCCCTACAAAAGTCCTGCCAGATGCGGGCTTCAGTGCCGTCTTATATTTCAACCCAATTGCCCCGGACACTAAACGAGGCCTTCCTATTGCTCGTGGAAACTTCCTTGTTGTAGATTTGCAGCTGAAACGTAGTGGTAAATATATATTATTAGAATGAGATTATGTTGGTCCCCTTTGAACCTTTTGAGTTTAAAGTCAGCAGTCATTCTATCATCGTCAGTTTTCACGGCTCGACCACTCACAGTGCCTTTACAAGTCCTTCTGCGTATATAGCCGTGTTCGTGAGATATGACGATGTTTATGTTTGTTGAAGTGCATTTTATCTGGTATAAAATGATTTGTGTGTGTGTGCGCGTGCGTGTGTGTGTGCGCGCGTGTGTGCGCGCGTGCGTGTGCGTGTGTGTGTGTGTGTGTGTGTGTGTGTGTGTGTGTGTGTGTGTGTGTGTGTGTGTGTGTGTGTGTGTGTGTGTGTGTGTGTGTGTGTGTGTGTGGAGGGGTGTGTGTGCACACCTTTCTAATACAAAACACGATTGATTACGTAAATTATTATTAAGTACGCTGTTCTATTCACTCTGATATTCCGAGGTGGATACTTCTCACAAAAAACGTGTCCCTTAAGACCCATATTATATCATTTTAGAGCCAGGTATTTGCTTCGATGAGAGTGAAATGTGCCAAGAATACGCCCGGGAAGGGAAGTGCACGAACGCTGCTCTGCATCAATATGCCAACTACTGCAAAAGATCATGTGGATTGTGTAGTAAGTTGTTTATAAATATATCTAATCTCTTTTTCTCTTTTGATGGGCAAGTACAAGAAATGATCATGTAGAAGCCCAAGGTGGACACTATTTATCATGGCTCAATGAGGCTAGGAACAAAACTAGAGGGGCGGCTGCCGGAAGACTTAACTTGATTTGGTAGTGCTGCTGCTGGTGGTGGTGGTGAAAATCTCTGGTGCTCATTTAGAGGGGCGGGTGAGGATAAGGGGAGGGTGGTGGCTGAAATTTTCAATCAAATTTGAGCGGGGCATCTGAAAGTCAAACCCCAACCGTTTCGTTTTTACATAATTACGCTTAGCCATGACATATGGTAGCTCATATTTTTTTAAAAAATCCTGAGGTTTTCTCAACTATGTGAGATTTACATCAATTGTATTCAGTGAGGAGATCATTGTGTACACCGCAGAGCCATGAAGCATTACTAGCTGAATCAGCAGGGATAGGCTCAATGTGTTGAAATAGTACACTGTTCGGAACTCGAGAACATGTCATGAAACAGTAACTTTTGTGTATTTTTAGGTTTATTACCATCAAATCGAGCTGAATGTCGCTTCCCGTCCACGTATGAAGGCGACTGGATGCTATTTGAGACCAACAGAAAGGAAAAAGTGACTATTAATGAAGGAAGAATACAATTTTCTGAGCTTGGTGAATTCATTTGTAAAAGAAAACACTGGCAATACGACGTGTACACAATGCTATCGTATTATTCGAACGGCTGGTAAGTGTTGCAACTACATACTTTTAAAGCATTCAATGGAAGTATTCCAATCAAAATATTCAATAAATCGACAGCATACAATAGAATAATATGTAAATTTCCACGAGGTTGTTTAATGATAATTCCCCCATGTGCTCAATTCTCACAATGGAAACCACTAGTAACCCAAGTGTATACACCAATCTCGTAATTACGTTTCTTGCAATGAATAGTTAGGACACCCAGTAATTCTTTTCATCAATAATTAACTATTGATATATATTTATAGTAATAATAACCCAGAGGATTGATATCCACAATATATCCCATTCACATCTAACCCCACAACACAAAAATCCATGCATAATTCAATCATTTGACCTATGTCTGTGTAGTTGCAATATCTTGAATATGTTTAGTCGATGATGACTTTTGGGTTTCATTATATATGCTATAGCCACATTAAAGACGATATCTTTAAAGTTAGTCTTAAAAGTCTTTGTTTTTCGTTTTAGCCGTCCACGGTACACTTGCTGGAATTTTGAGCTGGGAGAAGATGATTTATTGGAATTCAAACTGTGTAGGTGGACGTCAATTGACAAAACACCTGCAACAAAATGTTAATATGTTCCTGACAAGTGGTTATGCGTTGTGTGTTATGGCAACAGTAGCTAATGTTGTCCTCAATAGATGAATTCAATATATTTAGAATACCGTTGGTTGAATTGATTTAAAGATTCACTACATTAATTTGAACTTCATTATCATATTCGCGAAAGATGCATAATTCAGTACAGAAATTGACTGCTTTATGTTATGACAAATTATCTAACTACATTCCCGTTAGCAATAACAATCAATGCAATGGCGTAATAGTTGGTAAATGTTTTAGAGAAGCGTATAGCATACACGAAAGATGTTGTTGTTTAGCTGAGAAACTCATGCAATAATGTGTACGTGCTTCTCTTCCATTGTAGCACCCAGTGAAGCCAGTGACCAGTCATTTCGCAACTGCGAGTGGCAGGATGACCCGCCGCCACTCAATAACATCGTCAGAAGCCAGGATATGAAACTTTTACTACGTAATTGTTAAAGTATTATAGTTTCTATAATTGGTGCACCGATTGAGTGTGAGTATTGGAATGGTTAGATACAACACTTTGTTAAGCACAAAACACACACGTATGGCCAAATCTAGGTTAGTATAGTAAAGTAGATTAATATATTGAGGAAAATATTTTCAGCTGCTGACCGCATCGAGTTTGACAAGTGCGGCCTGAATGGTATGATCCATGTGACGGACATAAAAGACAACGGCCTCAGTTGTCATGGGACTTTGTCCGACTGGAATAAATACGCCTGTGAAGTTGAACCTAAATTAAGAGTATCGCTGCATGGTCAATGTAGCACAAAGAAGGACGAAAGTCTGTTCTTTGAAGGTTTGTTTAACTTAAATATCCAATGTCAAACATTATGACCAGACTTTTTGGCTATTTTGATGAGCAAATATCATGACAAGATAATTAATTCAATTGCCCTTTGATTGTCTAACAGTCTGAGTGCGGACAGTCTGTGATCACTAGAAGAGAAGTTATCTGTTTTTAGCCATGCCACATGTTTTCTCTCTCTTTTTTCCAGATTACATATGTACAGCTTATGTTAACTTCCACGATGGGTTCAACATATTGATCACACAGTCTACAAAATACTCGTTCAAAGAGGAGTATAATTGCTGGGTAATTATAATTATTCTCCCGATGAACTCTACCAAAATACATAAAACATCACACAATTAGGATTACCTCGACACTTGGTAGCTGTGGTTTACAAAAGTTTTGGAAACGAATGACAAAAATATGGAGAGTTCTCATGGAATAGGCGGCGCCCATCTGGAAGGGGTTAAAGGGCAGGCGGTGACCTAGCCCGAGGTCATGAGAACAGTTTGGGAGTGAAGACACACGTTCAACATACAAAAACATCCGCCTTGCGAATGTTTATATGCACTTTTTCAACCAAATTTTGAGCTTGTTTTAAGCATACATGATAACTTTCGATACTGTTATTATCTCGGATCTTCGTCAGTCTGCCGCCTATTCGTCACGGGAATCTCGTGGTGTGACGACATTAGCGCCCAGGATGTTGTTGTAGATGGCGGGTAGGCCGGGGGCCCCCCACGTTCTTGTTTAGATCAGGCTTCAGGCGTCGTTGGTTGAAAAAGTGTATATATGATTATAAACTTGGGCAGATGAATATTCAACATATCACAATACTATTAATTGTTGCGTGCATAAGATTAAACGAAAGCTAGTTGCGGCTTGAAATTGTACCATCGCGTCAACTTGAAATTGTACCACTGCCGATAAATTGTCCCGCAAGAAGTTACTTGCTACGAAAAGGTACCACCCGTGAAATTGTCCTACTTACCAAAATTTTGACAGCTCTTGGATACTCTCATAAGTGCGGATAGAACTATAATCTGTACCTGGCTGTGGCAAGATGTTTTGAAAGCATAATGTTGGGTTCCGTCTAATGTGTCAATTAAAAGTATTGCGTATATGTATTGTGTAAAAATATTGTGCATATGATTGTTAAATTGATAGCATATTGATTGCATTCTCTTCCTCGCGCATTCTTGAATTTCACCTACCTTCTCTTATTGCCGCTTTCTTGAATTTCAAGTTGACGTGAAATTACACCGGTAGGCCTAAAATTTCACACGGTGGTACAATTTCAAGGCTAAAAAAAACTTCTAATCATATTTGGTTTTAAAATATGAATATTGCAGATCATCAAAACATACCCAGAGCGCATGGCCTATGAGCCCTGGCATGAGATCTATTTGCTGAAGGGCGCGCAGTGCGGCGGCGACGACACCCTGACACACGGCATTCTGGAGGACGCGCTGCTCGCGCTCACCACACACACAGGTGAGCTCGCCGGCGATGACTTGGTGAAGGTTACGTGATTGCACGAGGATTGTGACTAATATTGTGCTCTTTGCATATTGTGTGAAGCTAAGTGTATACACGATTGCTTATGTACTCAATCAGTATTCCTCCGGTATCGTCTTGTACATCCGATTCTAAAAATATAGCCCCCCGTTTGATATTTATTTTTGTAGCTCACCACGTGAGGATTGTATTCTTAATGAATTGATTGAAAGCATTGTTTCTTTTTTCCAGATGATGTTAACAAACCGTGTGATCAAATCACCCAACCAAATTATGAAATGGTCACACCAAAAACATTTCATAGGCAAAGAGACGCCACTTATGTTGGCCCTGCACGGAGTGGAACATCAGTATTTCGTCCTTTATATCATTTACACTTATACATACAATCACTTATCATTATTCTAATAATAAACTTTAGATATACAAATGTTCGGTAGCAACGTTAAGTATGGTGTGGTTATACATGCCTGTGAGATGTAAAAAGGGTGATTGTGGATTGAGTGACCAAGACGTTTGGATTTTGTACCAGTGTCCAGCATCTCTGGTCAAATTCAGTTGTCAAGTGCATTTTGATTGTCAGATTATCTTAGAAAGTATGTCATTAAACGTGTCCTGCATAGTGTTGAATAATGTGCTGGTCCATGTGTGATGTAAATATTGAGTGGTGTAGTACTGATGCTAGGATGTATTGCAATGAATGTTTGGTACCATGTACCGTCAGTGCGAAGAGAATGATGACGCGTATTATGTATATTTTCGTTGGTTAAAATCTACATCATGAGAGAGGAATATGGAAGAATATTAAATTATATGATATATTATCCAATAATCCATACTAATAGCTGAATTTCAAAACATAGTCAGTACTCTATGCTGGATTGTACTAGTCTTTGCAAACTAAACTACTTTCTGACTGTCTGTCTGTCACATACTTAAAGTTAATATGAAATATTTGCAGAAATATTAAACCTGTAATGACTGAGCACTGGGTAAGCCTGTTTCAAATATGCTAAGTGATTGAGTATGTACTAAAGCTTAACGGATGTCCTGGCCCCCATTTTTGCTATGTGATACCCTATTCTATTTCTACATCAATAAGACTGGAGTCTGTATATCAAATGTCGTACACATACCACCTCTCCTCTCTCACGATGCTCGAAACCATAATTTTCTACTCGTCCGGATTATATCATTACAATGTTGCATAATTTAACGTGATGGTCATGCACGGATCACACAAATAAACCCACTATTCTTACTACAGGTTTGGAATATATTTTTCTACGTGCTACCAGTTGTAATTGATGTACATTATGAAATAAAATAAATACTAACACTTTTACACTGATCGTAAATTGTATTTATACCATTTCCTTATTGATTCAATCGGGAATCATGCTACTGCAATCCACGGTTACTGTTAAAATATTATATTTAGTTATAAAAAGCAAGACACCATTATATTTCCCACTAATTGTCAAATATGACGTACTATGACTGAACCAAATACACCGTGCATAGGTTGTGTGATAAGTAACGATATTTGGTATTTTAGAGTATTAATTACTAGTATTGCCATATTAGAACATGTAGGAAAACGTTAAAAACGGAACAACTAACAAACTGAAACCTTTACTTTAAAAAAAGTGGTCACTAGAAGAGGGGGAAAGGGTTTCTGGTGGATTCTCATCCATATTCGGAGTATCCATATTCGCAATTGCAAACATTTCACATCTGCCTCTGTCAAGAATAAGAATAATTTTAGGTGAGCCTTATACAGGAACATTAAACACACACCAATGATGTTTGTGTAGAAAAAACTTACTCAACAAATCATTGGAAAAAACTACATGGGTAATTGTCATGTCGTGACATCGTGGCTTTTATTATATCCATGTTCGACCTGTACTACAACATACAAACGATATCTGGCATAATTAGCAAACATAAGAAAGCTTCTCTTGCTAAACGAATACATTTTGCTATATTTATATTGCATTTGTTACATAGTATACCATCTTTAACAAGCTATGATCGATGTATTATCACGGTTATATTCTCTTGATATTAGTTGGATGTACACCCTGTGCTAATGATTGATCCAATATTCCGAACATGTGTCTAACGTTGGCTAGACTCGGAAAGAGACAACCAATAGAATATACATAACTTGTAGATGTCTAATGATAACACCATTGATTAGATTCCCCTATTCCAGCAAAGTATGCCTTGAAGTGTTTACTTTAAAATATATGTAATAATATTCTATTTAACTACCCAACTTCTGACTTTGCCCCTGCCTCTAACTTGCTAGCGTTTCTAAGAGCTGCTAATCTCGATTTTTCTTTGAATGCAAGCAGAGCGCGAAGTTTAATGCTGATGCGACCGATTTCTGTTTCTTCAAAGTCCATATGAGATTCCTTTTTGTTTAACTTGAACAGTTTTCTCTTATGTTCCTTCTGACCAGCTATGAGTTCACTGAAACAATAACGGAAGAGAGCTCCTTCAAGATTGGTATCAGTAGATTACAGGATACAATTAAACCTTTATGTGGCCACCGCAGTGCAAATCAGTGACTGCATTGTTTAACTTCGATTTGCGATTGCATTACATGTACTTATCAAATCTGTATGTGTAAATACCAATTACAAACTGTTTTAATCATGACATTTATTAACAAAGAACCCGATCCAATTTACCTGAAATCCACCTCGCCATCACCATCTTCATCCAGCTTCCTGATCAGTCGGTTGATGCCCTCTACGCTCATGGGGATATTCACGCTCTGGAGAGAGAGTAGAATAGATAGATATACTTGCAAAGCAAAGGGCGATGTCGTGAGTTTGAGGTCATCAAATGATGTGTAATAATTCGTATAGAGTTAGGCATCGATGGTATAAGGAAACTCATATGGGTTCTAAAATGATTACTATTCAATTCTATGAACGCCTCCAACAGAAACCGACATATTGGACAAATAAAAAAACTTTCACCTCATTAACAATCATTATAATGCATATCATTTCGTGAGCATATGTGCTTGATGTTTGTATTCAATGTCAAGAACACCTCGTATTTTTAATGTGTGTAATTGACGATAAATAAATTCAATTAAATAATAATATTGGAATTGTGACCATTAATTATGTGAGGCAGAAATTCTTATTAATGCAATACATCACAGACTCGATGCTAGTGGAATATACGTTCATTAATTGAAGTGGTTTTGTGTAATGCTCAGACACGACTGTCAACATTATGTATATGACGAGTACCGTCTCATAAGAGGTATCAATATTTCTGAACAAATACCATGTGCATGCTTCATCATTCCTTGTGCTCGTATGCTCTTTTGGCCTGTTGTAATAAAAGTATCAATATGTATGAATCCGACACCATTAGCACATGTTCACAGGTTGACTGTTACTATAATAAAACATTTGAATTTAAAACGAAGGATTAATTTAGTGTAAATTGTCCCCACGGACTACTTTCATACAGTGGACATGTGTCTCATGGAAACCTTTATCTTATCCTGAGCATTCCCATTAGTACTTATTTCATTTTCATAAACACGGTTTAATTAATCGGTGGTGTACAAATCGGTACACCCATGCATTAATCAACCTAAAGCTATGAGTAAAACAATAACAGGTCAAGAAACAACATTTGCTTGACCTACCAAGAGACCATTCCTGAACTCGTCATAGCTCAAGCTCTTGCTTCCGTCCTTGTCCAGAGATGTAAAGAGATCCACCAGCCGGAGGTTCTGCAGGCGCATAAACTCCATCAGGACCATCATGGGGTCGTCGTTGAGAAAGTCGTCTTCGCCGTTTGCATTATGTTCATGGCCGACTATTATGCCGTGTGTCACGATAAGATTCGGCCGTGTCTCTTGCAGTTCGTGGTAAAGTTGTACAAATGTGGCGTCGACGCTCTGTCCCTGCGTAGTTTAAGTACACTTATTAGTTATATCTAATAGCTATCCCTCGATGATATATACATACGCACTGCCAAAACACTGCATAATCAATATATACCCCGGGATTGGGGTGGGTTGTGGTGTTGGTGGTTCGGCAATAACGGGGATGCTCCCGGCGGACTTTAATATTGGGGGTCGTAAACTACAAAACGGTTATCAAATGTGCTCACAGAGCAAAGCGTCACTAGAACAACACTGACCCCATGTGCAATAAATATGTTTACTTGGCAATCAAAGCGTTAAAGGAGAAAAGGTCTTATTCGATGTATCTATGTTTTGGGGATAGGATTGCAGGTGCTTTATAAACATGGCTAAAGTAAACATATATTGCCCATGAGTATACATTAATCTGATGAAGCTGTGCTCTCCGACCATTTTGTTCTAATATAACCATCATGCCAATTTGATCGTCATGTTTCAAACAGTAATGAAACTATAGCAGAAAAATAATTAAAATGGCTCTCTCGAAGGTAAACTTTAATTGGTAAAGCGCCCAAATCGGACACAGTTGATGTTTAGTAGGCATGTAAACATTGTACTAAGCTTAAATGCTTATTTCCAACTTACATATACAAGCTTACGTGTTTTCTTACAATTATTAGCAAAGTTATTACAGAAAATGTTGAAAATAGACCAAAAGTGGGCCAAGAAAGCACACTTTAATTGCCAAAGTGCCCCAAATCGAATCAATTAAATGTAGCATCATACCACATAGTTAGTTAGTCTTGTTCAGGAATTAATGTTCCTAGGATATCACATGAAAGCATAAATATAGTATTGCTTATTTACAATGTGGTCTTGTTTGTTTGGAGCCACGTGGTGTTGGTACATGAACCTCCAGAGGCAGGCTAGGTAGCCAACTGAGCCTCGGGGGTGGAGGGATCGCACTAGATATTGTTTTCAATCTAGGCGAGTTCCTTTACGTGCAGAGTGGTGACTGTTGGGGCATGCCTTTTAACGAGGCTTCCGAGCCTCATACTGGTAGTTGTGTAAGGTTTGGTCAAAATCGGTTCATCAGTATAGCTTGTGCGGAGACATACATGCATAGATAGATAGAAATGAAATAAACACACGCGTTGCTCTATCAGCTACTGAAGCGAAACAAGAAACGGCGCGTCTTTAAAATAGGGTCCAAATCTAAATGTTTACATTACAGAATAACTAAATGTTTAAATAAGAAAATGTAATTAAACTTGTGAATACATTTCAACGGCCATAGTCTTAATGATAGGTATGACAATTTTACATATTTGTATCTGGAATATAGAATATTTGAAAAATAAAATAAAATGAATGAAGAAAATCATTACAGTGATATGTAACTCTTGAATGGACACCGATTCGACTTCCTGCAGTACTTTTAGAATGGATATAGCGCCGCTTGTAGTTATGGGATTATTGCCAATCTGTAACAAAGATGTAATTCAAATCTTACTTATCACATCTGCTTTTACAATATAATTATTTCATCAAGAATAAATCTCTGGGGATTTCAAGAAGAACACCTGGTACATGACTACATTTTTATCATTCTTTGTCTTTTAATTTCACTGGTTATCATGATCCAAAAGTATCCACCCGAGTTCGAACAGGGGTGATACATGCTTGTAGTTACTATTTTTCACAATTTTTAAATTAGTTTTGTAATTGTTAATAAAAGAATGATAAATACAAAATCGAGTTTGTTGTGTAACATGAATTATCTTACCTGGATTTGTTCTTGTGGCCTATCAGGCTCGCCCTTCGGACTCGCCGTGATACGCCACAAGAACACACCTGATGAAATAATTCACGTTACAAACTCACCCCAGAAATAAGAATTGTGCATACCTTTAGAGAGACAAGAGATGTGTTCTTTCTCAGGCCATTCAAAAGTTCTTTTAAGCAGTTAGTATCGACTCTGTTGCAAGTGAGATCCAGATGTAAAAGCGAAGTATTAGTTTTTAACACAGTTGACAATGATTTACACCCTTGAATATGGAATCCATTCCAAGCCACATTCAGCTTTTGTAGTGTTGCATTTATCTATAAAATGAACGTATCAAATAATTTTTATATTGTACACTCCTATTGGCCCATAAATAATATCATGATATCCGCTCACGGAAACTGAAAAGACTATGCTTTTAGAGTTTATTTTTTGCTTGATTGAGGTCACGTGGGCTCTGTGGTTGTCTGAAAACATAAGTGAGGTAAGGAAGGACACACACTCGTCACCAATGACAACTATTCTATACACAACAAAACATAGTTGCAAAATGAATTGCATACCTTCAATTATGAAATATAACACAGTGTAACTGCCGAATGATTGAAATTGAAATATTACCTTTAGGCTGTCTGCAATGGAGACGGCACCCTTCATTCTCAAGTGATTCCAACTAAGATCAAGTTCTTCTAGAGTATCATTTTGCACTGAAATGAAATAGAGATTGCTATGTGTTAGGACTAAAATTGTTGTGTACACGCTATAAGATAGAAGTTCGAAGAGATATTCGACTTTTCTGTCTAAATGCAGATGGCTGGTACAAACCTAGGTCAACAAACATTTATCTCTGTTAAATTACAGAAAAAGACTTACTGAGTGCAATAGACAGACTACTTCCTCCTTCTTCTCTAAAACAGTTGTGACTAAGATCTAACTTTCTTAAAGTCTTTGATTCCTAATAAATATAACGCAGCATTGAATAAACTGTTCATCACAGATGAGTATAATAAATGTTTGTACAAATGAATAATTATATAAATTACCTTAATCAGTTTCGCAATATATTTGGCATCATGTTCGTCAAAACGGTTCCCTGTTGGTGTTAATTAATCATTTAATACATGGAATAGTTGGCTTATGGTACAGACTTTTTGATAATAAAATGCGCTGCGTATCAGTTGTGTTACCTGAGAGACATAAATTCCTAATGGATGATGATCCAACTAATTCTTGGCAAAGGTTGTCTAATGATAATGAGTCGAGTTTGTTGTGAGACAAAGTCTGAAACAAGTCAAATACATGAAACTGTTGCTATTTTTTCTTCAAAGTTTATTGTTCAGCATGCAAATGGTTTAGGACGAAATGACGACTCTATCCTGACATGAAAGCATATCATAAAAATTGTCGTCTGAAATAATATCTGCATGAACAGTCAGTAAGCAATGTTTTTACAATCGATAATCATTGGAAAGTTGGATACTTATAATGAGCCTGCGAAGCTTCGAATTATCTTGACATATCTAATTTAGATGCATATGATGAGCGTGGCGCGTATCCATGTAACGAACCTTCGAAGATTCGGAGGTTCGTTCTGTATTGAAGGTCCCCGGAATTGTACTGAACGAAATAGGTCAAAGGCTTTGCACCAATTTCGTATTCTTACCAGGTCTGTGATATAAAGGTTTTCATGCAAAACTTCCGATATATAAGCTGCTCCATCCGATCCTAAATCGTTGTTTGTGAAGTGCATTTTTGTAACACGTGGAGATTCCTGCCAAAACATTAGATCAAACAATTGGAATGGTTCAATACAAAAATGTGAAATGAAAGCGTTGTGAGGTATTACATTATATTGTACTGTCAGCATTGTTAATCATACTTTCAGTACTAACCAGGAGTGCTATGGCACAGGCCTTGGCACCTCTCGAACCCAGAGCTATGTGCTTCATCGACACCTCTGACTTTGATAATTGGCGTAAGAATTTATTTGAGGGGCTCGTTCTCAAAATTTTACATGCATGTAAATATTTCAGTTGACAAGTAGTGTCGAGAACTTCATCATCATCATTGTTCATGGCACCGACAGAAGTAGTCCTCGGACTGGCCGGAGGAGTGTCTTAAAAATTGCAATTGTTAAGTATATGACAAAACCATGTCACGTGATCTAATGTTACATGTACGTGATTACGTATTGCAATGATTACCATTAATATATTACCTAGCATATATTTTAGATAAGAAAATCACAATGTAAGCACTTCTTATGTTCATTTGAAAATTTAACCATATTTATCTATAAGCAATAATTCTCCAGAGGCATCATAATAAACATATATATTTAACAACATTCTTACTTTCAAAATCATACTCCTTTGCAAAATAATCGACCGAATCTCGAGTGCTTCGACCAGCTTCCACATCTTCATTCAGGTCTGTGAAGTCATCCTCAGTATACAGATTAACATCCCCAGTAGACCTCTTATGCTTTCGCCTCCTCCTGATAACATTGTTGGATCCAACTAGTGTTCTGGATATTTTCTGCCAATTGTCCGGTTGACTTATAGACTTGAGATGCTGTCGCTTGTAACTTATAACAGGGGTTCTCGGCCGCTGCTTTTCTTTAGCAACCTAAGAAGAAGAAGATAAACTCACAGAGATGTACATTTCAGTTTTGATATATTTGTTTATAGATTCCACCTTGAGACTACGACTTATTCAATTTGACTTGACAAATCGCAGTGGTCCAATGAGTATCGCTACTATGACCAGAAAGTGAACAGCATGAAATCAACCGATTATGAACAGAACTTTTAAAAATATATGAGTGTCATTATAATGTCCAAATATATGGACTGATAACCACGTTATGTGCAAAATCGCATTTCATGAATCCCGAGGCTTCAATATTTTGCTTGCAACATAACATTGGCATATTTATCTTTTTATATACATGTATTGTCATTTATCATCATAGAGGTAATCTATTTTGAAAAAAAATATTGTTATTTCCCCAGAACTTGTATCATTTTTAGAATCATTATGTAGTTTTACAGAAAGTTCCAATTATTTGTTCCTTATATATGATAAATGTAATCTTTATACCATAAACATAGCACATTCTGAAATAGAATTAAAAAAACAGTAGAACAAAGTGTCACAATTGTAATTGAATGTATATCATAGATATAACTTACCCTCGCCCATTCCCGTATCTTTGTGAGAGGAAATTCTCCAATCCTCTGAACCTGACACTTCTCATTGGTAGACATTATTCAACTCATCTGCGTCATAATTCATTAAAAAGTGTCTGTATCCACAAATATGCTTATCTTTCATGGGAGATATTCATAATAATACCTTTTATAAGAAATAATAAAACATTATTCTATAGTAAGCAATTATGATAAGCCTATAGATATATCACTACACAATCCATAGAAGCGACCAGGCATCAAGTTTATCTTTCTTTTAAAGTCATTATCCAATTCTTAATAATTTCTGCTATTATATTGATCAGTGTCCTTATTCTATGTATCAAAATCTTTTACAATTGCTGAGTGTCATTTTAGACCCAAAGTTTGACAATGTAAGATGTGAATGGCTAACTTTAGCAAAGGAAAATATTTTTGTCTGCTACATTATGGTCTAAAATGGGTATCTTAGTGCCGGGAGTCAAGTCAATCAAAGAATATTGCTGTGTCACAAAATATGACATTCGATACACCAATGTAGATTCAATAACGTTTCAAATATTTAGGAGACCGTGTTTTGCTTTACTCATATTTCGCATATTCACGTCAGGTAGTGTTTCTATAAAGATAATATCAGAATGAATTTGTTGAAGATAAAACACCCATTGAAGTGAGCTCGCAATTGATTATATAATTTGCCAACCCAATATTTGTGACGCCATGTAACACGTTTAAGAGTTTTACACTCTTATATTAACATTTTGAATTGTTGGTATTTTTTTCCTTCATATTTATTCAATATTCAAACACAATCCGTCAGTATGATATTATAATTGAATAGTGCTTACCTCTAATCTCCATTTACCCTATAACAATCCTCTATCCTACTTACATAAATCATATAATCTTAAAAATCATGGACTCCCAGCACAGCCACAACATAATAATTACAGCAATGATTGCCGAAACAGGCAGCAAAAGTAGTGAACTGAGTGTGCACACATTGCCAAGGCATGCCCATTAGAAAAGTCACTTAATTTCCATTCAATGGAAGAGCACAAATGGACATAAACACGTGCTAAAAGCCATGTCATTGTAATTGTGCAGTTGAGGGCAGATCTGTCTACAGAAACTATGACGTGGCTGATTTCGCCGACCGTGTGAGGATACCACTCGTGTTGTTGAATAAGAACAATGGGTTATGAGCTTAAATTAGCAGTGACATTTACATATTTTGGACTTAGCTGGGAGTTCAATCAATGGAGGGAATGTTGTACCTTTTTTGTAATTGGAATGTGTCCGGTATATCTTACGTTAATCATATCATTTTGTAAAAATATAATAGAATTTTAAGTAAATCGTCGCCATAATAAGAGCAAAATTCAACTAAAGTATAAGTTCAATGTGGCAATTTAAGCATATGCAATAGCAATGATTGTGTTAGCATTTGACTATGAGAGGATGTACATGATTCATGATCACGAATGACATCTTAGCCATGATTTATATTAAGAGGTTTTCGTGATGAAGACCTCTGATTAGAACACATTTCTGATTTTCATAGATAAAGCGATCGTGTGACGCGAGTGAACTCTTCAATTGATGACCATTGACTTTTTCTGTAACAATATTTATTTATTCTATTCTAAAAATAGAGTCAATGGATTATTCATGAAAAATAAAAGTATCACGAAAATTTAAATTAAAAACTGAGAATATTCTTGCACAATTCAATACTTAAATATACATACACTACACGTACATTTCCCTATGGTACCAAACTAGTCTATCCGTTATCCCAATTGAGCAAAACGTACAATCATAAAAATCTAGCTACAGACTACGCAACCCAGATCTCCACACAGTGGTGAGACCGATCATAACACTGTCGATTGTATCTTTTATTCAATTTCCATTTGTCGGTTACAGAGATAATATGTGTCCACATAAAGACAGTTGACTTCACATAATCCAAACAGCGTCGTTTTTATTTGCTCCAATCTTTGTTCCAGTTTGCATTACCTGAAATAAACAAAATTAGCAAAATTGATTATTTCATTTTAGTCTCACTACCACGGGACCGTGATGTCGCCTGGGCCACTCAAAGCAGTAAAATGGAAGAGTAGAGAGGGGAAATCCAGCTTCTGCTCTGTCAATATAGTGCTGGGAATATGCCACAAATATAAAGCTGTGAAAGAAGTTTATACGTGCAAGGTGTAATTAGCAGTATACCAATCATTTGACTGGATATTTACTGTAACGTTGATTAATAAGAGAACGCATGCATTGCCAAAGGATAGAATTAAACCCCCCTTAAAGTGAAGTCACTGGGTATATATTCCCCGGTGTCCACATTTTTTTTATCCAGCTTGACATTTATTTATTTATAACCACATAGTTTATTAATAACTCCCCATCAATACAATATTAGCGAGATGTTTACTTTGCAATAATTCTATAATTAGGCGATTGTCGTGTAAGTTATTGCTTCAACATTGTAATCAAATATTGACATCCATAATGAGAGTAAACATAGTCTTTATTACTCATTTGTCTAATTGTTGTATGAATATATGGTAATGGGACAATCTAAAAAATGGAGTACAATGGTTGTAATGGTGTATCATAATTGGTAATCAATGATGGTATAATAACATATATTTGGTCACATTTGGATAATATCATTTCACATCCACGGCAATATTACATGCTCGTGCATTAATATATTTTAACGTTTGTGCAATCATAGCTATATATTGTCAAATTAATGCTATATTAACTAAATTACTACTTATGCATAACGAATAAATACTCAGGTGGATAGGATTTTCAAATTGTTATCATCTCTGTGATTATCTCAATCGAAGTGAACGACTGTAAACAACACACGCACCAGGCAGCGTAAGCACTAACCCCCCCACACACAGACACGAGTACATTGTGAAACCTCACTCACCGCACTGTTTCAAAAAGGACGTCATGTCGTTGACCCTGCCGTATCCACACTGGCCGCTCGCTTTGATGCCATCGAGAGCCGTGCGCCCCTTGTTCGTCTGGGCCGTAGTGTCGGCCCCGTGCGACACCAACCATTTGAGCACCTCTGGTGAATATTATAAGAAATGAAAATAGCAATGAGACTATCGACATTATAAAACTTTCATAAACCTATCGCACGCTATTTTCTTTTATTTTTTTACTGCTACTCTCACTAATCAGTATAAACGTACATTAACTGCAACTTTATCATTGAGGGCGTTGTGAACACAGGTCAGTCATTGTCGTATGTACTCGGAACCTTTGTTGAATCCAATTTTAACACTAGTACCTAACACGTCCGGACCATACGGTTGTTTGTGTTAGTACTCCGCAGCCATCAATTTCGCTGATTATAGCAGAGGGAGGCCATGTGGTGTTGATACATGGACCTCCAGAGGCAGGTTAGTTAACCACCCTGAGCCTCGGGTTGTGGAGGGATCACACAAGCTATTGTTTTCAAGCTAGGTGAGTTCTTTTGTGTGCAGAGGGATGGCTCTCCTCTACACGAGACACGCCCTTTAACAAGGCTTCCGAACCTCGGGGTTTGTGTCGTCCCCGTCTCAACAGTGGCAATACGCTGTGTAGAGATCGACAATGCAGTGGCAGACGTACGACGTAAGGATTTTGGCGACTCAGTCTGAGTCTGCCGTGAACGGGCCGCGAACTCACGACGCAGACAAATCACGTTCCTTAGTCCTGCGAGCTAACCACTGCACCATCGATCCTCAACACAGGTAGCACACGATTGTGAGCGAAAGGCTATAGCTTGCATGAATCACAATTCAACCAACGCGCAAAGGGAGACGCACTCTAGAAGAGAGTCTACGCACCTAAATGTCCATTCCTGGCGGCTAGGTGTAGTGCCGTGCTGCCCGTCACGTCAGTGGAATTTACGTCACATCCGTGGCGCAGTAGCACGTCAAGGACGGCGATGTGACCGTTGGCCGCGGCTTTGTGGAAGGCGGACGTCCCAGTACCGTCCAGGTCGCTGGGGTCCTGGAATAGAGAATTTCTAGCTGAATCTTTGCAGAACCGATGAGACTGTGATGAGGCACACAGAAGTATACACATTCGCATTCTACCTTCTATGATCATTTTCGAAGATGAATTGGAGATTTATATCTAGTCGTGCGGCTTAGTGACCGTTATGAAAATAGAACCTACCTGCCCCATTTCTATCGCCTCTTGAAGTTCTCGCTCATCGCCGTAAAAAGCTGAAAGGTGCTCCACTATATTCATATTGTGATGAAACATGTTACATTAACAAGGTATAGCACGTATGAGAAGTAGATTTGTATAAGTATATAGAAGGCGTAAAATATAGTTGTAGCTACAATATGATTGTAATCCAATCTTACCTGCGTCGTGGATGTTTGGTTGGAACTCTTTTTCTTTATACATTATTCGATGCATGGATACCTGAAGAACAAAGAAACAGTTTCGATAATATAATTGAAACAAATCATGTATTGCACTATTTTATTGGCCAAATAGATTTGTTTCGAAGACGGATATTTTGGTCAATGCAAAAAACTATTACCAACTAACAATAAACATGTTTCTAATTTTATTTAAAACCAATTGGTAAGAGTTGCCATATACGTATTTGGAATGAACAAAAAGTGCACGGAAGTGGAAAATGCACCAAAAGAGTAGAGAAAAGTACATACAAAACATCACTACGTAATATACACTGTACCGGCGCTACATCAATTTCGGCTGAGATAATGAGTTCGTGTACACATACTATCAAATGCTGCTCAACTTCAGAATACACGCCAACCTGATTGGAGTTTAGAGCGCTGGTGCAGCCACTTCAGCTCGCAAACCGATTGGCCTTGTAACGTATTGTTACGTCTGCACGATTAAAAAAAATCTTCGAAATCAACACGACAAACGAACTTTAGCCCATGCAGTATGGCTCAACTTCACTTGTCTATGTTTCTTTCACTATTTTATTTCTTACCACTAAGTGTGGTCGCGAAGAAGGGAATAAATAATGAGCACGTGTGCGGTAAAACGAATGGGTACATTAAATCGTAGCTGTGGCTAAATAATCCTACCTATTGGTGCTATTTATGAGTATGAGTAAGTTACATGTGTTCGAGCTAATTATAAAACCTATCGGCGAGCATAGTTAGGTTGGCGTTTTGAATTCGGCTGCATAGGTGTAAACGCACGCACCCAAGCTATATAATTGGGTACCGGTAGTAAAAATCCATTAAGCACTTTCACATGCTTCGTTTCCCCAGTAACATATAGCCACGTAATGTAATGACTTTACACGGAACTAATTCGCTAATTACATTCCAATGAGAACGAAACCTCATAATATTAACTCGTTATATAGAGACGCTAATGTAAGTTGCGTGATTTCACGACTGCTTTATAAATTAGTACAGCGTATTAGGTGTTTCACTGATTAAATGGAGCGCGCGAACTCACGCAATGTAAATGATCTTATTAGAGTTTTCCCCCCAGCAGCCATAAACCAGCAATAGAGAACGCTTTCAGATTGAACAGGATGTTATGAATTTATTCATATACGCCGTCTCGTAGTCTGGATACAGAAAAGGTAATTTCCAATATGCATTCAAGTACATTCCAAAGTTCATTTTCAATGTTTTTTTTTTTATATGAATAATGGCAGTGTCAGCATCACACTCACGATTAGGAGATAAGAACCATTAGAAATAAACTGTATCATGCAAACACGCACGTTTGTCAACAAGAGTTTGTCGATACCGGCTTAGTTTCGTATTTAATGCACTATGAATTAAAGCTGTGGTTGTAGGCCAGTATGGCACGATTGCACTTAAATAGTTAATTCCTTAATAAACACACATAAATCATCCAAATAGTCTGATAACAACAGTGATGCATGTTTTATATAAAATCCTTGAATTATAGCATTAGTATGCATAGTTCATGAATGGCGAAAAAGGACTTACCAGTCGTGCTTCGTAGGAAACATGAAACCGATAGAAAACACACCACCACTACCACCTCCTCCTTCTCCTTCTTCTTCTATTTCCTATCTGTGTAGCAAAGACATCAAGATATAAGTTGAGTATACCTCAGCCACAGCACCACATCCCATTGATCATCAATCAATACCTCCGTGCAGACGACACTTTTACGTTGACTTATGCCACGTTTGTTTACAGATTTGGTATCACATCTTATATTCACCTGCGTGTTTTACACGGCAAAGAATTACGATGATTGGAGTGAGCGTGCGAATAATAAACTCTACTGAGTACAATACGTGAGAAACGCAGACGAGGTGTAGAAAAAGTAGAATTTCTTAGAAGAAAAAAAGAACACCGTAAGAGTGCAAATGGTGGTGGTCGAATGGAGCGAAGGATACAGACTGCCAGTATTGGTTCCATTTTTTTTATTTGATTTATTTCGTTTATCACAGGCATATTAATTCAAAAGTAAATAAAAGATTACAAATAAGTAAAAATATATAAATAGAAGTAAAATTGAATAGAGATATACACATATAATAAAAAAAGAACCATGTGACAAACAAGGAGCACTAAAAAGATATCCATTTAAAATGGAGAGTCTTATTTCCATAGTGGACCTCGGTGAAAAACATGGAAAAACAACTGACTAGAATTGGTGCCATAGAACATAATAATTACATTACTAATGATTAACCTTTTAACAAATATATTCTTATTACTCTTTTATAAAATGGCCCATATAATATTTCTTACATTTTGATTTAAAAGACACCAAACAGTTTGACTTTCGTATTGGTAGAAGCAGACTATTCCAATATTTAATGCTACAATATTTAAATGTTTTCTGTCCATGGGACTTAACTTTTGGTACAATGTACGACAACTCTTTCTTCCTAGTATTGTATGAATGACTCACAAGTTTAACATCACATAAATATGCAGGAGCCTTTTTGATATGTATTTTATACATTAAACATAAAGACAAGTATTCAATTCGATCATTTACATTTAACCATCCAACTAATTTAAAATCCTCAGAACAAAGGTGGTGCCTTCCATCATAGTTTAAAATGTATCTAATTAGCCTATTTTGTGTTGTTTGTAGTATATGTATTTTTATACACAGTTATACCTAGATCAAACGTGCTTAGAGATCACAGCGTCGCCAGCTAGGACAACGTTGACTTATGGGCAATAAAGAAGTTTACTAAAATGTTATGGAAATCTTGAATAAAAGTACACCATTAGGGCCTAATATGTACAATGTATGTAATCAGTCACAAATAATTTGTGTGCCACCACTATCTGATAATAGTGGCTCCATCATGCTATGCATACATTGGTCCTGCAGCAGATCAGAGCAAACAGGATAGACTTTTGCTGCTGCTGTAATTTGTTGAGTTTCATTGAAGAAATATGTCATGGTTTGGAGGTCACCATGTATGAATGCATGCCCGACTGTGGTGAATATTGCCCGAACTTGCGAGGGCAATATTCACCACATGAGGGCATGCATTCATACATGGTGACCGACAAAGCATGGCATATATTCATTATAACACGATAAACACTCAAAGATGTCAATATTTCACAACAAATAAATTTGAATCTTTTTTTAAGTTAGGACGCCATGCGATATTAAACGTCTTACAATTCAATTCAATTCAATACAGTTTATTGATTTCTTTGCCATTACATTAATGTCAATAGATTATATATCAATAAACATTTAAAAAAAACACAAAAAACACATACATTAAATATTTTAACTACATTAAAAATACAGTCATAAAATAATAATTATATAGTGATTAATAAATAAATACAATATTATTGCTAATTTTGTAATTTACATGCACAATCTACTTGTCTTTGTTGGATGTTAAAAGGTGGCGCAAGACCTAATATAGAGAACAAACACCACAACATCCGGGTGATTCAAAATTTGTATTTACATAATATACATTTTAACTAATTACTGTTAATTATATAATTTTCCGATCTTTACTATTTGATTTATTATCGTAACGAAATATCTAAGAAAATTCCCATATAGAAATTATATGATGAGTCTACTATACTGACAATAGATACCAGAAACTTTTGATGTGGATCAAATCCTATGCATTATTATCAATGTCATGAATGATCATCAATAACCATTCATTGCACAAAGATACATTAAATACATTTTGACAAATTAATACATACAGAGTCATTAAAGAATACATTATGTAGTGAATAATAAAATAAATACATTTTGGCTAATACTGCTAAATTCTATAATCTTCTTAGCTTTTCCTTTTGGTTTATAATAGTAAACAATCTATCTAAGAAAATAGCAAAATAGAAATTATATGTAGGGTCCACAGCTGATATCAGGTATAAAAACTTTTGATGTGAACCCAACAAAGTCCATTGAGAATTAATATTTGAAAGAATATCATATAATTTATTTCTTAATGCAGTAATGTCCTGGTTATTACAATCAGTTATATAATGTTTTTTATTGCCAATTTCATTATTATTACATAGTATACATATGCGTTTAGTTTTTTCGACTTTGAATTTTCTTAAATATTCTATTGGTAGGCTATGTGTTGAGGTTCTAACACATGTTATGTGACGCCTTAAAGGTCTGATTTTCATAAATTAAGTGCCTCAAATAAAGCCTTCAATCTAGTGAAGTAATTTAGCTGCCCCTTGTTACCATTTACAATAATATAATAAGCTGTGTCATACAATAAACTGTCTTTATTTGCACGTAAAATGTGTTGCCAATATGAGTACAAGTGTTTCACAATTTTAGACATCAGGGGATATCTGCCTACCTCTGCCCTTGCCATTAGGTCTTACGTATACGTGCGAAGTACAACAAACGCCATACGTTTCGAAATAACGTCAGACGTACTATTTCACGTCAGTCTTACTTAGAAATATGTAACTGAATGTATGTTTGATTCATCCTGGGTTTATTTATTCATGATTTAAAGAATTTAATGGATACCAATAGAAACCATTGTTAATACCATTTTGGCGAGACTTTCGTTGTTTTCGCAACAACTTCTTCCGGCGGAATGAAAGATTTTCATTTCGGACCGAAGAAGTTGTTGCGAAAACAACGAAAGTCTCGCAAAAATGGTATTAACAATGGTTTCTATTGGTGTCCATTAAATTCTAGAAATATGTAGTATTACCGACATGGAAGTTTTATTGAGAAAATTTTGAAAACATTCTGTTGATTCATGTTGTAAACAGTAAACAATTTTTTTCTTGTCTCAATCATCTACGCTTTATTTGCAAGTAAATTTTGCAGAAAATCCAACGTACACACAATTCTTTAGCAATGGCATACATTTAATGAGTGTACAGATGGCCAATATGATTATATATTGATTTACTTATTTGAATAGATGCCGAAAGTGTGACCCACTTTTAGAGGGCAAAATTCACCCATGGTTAATTGAGTAATTATCCCCGACTGATTTTGGCTCTAAGCCAATCAGAATGCAGGATAGAGTCACGTGTCACAGATAGAGTGTTATAATGTGCATTCAATACTAGTAAGAATGGCAATTGTAGACCATAAATAGCCATGCGGAAAGACACTTTAATTGGCAAAGTGTCTCGAATCGAATCACTTCTGTGTCAACTCACACCTCATAGTTGTTTAGAGTTTGAACGAAAATGGTTCATTGGTAAAGGCTCTAACTTGTCCGGAGCTATGTATATGTTCATACAAACATGCATGCATTTAGTTAGTTACAAACGAACAAAACACAAGGCTTTGCTTCAGCAGCTGAAGCGATCGTAATGATGTAGTCGGAAATGCAAGGTTTTGGCGCAGGACATAGAATAGAATGTTTCCTTATAACTTTCGCACTCATGCAAACGTAATATGGGATTGTCCCAAAATGTTTCTGTTACATCAATTACATGCATTGATTTAACTATGACCGTTTTCTATCAGGGTACCAAAACAATACAACTGAAAATATAAATTTTATTATATTATGCAAAAATTACGAACCACAACAACACAATTACATCATTCAACAAGGAAGTTTCAGCCTGTAAATACAGGTGAGTAACAGCTCATTATGTACAATAGTTGATTCGGCGTTAACACCTCGGAGTCATTATGATGGAACATGGTTAGCTAATAGACAGCAAGCTGTACTACTATATGCAGTGCAATATTGGTAAATGATAAAACGTATATAGGAGGCAATTTTGTAATATAACACCGCATATACACCGCGCAATGTACATGCACCGTCTTTGTTCAAGCCTTGTCACGTGAGATCCAGGAATACAAAGCAAACACAAAAATATATGCAATAAAGTGGACATGACTACAGGTTATGAATCAATGCTTGTCACGAGCACGACGCATTAAAGAGATCTGATATAGTTACAGTGTTGATGACCTCTGTGACCATCATCAGAATACAGCCTTGAACAAAAAATCAGACCAACAATGCAGATTGGCATGCATGGATTATTATAAATTGTGCCAATATGCCTAATATCATGAATATAATATGTTTATCACATTTATGAAAGCCTTCCGGCAACATGCAAATTACATCTTTTAAAAACGTTGCCATTATCTTACAGTATATTAAAGTTCTGATTATGTTGCAACCTTCATACCTGAAAAGTATTTCATTTGCATTTTCACATTATCCTGACCGCTATTTTAATGTAATTTATACACGACTTATAATATCAATTGTCCCAATTACCCACTGTCATGATGTATATGCAATCGTCTGGTATAAAAAAGGGCTAACTGCATGATACTTTTTCGGACAATACACTGAAAATAGATATCCAGTTGCCCAATATAAAAACTGCAACTGTAATATATTGGAAAGCTCATTCCAAGGGTCCATAATATGCAATACTAATGCATATTTCATGAAACCTATAATATGTACATAAATATATGTGTTAGTAACAAAACCATAGTTCTTTGGGAAACAGAGTTTACACAGTAACCTACATGTACATGTAGAGTGAAACATCCCACGTATGTACAACATGTTAACACTCTCAAACAATGGTGTCCACCGCTGGTCCCATGGGTGTGTACACCACGTGCTGGTTCTCCTGCAGGGAAAGCTCGCTGCCTTTACTGGCCATGCTCATGCGTATTTCATCATCGTCATCAGCTGCCTGGTTGGCATATCCTTCAGCTGGGGCAGACGACAGCGGCAGCTTCATCTGTGGCGTTTGACGTCCACTGGGATAAGGCTGCGGCGTGTGTCTGCCTGACGGGTTCAGCTGGCCACTCAGGTAAGGCTGAGGTGTTGTCCTGCCAGTGCTCGGTTGTGTCTGTGGGATTATTCGCTCTCCTTGGGGCGTCGCGGTTGGCGTTGAGAGACCTGAGTCTTCCGGCTGGGCTAGTGGAGGCTTTTGGGAGAGTCCCGGAGGCTGGCTGTATGGAGTTGATGAGGACGCTGGCAGGCTGTAGTTACATGTGGAAATGAAAATGATATATGACATGCTTGATTAAGTAAAACAGAGTTTCATGTTACACTGTCAATACGTATGATTTAGCAAAATACAGATACAAGTATAAGTTTAAGTTTTCTAATTGCATTATATTTTTCTCTACTTCCAGAATGTTTTTGCCCTGATGTTATACCTGTGCATTGAATCATGATGTGAATCTGGCTTTTCAATGCTGTTATCAAAGGAGTTGTTGTCGTATGTCTTGTCGTATGATTGGTTGAGCCTTCCATTGAGATGAGGAACATTTGAGTAGCGTTGCAAGCCTTGCGGGTCCATGGTTATACCTGCTCCAATCCCTATAAAAGTAGCAAAGCATTTTATTAGTTATAAGATATAACAAATACATGGTTCCTGGTAAGTCGCAATCAATATCATGTATGGGATACATTAAAATCAAAGCATCTTTTAAAAGATCAAATTGAAATATACTTCACCCATCATAATGAATGCCAAATATACATCTAAGGTTATCTATTTATGGTCTATATTAGATGACACTTTATATGTTGTGATATAGTCTTGTATGCCATTATATTGTGCAGTGTATGAATGCATAGAAATATGATTTTGTTTACACGCAAATATCTTTTCATATCTACACCATTCAAGGCCATGGTAGACAGTGATAGGATGATAGACAGTGATATATCACATGTTACCTGTAAGGGACACGTTTGAAGAGTGATGGCTCCCAGATCTTGTTCGGTCCTCGTAGTCTTTGATCATGGCATCATGGCTGTAATAAGGCCGATTGTGTGGCTGCTGTTGGTGCTGCTGTTGGTGAGAGATTGGCCGTGGTGGCCGTGACTGATGAAGCTCCTGGCTCAGCACAACAGAGCCATTGAATGAATTAAGGGACGCGCGAGAGTCATTCTCCTCATTTTGGCCTGGACTGTCGTCTGCGGCGTTGTTGACGTGATCATTGTTTGATCTTGAATGCAAAAGTGAAAGCTAATTGAAATATAGACATTGATTGTATACTGTATATAAATGTCTAATACTGCTATACTAGTTTATAACCAATTACATGTATTTGTAGGCACAACAATACTTGACAATGCATAATAAATATGTATAATGAAATAAAGCTTACATAAGTATTAGATAGTGTTATATTTAAGAATAGTGATTGCCTATGGAAGTTAACTAGTATTTTTCCCATAAAATTACAAATAAAGAAATATAATTGCACATATGTACATAAATCAACACATCAATGTAAGAAAACATAAAGTTATTAAAACGAACACATACAAATAATCAATAAGTAATAAGAAATTCATTCTTGAAATCATGCATTCAGGTGAAACGTTTTATCTCATGTATGCACCTGTCAGATGATGGAGGTTTGTCATGCCCATCTCTTTTTTTCTTTCTGTATATCATAAATCCAGCAACTGCAATTATGCTAGCAACAACTAGAAGGCAGATTGGTACTGCAATTGCTGTTGCTAGTTTGGCCTTTTCATCGTCAATTTCTTTTTGACCTGACAAAAGTGTAAAAATGAGAGATATTTTGAAATGAAAATATTTTACAGAAGTCATTCAAAGTGAACTAGCTATAGCGTGCGATGAGTGGAAAGTGCACAAGTTTCTTGCCATCTAACTATGGACAAAAATAGGGCTATGGACAATGAATAATAATTGTTTTTAATTCACTTCATTTGGTAAAAGTAGAATGACAGGAAGCAGCAAAGAAACCTAACTAAGGACCTTCGACATGTTTACCTAAATGACTCATTCTCTTTTTTATGGATCTTGTAGAAATATACCCCAAGCAAAATTGGTACCAATATGAGACATATTGGTACAAAGACAGCTAAATAAATTACTGCTTTGTCATTGGCAATATCATTAAGACCTGAAAAGAATGTTCAGAAAGTATATTCATTGCATACTAATTATGATAATGCCACAGGTCCATTTCCATAGCAAACTACTAAACATCTACACTTATACAGATATTATGTATACTACTAAGTGTCAAAAATTAGGCTTGGAAAAATGAAATACACACAACATCACTAAGATGTTCAACAAAGTAAATAATATTCCTCATATTAAAACAAGCATTTCATATATCACATCACGTGCCCCATTGAAGTTATATTTTTACAGTTTTTGTAATAAATATATTGGAATTCGTAAAATGCCCATACTCTTGCAATACGAAGTAGGTTCTGGGTCCCAGTATGGCTCCGGCGAACCCTCATCTGCGTCCCAACACGTGTAGTGATGGCTCTTGCCCTGCAGGCGGTACCCGTCCACACAGCCCGTAATGGTCACCTCGCCACCCACCAAGTAGTGATCCACCTCACGCACGCTGTGAGGGATTTCGATGTAGCCACATGTGCCCACTGTAGGGTAAGACAATGTTTACATATTATAATTTTTAGATATATTTAGTGATTATATGGTGTTAATTTTGGAATTTAGCATATTTATAAAGAACGAACTCAATATGATACATGGTTTCCAATATGTTGTGAACCTTGCTCAACAAATTTTAAGTAATGAACACACCATCCGCTACAGTGTGCTTACTATAGTGGTTTGGTGTTTGTACAATGTTCCAATCCCATTAGTTCAAATTAGAGATTTGAAGTTTACAGTATGTATCT
>CM032664.1:15948950-15997467 GCA_019095985.1 Streblospio benedicti | reverse complement strand
CATTTTATGTTGTTTTTTTTCTATTTTCTACAATACTTTCAATACAGTTTGAACCATGACCTCCAAATTTCATTCTCTGTTCACATACATAGTGACAATCAAATGTGTTCATCTTTGGCACTTTTCCAATTAATGTATGCCGTTTTTTGTTCAATATTCAACATTTCTATTAATAGTATTAATGCCTTTGAAGAAAAAATCTTCAAATTTGGTTCACTGTTTACATTCATCGAAACCATCGTGAGTTTTCAATTTTCGCTATTTGCCAAGTAAAGTATAGGTTCCAGGTAGCCATTTTAATTCTTTTACAGATTTCATTATTTCTGAATTTCCACTTTAACTACAACCTTCATGCTTATGGAATATTTTAATTGCCCATATGTCAACGTTGTTCTAGCGACGCTGTGTTCTTTGAACACTTTTGATCTAGTTCTGATTTTGTTAGTTTGTTGGTAATTTACCTTTGGACATTCAGCCACAAACCTTTTTTTTATTATTATTTTTTTACGTAGTGTGCGCTGGAAGGCTGCACCCCTACAGACAATTCCAATATACGTGTTACTTTTAACTAGATATAGCATGAGAATAAGTTGTACTTTTGACAATTCCAATTCCAATATACCTGTATTTAGACTTCATATGTTACTCTATACATGTAGGTGATTAGAAAACCTCTCGATGCGTACACGTACCTGTTTCAGAAACATTGCGGACAAAATATGCCCATAGTTCCATGTCCCTCGTGTTAGTGCCAACCTCTTCACTCAGAGTGGTTTTATAGTCATATCTGCGAATTATCAGGGCATATTAGTTCATCATTTTTTCGCATAGTATCACAAAAGTTTAAAAAAGAACTTAGTACGAAATAATTTACTCCTTGTGGCGATAGGATTATATTTACATATATTTACAAGGTATGCATTATTTTTACCTTATTATTTCCAAATATTCAATACATCATAAAATCTACCTGCATACGAAGTTATCATCACAGGCTTTATCCACATCTTCCTCAGTGATTGAACAGTTTGGAGGAGGCCAAATCGGGTATTGGGGTTCTCCAAAATTTGGCTTAAAATTTTCATCTCTGTAGTAATTCCAATCAAGTTTTGCATAGTACATAAATCGACTATCTTCACTCTTCACGAACCCTGAAATTAAGTAGTCAGTTTACACACATAGTTCACTATTATATTTAAAGAAAAGCCTTGCTCTATTGTTTGTCAACATTTGCATAATATGGTACATGGAGCTTATGATGTATGCTATGAAATATAGAAAATGAGCTGACAGGTTTCCTGGCAGACTTACATTTTTCTCCAAATTCATTATGAATATCCTCGGGGTCTTCACTGGGATCTAGTGCGTCTCCATTTGGTGGCATGAAATCATCATCAGGATCATCATTCCAGGTTCCAAGCAAACCACTAGTTTGTTCCTAAGATTCATATACCATGGTTAGATAGTGACAATTAAAATACGATTTAATAATGTAAGTTAGCCAGAAATAAAGCAGCATATTAGATGACCTCAACCTTATTAAACCCATGAACTTCATATTGCTGGCCAGAGATTTTAAGTAACATTCCGTGTTTGTATACTGGCATTACCTATTCTGAAACTTAATTCATACACATAACATTGGAACATCGTTTTAAAGAAAGATGATTTATGTTACCAAAAAATGCAACTATTAAAAATATATTTGGCTGTTTGAGTAAATAGACAAAATAGTAGCTCACATAGTAAAGTTCTGGAAGTGCGACTATGACATGCAAGAAGCCTTCCTTGTTAGCTGCTTGCACGGCCAGACCAGACTGATACATGATGGTGAAGTTACTCTGGCGATTGTTGTCTTTGGGATCATTGTTAATTATGCGAACAACTCTAGTGCCTGCAACATCTAGATAAAAAAAATATGAATATGTGCATGCTCATTCATTTATGCAGATATAATCTAAAAGCAAATGTGCATTGATTTATGTAGTCCCCGCGCAAAATTAAAGTTATGATCAGTAATATTGCATTAGTTGTTATCACACTGGAATTAATAATCGAACTGTTCGTATTTGAAGAAATAATAATGCTTGCACTCACCAGAATAATCCTGAGCCATGAATTCAGATGACATGAAATCTTCAATTCTTCCATTAACATATACCATTAAATCTATGGGCATATCAATTTCATCTGGCAAACGGATTTCCACTTTCGGAATTGTTTGATCCTGTGTTGTTCCTTCCTGGATGGCAATGGCGGTCATCACTGTTGCATTCATTGGTGACTCGGGTGCTTAAAATGTTTTATAAGTGTCAACCGTTAAAGAATAAACTAAGTTGATAGCATTTTCAAATGTGTACAAAGTAACAAATGCATGAATATGCTAGGTAATGACACCATAATAATGATGATATCAAGTTATTCTCCGCATGTACGGTTGTTTAGACATTTTGAGTCCAGTATGATTTATTTGTGATTATCTCCAGCTAGAAGCATATACCTATACATGATCATTGCTTAAACAACACATCATAAGTTCAAAGTCATAGTAAATCCCACAATTAAACATGGCAATTCTACTGTCTAACTGCATAATGTACCGAACATCTTTAAACGTTATACACCTACACTCACACATCTCTGTCAGTGGACTCTGCATGCGTCCCTGGATGTTAATGTTGTCATATTTTTCAGGCAAGTCCATAGTCCTCAACAGCCAGTATTCTCCTCGCCCATTGAATGTGTACGGCACTCCATCAAATGTTAAGAAGTGAGGATCTCCAAAGGCTAGGGCTGGGGAAAATAAGGGGAATAGTAAACACATAAACAACGCAATTTCAGAAGTTACAGTAATAACACATTGTGTACCATACAAAATTGGTACTGTTTTTGTCTAAATTTGATAATGAATAAAACATAACAACTCGCTTGACAAAAATAATGGCAACATAGATATTATTCTTAAAACAACATATGCACACTCACTTTAATTAAAACTACGTGCACTTGGGGGTCTGTGTTCCCTACCGTGTTTTGGCGAATGGTACGGCTCAATGTCGGCAGTGGGCCTCATGCTCATGTACTGCTCAATGCAGAAGTCCTCCTCTGCCGTCCAGTTACAGCAGACCACATAAGGGTTGATGTCGTGGAACCAGTGGCTGAACACCGGAATCATGGCGGGCTGTAAGTGATTGGAGGAAATAGAATGCCTCATCACTTGTATGAATACACGATTGATTGATTGAAGAAATAGTTACAATTAGGAATCAAAACACGTTGAGAATGGTGTTTAAACAAGTCATGCGTATGAAAGGCACACCTGCTGATACGGCCTGGCTCCATAAGGGTTTGCTCTATTGGAGCCACGAGCGAGTGCGTTATCTCCAGAGAACATCAGCATCCCGTCTTCGTCGTAGCAGCATTTACTGGACGCAGGTAGGTCTGCAGGAGGTCCTTCTTCACTGTCAGCCAGCCTACAAAATACAGCACTGTCAAGTAGAAATACAATAAACATACAATGGAATTCCAGAGAACACGTACCAGCAGAAATACAAGAGATGAATTCAACACTGTATGGGTCCCAATAGTAACTGGTAGATGTTTCAGATTACGTTACACTTACAAGGGGAGTATGTCATCGAGACACGTGATCTTCGTGCCAGGCTGCCGTGGACATTTTGGTGGTGGATTTTCCATTTCACAATCTGAATCCAGTCGGTATTGGCCGTAGTCGTTCAATGCATGGTTCAACGTGAACGGGCACGGTATCTACAAGATTTTTAAGGGAGAAGCATGAAAAGTAAATACATGATAAAACCAGTATAGTACGATACTTATTGTCAACATATGTAATCTAACTATAAACATGCTGATGTTATCGTAATGGTTATAATCATAGCTTGAAATATCATATCAACTCTAAAAAAGAGAGTACTCAGTGAACAAAAACACAGGTCAACAATTACCAGGTCCTCACGCCAGTCCGTGTGTTCTTCCTCTTCACTGTGCCACTCCATACAGACGTCAAGCGGCCAGTCGTCTCCATGATGAGTGATCATATAGTCGTCATAGAACCAGCCCAGCGGCGTAGGATCACTCCATATACAGCTGGAAGCTCAGGACAATTAGGTATTGTATTAAAAACGTCTGTATGTGGAAGGAATATTGTTTCGACAGCTTTCTTGTTTTGCGGGTTTAGGTGTTAACAGAGTATTATTATTTTCACCAAAAATAAGTATCCTTTATAAGCTTTGGTTTTTGTTCCAGTAGAACATGGAAGAGAAATGTTTGCCTACTAAGTGAGGCAATCATTTCAGATTCAAATAACTAACTGAGCCATCAATTAAAGATAACTTACATGGGATGGGTTGGATCTCCACCTTTCCTTCTCACTTGTATTAACCCCACAGGAGGTAGAGGTTTTTCCCAACCACAATCCACTGTACATGCCACGTCAAAATTGCGGAATGAAAAGTAGCCATCGTTCTGAAGGTTGTCTTCTAGAACTGCCAGCTCTTTCAGGTACAACTAGATCAAATGTCAAAGTGGTAATGTGATATGCCTGCTATTTGAAATACATGGGATTAACAGTCTTCACACCATACCCAGCTAATTGAAATGTTTTGAGATTATGTAAATAAAAAAACTATGATGCGGTGTAGCAATCTAAAAGCTGAAGAAACTCATATTATTATACTTCCTTTGTTAAAGGACAGGCTTCTATAGAATTTCACTGTAAATGGCCATTTCAAAATTATATTTACATTAAACTAAATTACAATAGGCTAGCTTGTATGTCATCCCACCTCTGGCTGGCCATCCTCATCTTCAGACTCAACGTATCCTAAAAGCGCAACTTCCAGTATATGTCCAGAGCCGTCGTCGTCCGGGTGGTGGAAATCTGCCAAGACGTGTTCGTCCCAGGACATGGCGAGCAGCTGGCGCGGGTCGCGCACGTGCCACTGGCCCTCGGCATTGTCCAGGGCAACCCGCGGCTCCTTGTACGGTGGCACTATGGATACGCGTGCATGGTAGGGGGGTTACAAGAGCAGTATATTCAATATGACGAAATGGATTCTGTGCATTTTACCATTCTGCTAGTGGTCAAGAAGACCTTCTTAGATAAAAGACAACATAAGTAATCACATTAATTTGTCTCACATTTACATCACACTGTCCATTCCCACTCAGCTATCCAAAATGTATGACAAGTGACTGACTGATTGTCTGTCATCCGATGTTTTAACAATATCTGCATTATCAAATTTTACTGGTGGTTTTACATTAAATGCTTTGGTGTGTTTCACCGTGTGATAATTGTATATGATTAGGATACTTACCAACCATAAAGTGTGTACAAAAGTAGTAATCTACGCCCCCGTTTTCAGAGACACACAGCTGTATTTTTCCAATCTCCCACATTCTCGGCATCACACACATGGCCTTAGATTTTGTTCCATTTACAACGTTGCCACTGACCTGATAAAAAAATAGTAGCAGACAATATTGTATCGTTCTAAATAGATTAAATTGTACATATATCGAACATATTCAGGAATAAGCTACATGGTAAATATGAAGCTCCCATACTTCTATGTTTTGGAATCTGCATTTAATGATGCTCTCTGGGTGGAAACATGGACCTGACACATAAATGACTTCTCCTCCAAGCATACTGCCGTGACGTGGGTAGATCTCCATTGGCCAAACATACGGATCTGAAAGAATGGCCGATACCATCAGATACCATACTGTACTTTCATATTTCATCGAAATATCAACAATGCGTTAAGGATTTCATTGATGTAGAAATGTTCCAGGAACACTGTTAACATGAAAACTGCCGTTGGTACAAATAGGCTGTTCAGGCACATTATCAGACAGCCACATATCCGAAATATTGATACAGCATAACTTATTTGATTACCATTTAAGCAGTTTATTTACTGATTATTACCAGGCTGTCCTTGCTCTTCGGAGCAGCCTCCTCTAATATAGACTGGCAGATCCACTCTGTACAGGAAACGACCTAAAATCCCCGTGGTGTCGTACGTGTGCAGATTTCTCACGGCCTGTCTATTTGAGCCCGGTAGTTCTCTGAAGTGCTCTGCCTTACCTGCATTGAAGCCGGCCTGAAATGCCACGTTTTAGTTTAATTGTATGGATGTACAATAAGTAAGTTTGTTGATATTGTACAATGTACAGGCAAGGCATGCTAAGTGTAGTCTAGGACGCATTAGTTGCAACTTGGAATAATACGTGAATGTGATAATGCGATGATATATTTTAGTTAATCACTATAATATTATTTCTGTTTGCTCATTTGATATAATATAATTCCGTATTTCCCTTTGCTCACATTTAGGATTCAGCCCATCTCAAATGAGTAATCTCAAAACTTGCAAAAGACAAAAAAAAAATCTTACATAAGCTTCGAAACATTGGTCATTTCCTGAGTCTACTCCGGTATCAGGATGGCATCCTTGTGACGCACTTCCGGTCCAGGTAAGGTTGTAATAGTTGTAAATAACATACGTTTCTATGTCGTTGGCTAAGATTATAGCTTGCACCGTATTTTTCTATTAAAAAAGAAGAGAAAGATAAATGGAATGCTCCATGCTTATTCACTGTGTGTTTTGTTAATTATCACTAAATAAATATAGCACTCTGGCAATTTTGCTTGAAAATACTTGATCAATTCAAAAATATATGTTCTTACTGGGCAATCATTTCCCTTTCCGCATTCTTTAAAGGTCATATCATACCACGTGACCATCAAACCACGTGATGCTTTGAAACGGTCTCCACCGACAAGATTTGCTCGCACATCGTGGGAAAGCACCTCGAGGAGGTTCCTCTGGAAGAAAGTGGATAACACTTGTCTGTCATAGAACATTCCACTTGTCTGTCATAGAACATTCCACTTGTCGTTCATAGAACATTTATCACTGTAGTGTGTGCGTTACGATTTCCCTTTTATTGTATCTGTCTAACACATGCCTCTTGATGTGCAAAAGAACTGTACATTTATGGATATATTTTGAATATAGAAATCTTGTAAAACCTATTTGAATTAGAAAGTTAACCATTACCTCAATGTCTTGTCTCACCGGGTCTCCTTCTTCGGATGGATCTATGCGTCTCCAATAAAGTTTGCCCGGGAACCCAGCGCCTAATTCGAATCGTGAAAGGTATGGTGCTATGAGTGGAGGGTCGGGTTCATCCGGGTAATCTTCATTAGGCCATTCTTGGCGTGGCCCTTTTGGTGTGAACGACGGTTCTTCCGTTTTACTAAGTTCCAGATGACCACCTATTGCAATCTGTTTAAGAATATCACCACATAGAAATATATTTTAATATGTATTAAGTTCTGAATTAGATCTAAATTTATTAAAAAGTAAATACATACTGCAACGTGCTTGTATTTCCGGCCGTAATACATTAATTCATACTGAATTTCAGCATCAACATAAGTTGTATCCCAGCTTTGAATTTCGTCATGAAACTCATCCTTGAAAGGATACAGACGGGGATAGTATGGTGTCTTTTCCCATGCTCCCCAATATTCTAAAAGGGACAATGTTTGTCGGGTTAGTTTGTACTTAACAAAACATGACGATAATGATAAACAATTAAATGTCAAATATGCAAGGGAGTAGTCCAGCTGAGTAGTCACTGTTAAGGGTACTGTGAACTCTTTAAGGGAAAAATATTCTGTTTTCAGCTTTTTAATATTTATTATACTGTAAACTATGAAGAACAACATGTTTTGAAATGAACCTTTTATCTTCAATAGTTTTCCCATTACAACGCATTTTGTAAAGACCAAGCTGGAGTGAAAAACAATGACTCATTCTGTGCAGGCTTATAAGGTTATATGGGCTAAAAATTCAATTTTTACATTTTCAATGTTTTGTATGCTATAAATGATAAAGAACAACATCTTTTTAAAATGAACCTTTTATCATCAATAGTTTTTCTTGTATGATACATTTTATAGACAGCAACAACTATCAATGTATATTGATAGGCCATGTTTAAAGCCCATTTTCTCAAAAGTAAGTTTGCATAGTGGATGAATTTTTCTTTTTATATTTCTCCTTAACCATGAAATCAAATTTTCACAAACGTGTATATATTTGAAGATATATGCATTCTGAAGAAAACCTTACTAGGGATTTTGATTTTTTTATTTCGTTGATGAATTATGAACGTTTTTGTATTGATTTGCAAGAAAATTCGGAAAATGGGTGGTTTTAATACTTAAAATGCATGTAAAATGATAAATAGGAAAAATATAAAAAATTTGAGGCAAGGTTTTCTAGATAAATATACAAATTTTGTAACTGAATAGTGATTTTGGTCATTTTGATGTTTTACTATCAGTTATATGCTTCGCAGGCAAAATGGCATTTTTTTCATTAATTGCTTTATATTTTTTTTCATCAATCTATACAATTCAAAACATGTTGTGTCATTAGATTAGATAATTATCTACAAAATAAGGTGAGAAAATCAAAGTTTAATAAAATCCTAAGAAAAGAGTTCACTGTCCCCTTAACACTTTTCTTGGCAGACAATTCAATGAAGAGGCGGATAAGTAATATCCTTCTATAATTGAAATAATATTCGACCATATTGCATGTTTGTTCTTTGAATGATGTTTTAAAATAGAAAGTGGCTAGGGAGCCGACGTCTGCTCCCTAGCCCACCCCAGCCGACATTTTTGTGGGTAGGCTAGGGGACCCACCCGCGTTCCCTGCCTTACTACTATTTCAATGTTTTTCACTGTCCGTTTCAATCTCTACCCGAGAAAACTGCTTCATAAATGTCGAGTCGAACGGGTTTTTCTACGAGAAATGACTTCCGGGTAAAAACGACTGTCCCGATAATAGTACAACTCCGTTCTATGACATCGTACGTCGGACGTGCGACACGACTACGTGTAACAATTTTACGCACTTTCAAAATAAGAAACGGAACGGTACATGAAGACTGTATTATCCTGTTATCCTTTAATAAGAAATACATGAAGACTGTATTATCCTGTTATCCTACATTGAATGTTTTGTTTACAACATAGACAACAACTTCTTATGCACATGTGATATTTGTATGGACCGTTGATTTACATATTTCATACTAAATGGTTTTGTTGAGAAAATAAATTGAGAAGTCCTAATAAATTTATCTCAATAAAAGTGTTCTAAATATCATTAGAAGTACTCATATAATTGAATTCAAACACTATGCATGCATTTTTGTTTTGGCCAATGTAGCTATAACCAGTTATTATTGAATGGAGAGGTCAGTTAGGTGAATGTATTAGCCAGTTAACCAATAAGGTTAATTGTTTGCTGAGTACATGCTGTTTACTAAGAAATTGTGAAATGTTGCAAGAAGTGTCAGTTGTAAAAAAAGGCGGATTTTTTAGTGCAAGCAATTTTATACTCATGTCACTATGTCTAACAATGAATGGATTTGTCAGCTATATAAGTCTGGCACGCTTATTCATTTTCACATTCAAAATGGATTGCTTCAAAGTAGGAGGATTTTTTCTAGTTTTGCTGCACTACAAGAAAAGATTTGTGAATTTGAAAAAGAAAAGTTTTGTTAAATTATGCATACGAGATGGAAAATCACTTGCAAATGCCAAAAGGTGAGCAATATTATTTCATTTGATTTCATACTAAAATCTTTAAACAACAAAGTAACCTATTTTATCTATATATCTATATCTTAGTATGTTTAGTATGTTTATTGTACCATTCAAATAGGTTGGGTCAATATTGTAAATTTATTTGAGTATATACATAGTTTATCAAAGTATTGATATTACAATATTTCAGATATCTGGATAAAGAATTTGACCATATAGGTATGCATGTCTTTTTTACAACTGACACTTCTTGAAACAATTCACAAGTTACTCAGCAAACAATTAACCTGATCGGTTAACTTGCTAATACATTAACATACCTGACCTCTATTCAATTTGCTGGTTATAGTGATCAAAACAAAAATGTATGCATGGTGTTTGAATTCAATTATATAAGTACTTCTTATGATATTAGGTACACTCTATTGATAAAAATTTATTAGGACTACTCAAATTAGTCTCTCAACATATCCATCTCTAGTATGATTAATGAAAATCAATGCTGCATACAGATATCATATACAATTATCATATATGCATAAGAAGTTATTGTCTATGTTGTAACCAAAACATTCAATGTAGGATAACAGGATAATACAGTCTTCATGTATTTCTTATTAAAGTGGTAAGTTAATACGGTCTACTATTATAGATATTTCCGTCGGCTACCTAGCCTACCCACAGTGGGTAGGCTATTGTCGGCTCCCTAACCACTTCCTTTAAAATATTTTTTACCATGCGTATGTAGACATACATGCGTTAGGACAAAGTGCAGTCTGTAAATATTCTAGATAAATAAGTGTGTAGAATAGCTGTAGAATCGGACTTAAACATTAAGATGTAATTAAAGGATCCCATGAAGGTTGTTGGATCAGTGGGCCCTCTTACATTTTCGTAATGCATTATGAAGTCAAACATATTATAAGTTACAAACACGCATACCTGATAATATACATTTGTTTACGAATTCCACAGATGCATACCGAAAATTGTGTCAGTGCTTCTCATTACCAAAAGCTCTTATCTCATTTACAATACGAAGTGAATCTTTCATCTTACCTTGCCAGCTATCGAAAGCTTGGACAACAGTGGACAATAAAATGACAGTAAACGCGCAATAAATCCACACTCGACATCCTTTAATAACTGCCATTTTTAGATTTTTCCTTTTTAGAAACTTTGCCCATTTTACCTGTATTTCTTATTGATAAGAGCGATCGGTGACTGGCACTTGGTGTGCAAGTGATAACGACAAAATCTCATTACAGTATATTTGTTTTTCGCTGAATGCAACTGTGCAGCAGTCACAGTGGGAAAGTTTGCATTGTGACCTATTGCATCACTCGTATTATATACTCGATGTTGATTTCACTTGTAACAGATTACTAGTCCTGCCCCTGCAGATTTTAAGTAGGAGTAAAACTATACACTCCGACATCCGACATATTGTGCACTTAACCAACACACAGCAAAGTGATGTGACGACCTAAACTTTGGTTGGGTAAAACGATATAGTGGTTTCACATACTTTAACTTTCGCATATATAATGAAAGTCAATAATAGCAGAAAATCTGTAATGGGTAATGGATAGATAACCAAATATACGTGTGTTATGGTACATAAATAGTTTCACTTGTAAGTCGCCGTGCCTTCAACACTTCAATAGACCATCAATCTGGCTACAGTTGTAATATTCATATATTAAGTCTTTCTGCAGATTGAGTAAGGGATCGTTCACAAATGACGTCACCTCATTTTTGGCCTTTTTTTTACCCCCTCCCCATTGTCACCTTTCGTCATCTTTTCAGCACCCCCCTCCTGGTAAGTGACGTCATCTTTGACCCGCCCTCGTGTGCGCGACATAGTTTCGCGATGACATTTAACATTGATTTAACTGTGCCGTTATATGAATGCATTTTAATATATATGTCCATAATTTGGACATAATCTTTTAAAATGTATTTAGGACATAAATCAAACATGGCAATGTGATTTCAAGTAGTAGATATATCACTACTCACTTAACATGTCAGAAAGTAATTTAAAATACTGTTAAATAACTACTTTTGTTTTCAAAAGGTCACATCACTCAAGTGCTAGACCCCCCGTGTCACCTTTCGTCATCTTTCGCCATAACCTCCCCCCTGTCAGGTGACGTCATTTTGTGAACCCCGTTAAGTACATGTATGTGAAGAATAACCGATATGTTGAGCTAAATATAATACCAGCGTAAACTGTGACCGGTTATATTCTACGGCCAATAAAATGGTCCAGCTACCACGGGGGGGGGGGGGGGGAGCGTACATTAATAAAAAAACTACGAAAATAAGGTATTTTGGTGGGGAAAGGATCTGCCTATGGCCTTGGTCCCACTTTGACGGATGGAGCGTATGGCCGCCGACGAATGCATCGTGTAATCAGTCACAATTTACGGTGTTTACATTTTATGGCAACTGGGACATTTTAGAGGCCTGTTTTTATTACGTTAATGTAAACTATGACCGGTCATAATTTACTGTTAGTTATATTTCACTCTCTAACCTTGGAAACAGAATATTTTCACATCATACACATTGGTTCTATGTCCGAACTTTGTAGGTTAATGAATTCATGTATCTGACAGATGTATCAGATAATCTGCATGCAAAGAGACTAACCTAGTATCTGATTGGATTTCTCTATGAAGTCCTAAAACGTCTAAATGCCTAGATTTACACCGATAATTACAGTGAATCAGTCCGTTGGAGTCAACAACACTATCCGCCGCACAAGGTTACTTGTGACTAATTCGTGGAAAGAATTATAGGAATATAATACGTTTGCTACTTTCAATAGATCCAGCTTCCACTTGGTATGTGGGCTTGACAGTGACGGATGTAGCAGAGAAAGGGTACTTTGGATGCTTAAGTACCGCCCGCTCTGGTCCTCACCGGCGTTTCCCAACACCGGTCTCAAGAGCACTCCCCCCAAGCCTTATCTACAGCCTTTCTCAATTCCAATCTCACGAGCCTTTCCCTCTTTACTCTCAAACCCTTGTTTTCTCTCTAGAGCCCTACCTATACTTGAAATCCCCCACCCCCACCCCACATATCTCAGAAGCCCCCGCCTCACTATCGTGCCCCCCCCCCCGCTTTCAAGCCTCTGGTGGTGGTTGTGGTATGTGTGTGTGTGTGTGTGTGTGTGTGTGTGTGTGTGTGTGTGTGTGTGTGTGTGTGTGTGTGTGTGTGTGTGTGTGTGTGTGTGTGTGTGTGTGTGTGTGTGTGTGGGGGGGGGTCCATATTATCGTAGTGAGTATGGACGTGCCCCGATACTGGGTCTCTTTTTCACATTTTTGGTATATTACTGATTGTCTTTTTTCAGATTTTCGGTATATTTCTAGGTGTCCTTTTCACATTTTTAGTATATTTATATCACATTTTTATCTTACATTGGTTTTAATGCATGGCGGTGTTGTTTTCCATTGTCTGCTGTGGTTTGTGATTGTGTGACACTAACCCCAGACGTGGTGTGTGTGAGACGTAGATTATTTGTGCCTACATTTGATGTGCAGATGGATATTTGTGATCTACATGTACATGTGATATTTTTGACCTGCATTTGATGTACAGGTGTGTTTTGACCTGCATTTGATATTCAGGTTGATATTTTTATGCATGCACAGAGACAGTGCACAAACTGAAAGTGTGTGTACACCAGACACTGTGCCAAGAGCTACTACTTTCAGGTTGTTTATATACAAATCCGCTTGCTAACTAAAAAGTGTGTGTTTATGCAAATGAATGTGTGACCATATTCATCATGAAATGGGGGTACTTGAACCATGTGGATTAAAGTTTGTGTGTGTAAATTAAAATTTGTGATGGAGATCATGGAAGCTAGTCAAAAAATTAAACGTCTATAAGAACTTTAATCCTTACCAAATACAATGTGCAAATGACAATTAATAATAACACTGCATTCGTCAAACATATATTGAACCTCTTGTTAAATCTGAAATTGGTAAATGTCTAAAATATATGTTGCTCCATTGGTATATTTTTCTTCATCTTCACTAGCATTTGCCATTGTTTCCTTTTTTCAGAATCCATTATTTAAACGAGGCCATTAATGCAGGTCTATGCCTGCTGTGGGTGTTATGTGTTCACACCTTTATGGCATATTAGCAACAGTAATTTAAAAGTGGCACAAAGATTAATATTATTACGTAGCATTAAGTCAGATAATGCAATTCAGTTTCGGTTGATATTTCTAAGAACCTGTATTTCGAGACATCTGGGCCAGACGGCGTTTGCATTAGATTTTAATATTATTTTTCATGTATTATCATCTATCATCAGTTTTCTCTTATATTATGTATATTATATCACCTTTTTCTCGGATATTGGTTTATCGTGGGTCACGTTTTCTCAAAAATAGATATATTGGTGCTTACCGCCTACTCTCAAGCCCTTGCCCCTATTCACCCCCACCCCCACCCCCATTTCTACTTTTTTCAATGCTCGACCTTTTCTCATCACATGCTCCCCTCCTGTTACTCATATGCACCCAGCCGCCCGCTTCGTTTGTTTCAAGTGCCTACCCACGTTCTCTCAAACGCCTACCTCTTAAGCACCCCCATACTCCAAGCCCTCACTTCCCCACCCCTCCTCAAGCCTCATACCCATGCATGTACTACTCCCCAGCACCCTTGTTCAGTAGATTTCTTTTTGTATTTTTGTAATACTAGTAGACTTGTTATCAGTATCACGGTCGGTATCTGGACATTATTTGTTAAATTATTAACTGATATTGTTGGGTGAGAATTGTAGTGATAAAATCGAATAATTCACACTTTGAAGAACGTTTATTAGTATTATACCATGCCTAGTGATTGCATAAGTTATAAGTAATATCCATTGCCTAATTTGATAAAGATAATCTCATATTCATAATACGTCTTACACTACCAAATCAACATCTTTAACATATATGTTTGTAATTGTATTAATAATTACAAACAACATACACCCCATTCTGATTCAATGCTTTGCTTAAGTGCAAGTTGTCATCATCATCCTCAGTCACATTACTTTCGAAATTACAGTATTCTAATAATGTCAGTAGGATTTTCAAATTCAGTTCCACACTTGGCATTATAGTATGTATGCCCTATAGCCAGAAACCTTATAGAATCCTTTAGACTAATCATGTGAATTATTTTAATAGATAGTATATCCCCATCCTCTTCTAATTAGGACGTATTCAAATTACAAGTTATTAAAACTATTGTACCACTGTCTATACTTCTGTGCACCTAAAAGAGATTTCCCTAAACCGTCACTAGCAGTGAAAAGATGCAAATAACATCACTCTTATGTTTATGATGGCTAAAACACACGTTTCCTTAAAATCTCTCTTCAAACGAGTCTCTCTTCAAACGTGGACAGGCACAACATACTCTGCATCGGCACCGACTTCATTACAGCAGATCTGTTAATATTTGACAGCAGCCCGGTCAGCTTGACTCCTCTTTAATTGTCGGGAATATCGAGCTTTTTTTACTTTTATCTGAGGCTGTAGAAGCAGCGCTTCCGCGCCCGGACCTTGGCGTTTTCTTCCCTTCCTTAACTTTAGCACCCTTTTTCCTCTTTTTCTCTGGCTCTATAACTACAACTGGAGGGGGAGTGGGCGGTTTAGCGGTGGGCCTGTAGGCCGTCGTCCTTTGATCTCCCAACATTCCCATTATTCTCTTCATATTGTCAACCTGGTTAGTTTTAGTGTTCCAGTTCGGATGTAGCTCAATGAGCAACTGAGTTTTTACTTGCTCTAACGCAGGGCGAAATTTCGTCACATGACTAGAGTCTTTAAAATGTACCTTCTTTACATTCGATGTATCACCTATATTATTCTTAGGAACACCGGTATTGCCCGTATTTGTACTCTGAGGACTCGTAGCTACGCGTGCATTGTTTTCTTTGTTGCCTATCTGCATTTGATGATGTAAAATAGGGTCCAAATGGATATTGGGTAGCGAGCGGGACAACTGTTTCAGGCGACTTTTATCAAAATCTAACCATGTGGTTTGCCTAAACATATCTGAGCTTTTTCTCTCTGGAATTTCCACTTCCTTTCTGGAAAGTAAGTGATTGTCAACTTTAGATTTCACAATCTTCACATTACCAGCATCAAAGTTCGCTGCTTTCAACGCAGGCAGTCTCCCTAGAGCTTTGTACATTGTTACTTTCTTCTCGTTAGCTTGACGGACAAAGTAACTCTTCTCACGCTCCCATATCCATGTCCAATCTTCGCCTGATTTCAGGTTCTTTGCATCAAATTGAAAAGGACTTGCACCTCCTTGTTTAAGTATGTCTGCACACTCCATGTGACCCGTTCTTAGAGCTAATATGAACGGCGTGAATCCTTCAACATCCATTATGTCAACGGAAATGCTATACTTTTTCATGTATTCAACAACTTTCTTCAATACGCTTACATTCCCATTTACAGCACAATAATGCAAAGATGTTCTGCCCGTTTTATCCTTTTGTCTGAAGTCAATATTGCCATTTTGATCCTGTAACAGCCATATTGACTCGTAAGTCCTGTCCAAAAAGCAGGCCCACGTGAAGAGGTCTCTTTTTGTGGACTTGTCAAACGCTTCACAATCACCACCATTGTTACAAAGATAGAGAAACATCTTTCTTCTCTTCTGGGCATCGTCGATGTGAAGAGCAGCCACTAGTGGGTTCTGGCCAAGTTCATTTGGTATATTTGCTGAGAGGCCTTGCGACACTAATAATTTCACCTTTTTCAATCTTCCACTTTGAACTGCGTGGTATAAGAAGGAGGACATCTTAACGAATCTGAAAATGTAAAGAAAGTTATCACATAGTTCAAAACCTGATTCTAAAATATGTGCCTATTAGTAAACTGTCAATATATATAGATCAATACATACGCATTTACATTGCACTTAAATTTACAAATTTGTTATTGTAATTGAGATTCAAGCATAAATAATGAACCAAATACTGAGACATACTGACCAATCACTACTATAATGGTAAATAGACAAGACATTAATTCATTCATACAATTTAATATAGCCATACGGCTGAATAAGATACCTGAGCTAATGCTGTCTTAATCAGTAATCCAGTTCGTACGAAAAGAACCACTCCTAATGTAACCTGTATGTTATGGTTTATTCTTATTCCATATTCTTCGTGTGAAAATTACCTGCAAATAAAATACACTTCAATCTATATATCCGTTGACACCATAACTCAATGCATTTGTAGAAGAAGTTTAAGCATAGATTAAACCACGAAATAAGTGAACGTGATACACACCTAAGGAAACGCCACTTTCAAATGCAGTTTGAATAGATTATTACTTACACACAATAGTGCGAGATCATTGATCTAGTTCTCAAAAGCTTGCAATTTCATAGACTTTTGTGGATAAATCCACATTGGCTAGCGAATCTGCCAGTTTGCTAAGTCCTATTGTAAACTAGATAAAGACATATATAATATGTATGGTGGTTCATACTTAAACAATAAAATACTTCATTTGAAGGATGTCCAAACACATTGTCTCCTTCAATTGTATTGAGCTGAATAAGTTAAGGTGATCTGCTAGCACACTGAATTTAAATAATGTATTACAAAGTGTTTTATGTTCTGTTCAGGGGACCAATAGCTTAGCATTGCCTAAATAGATTATTGGTAACATATTGGTGAGTATATATTAGGTTCAAAGTATACAAATCGTAGATTACATTTGACCACATGTTGACGCCCAATATTAAGAACTTCACCTTGATCATACAATAGCTAATGATTAACACTTCACGGGATTTTCAATGTTAAACCTGTTAATTGTTTGAACAGAAAATGTTGGATTTTGAGTTACCAAGTGCACTGGTGATGGTGTTGAAGGAATCGCTAAGCACCAGTAGCATTTTGACATGGAGTATAAGAAGCAATGGGAAAATGACACACGTCAATATAAGATTCAGCAAATCAAGCATAAAATTGTGCACCGACAGTCCACATCCCATACAACATGTTCAGGATAAGAAGAATTCACGACCATCGGAGAAATGTCGTACTCATGGAAATGATATCAATAGTTATAAAGACAATGATATTATTCAGAGAATCGAAGGGTGTGAAAGTGACATTGAAAAAAATTCGGCTTGTTCACTTGACAAACGAATTTTGAGAAGCACCAATGCACATACACCATGTTCAGGACACGGAACTTCAACAAATGAAACCGTATATTATGATAAACACCGACACAACAGTCAAAGTACACAGTTTGATGAAGCACGTGAGATGTTCGTCTGTTGTTTGTGTCAGAAAGCTCATTTAGGCATGTTTGGGGCAACTTGGTATCGGCATTATTTGTGCGTAGATATGAATATTTGCCAGGCGTGCTTTGAAGACCTGAAGCATTCACCATTTTCAATTTTACCTGAAAAAGAGTCAAGTCTGAAGAACGTTGGATTACTTTTGGCTAACCTGCCAGGGGAAGACATTAACAAAATATTTGTTCAGTGCACTGTATGTTGATATGTACATTCATAGATGAGCAATATTTATTTTTGCCGTGAGGGTTCACAGTCTACATACGAGTGATCTGTCCGTCATTTAGAGGAAATGTTCAAGGCACAATAAACCATCTACTTAATGTTGGGACTAATCTTAATACAATAACGTTTATTATCAACGGTATAGCTAGTAAGACATGTGATTTAGATAAGGTATGCCTCGTCTTACCGAAGATGTGTATGATATTCTGTGACTGTATACAATCATTTGTGGCTAATGGACAAGGACCCCCACTGTGACGACCCCTAATATCACAAAAAACAACTAAAATTGTAATCTACTATGATCACTCGTAAGAATCAATATTGCTGTGGTTCTTTTTCTAATGTTTTTTGCCTAACGGCATTTATTTGTAAATAAAACGTGTAAACCAGAACTGTATCTCTGTGTTAAGAAGTATGTGCACATATGGATACATATAGGTAAGCACGTAATCAGTTACTACCTAATTGATTGTGCCCTGGGCAGTGTTTTCTTAACTGTTCCTGTGAGTTGAGTAAATATTCAAACCTCACTCGAACCACGGAATCAAACATTTCGGGGAAACGGTAACACACATTGTCTGACAGCTCTAAATTGTTGATAAAGTATATTTGTCTATAAATAAAACAGACTTCATTTCAATGTACCACACTGACTTCTTTCAAAATTGACTGTGGCACGTTTTAGATAAAAGATCATAGTATAATAAATACAAGACAAGCATGTGTTTGGAATTGTTGAAGAATGTGTAATAGACCAGGTTGTATGGATGATAACGTGTATCAATTATGTAGTGAATTCATGTTAGTAATCTGATAATAGCCTGATTCTTTAACCTACCTGACTAAATGGATACACATGTTTATCTGAAAATGATATATGCTTGAATATAATCAAATCATAAAATCGACGAGGCATAGATTGATCATTCTATTGAAATCGATCTTGCCAATGGTTTGGTCCGTACCTATAGACGTTGCATTAAAACCCAGCGGCACTAATTCGTCATTAGTGCACAATTGAAAAATACAAAAGAATTAATAGTTTTACCCCAAAACCTTGTGTCAAATGCCACAATAACGACCACCGCACGTTTGTGTTAGCATGGTGTTGGCTACTTTATCAGTTTTATGTATCGTGGAGACTGCTCACGCCCAACGTTAAGTAGAATGAATTATAATTAGAAAAAACTTCTATTAGTCAATTTACACATTATATACCAGGGGCACATGCATCGTAGAGGGTAGAAACCAGCTGAGACTAATGAGAGGCCATTCTTTCTTTTCCCCTTCATTGTTTCCTTATATATGTAGTACTTTACTATAAGTAAACAATGAAGGGGAAAGGGGAAAAGGAAGAATGGCCGCTCATTCGTTTCCATTGCTTTCTACCATCTACGATGCATGTGCCCGTGTTATACACTGTATTTAGGGATCGTTCACAAATGACGTCACCTCATTTTTGGCCTTTTTTTACCCCCACCTCCTTGTCACCTTTCGTCATCTTTACAGCACCCCCTCCTGGTAAGTGACGTCATCTTTGACCCCCCCCCTCGTGCGCCCGACATGGTTTCGCGATGACATTTAACATTGATTTAACTGTGCCGTTATATAAATACATTTTAATATATATGTCCATAATTTGGACATAATCTTTTAAAATGTATTTAGGATATAAATCAAACATGGCAATGTGATTTCAAGTAGTAGATATATCACAACTCACTTATCATGTCAGAAAGTAATTTAAAATACTGTTAAATAACTACTTTTGTTTTCAAAAGGTCACATCACTCAAGTGCTAGAACCCCCCCCCCCCTGTCACCTTTCGTCATCTTTCGCTATACCCACCCCCCCCCCTGTCAGGTGACATCATTTGTGAACGATCCCTTATGACTCTCTGTAAAAATGTGCAATGATTTAGAGATTATACTGAAAAGCTTGATAAATATGTACGTGAGTGTGACCTAATATCGCTAAGTCGCAAAAATACCTATTTGTGTGTGCGTGCGTGCGTGCGTGCGTGCGCGCGGGCGAATGTGTGTGTGTGTGCGAGAGAGAGAGAGAGTGTGTGTGTGTGTGTGTGTGTGTGTGTGTGTGTGTGTGTGTGTGTGTGTGTGTGTGTGTGTGTGTGTGTGTGTGTGTGTGTGTGTGTGTGTGTGTGTGTGTGTGTGTGTGTGTGTGTGTGTGTGTGTGTGTGTGTGTGTGTGTGTGTGTGTGTGTGTGTGTGTGTGTGTGTGTGCGCGCGCGTGGGTGTACTCGTGGGTGTAGGCGCGCGTGGGTGTGTAATTGCGTTTCTGTGTTTTAAATACAAACATTCATAAATCTATGTTAAACTACACTTCTACTCTTAACAATATTAAGAAGCATGTTCATAATTTTACAACGCTCTAGACCCATCTGCTACAGATTACCATAACGTGCATTTTGATCGGCAATCTGTGTATTTTAGCAAGCATTGTTCCAGACGCAACATTTGTTTTTCATGTAGTGTACGCTTCCATTTTTTCTATAATATGTGCTGCATCATACCCGTTGCCAGTACGATGCATTCAATTTTACAATTACGCTAGAACCTCTGGTTTGACTTACCTTAAAAGTAGTAAATCCCCTTTAACAATGCACCTATGTTACTTCAAAATCTAATCACTTATTCCAGACAAAAGTATGTGAAGCACAGACGAGGCATCTCTTTCCTATTATTGACTTTGTCAATAATACTGCGCATGTTGTAAGCGTAATACACGGTGGCATTGATTGCTGGATACTTTTAATTGTTCCTGTCTCTGGCTTTATGATCAAATGACAAAGTGCTATGTCGTCTGCTCCTTCGCTTTTGTCAATATTCACTACTACACTTTTAGTTTTACCGTTTGGTTCCCGCCGCAATCTTAATTGCTAAAAGCGACCGAGCGCTCAGCTGATTAATGCAAAAGTGCACTTGCAATTTTCCGTTTGAAGAAATCTCCAGTGAGACGTAAAAGAAAGACGAGTAAATAGATCTTATTACTTTGGAGCCCAGACTTTAATGATCGTTTGACGCATTTCTCTTTTCATGTCAAGTGAAGGAATTGAATGAAAAATAAACATTTGGCTTGTCCTGTGAAAGTTTGTAATCCATGGTTAGACACTGGCTTCATTTATCATTATTTATCTAAGGTATTTTACAGCCCTAGGTTTAGTTTTTCTTTTCTGTGTTCCACAATAGTTTTTGATGAAACATTCTTTCAGAAAAGGTTTGTTGAATCAATTAGCCCAGAACGTGGCCCGTATGTTCCAAATTTAGTTTGTCCAGAGTAGACAGCAAGCGTGGACAGAGCTCGTGGTCTTGTTTGAAGCGGTCGTGTGACGAAGATTTTCGTCAGCTCATCAGTAGGAACCAATTAATTGAGTAAGCTTTACACTGAATTACATACATGTCATCATGGATGCTCTATAATAGCATGCAAATGTATAACTACTGATCATATATACATATATAACAATCAAATACGACACGTAGATGTACCAAAGTATAGTTATTATAGGTGTCGTTATGGAGTTGGTTACAAATTAATTCTTTGTGTGTGTGTAAGGGGGGGGGGGGTGTTACCATCCAGAGGGGGGTTATAATACTATGCATTGACAAGAATGTAGGAAATGGGTAGGTGGTCTGTTTTACATTAGCCGTGAGGATCTCGGGTCTCGATAAACTTCAGGTAGGCAATTCGTTAGCACAGTCCTAAGTGATCAACATCAAGAAATGTGTCACAGCAGGTAATTACATGTATTACGTAGCTAGGTATATCTATATTCATTTTCTATTTAACGTCGGTGCAGTTACTTTGTTCCATTGTTTTACTAGCCACAATCTAACATGTGATAAATAGTTTACAGAAGATGAACATTGTTGATAAGATACTTCTCCCTAATGCGATTGTTCGTAACAGTTGAACTGAATGCTGTTAATGAAAATCGCTAACTGCTGGTCACATGGGAGGGTTAACACAAAGAGAGGTGAAAACGACGCTGAATGCCACGTGACCAAAGGTCAATGTCTTAAGACAAGTTGAGAGGGAAACTAGGCTGAAAGTAGAGTTCAGTTAAGGTAAACATGTATGGAGGCTGAAAAACCTCATTGGATAAAATAAATAATGGGTTTTGGGTCAGGGCAAAACGAGTTTTTCATTTGGTTGAAAAACTCACATTTTTTGCCCTGGACCCAAACCCCAAACCGCAAGCATGCCAGCTAAGTAATTGACAAATAAAAGAAATATTTGTTCATGAAAGCATCGCCCTGCCTGTAATGAGCAGGACAATGCTAACGAGTTTATTTGGAAATTAGGTGGGGTCAAAAACGACACACAGAGCCCCACCCAAGGCATGCTTGCACAATAAAAAAAGGGGGTACTTAGAGATTACAGACACAATGATAACAAGCTACAATGCAAAATAATACAATAGTTTACACAAACACAAGTCTAACTGGAAGAGAACCAGTTGCTCCAAACTTCCTTTATAGGCTGGGAGCTGGGTCCAACCATGGAGCCCAAGACCTAGCTTTAACCATCATAAAACGAGACAGTCAATCACAGCTGTGCTCAAATCTGCAGTGAGACCTTGAGCAACCTTTGACTGAGTTGAAGTCAAAAGCAGACCCCCTTTCCAGTAGAGCTTGATGGAAAGGGCTTCCTAAGCGGTGTAGGTGGTGCTGACAATGAAGCTAGTGGTGCGGTGCACCTAACAAGGGTACCCATGTGCAGTACCGACCATGGATGATGCTCTTCATTAACTGCTCTGAGCCTCCTGAACTCCTCGTCGTACCTGAGGTAGGTATTAGTCCCAGGATATAATTTATGGAGGTCCATAATGCGTACCATAAAGTATTGAGGTGGGGCCCTAGTGCAGGTTTAGCTGTTGATAAACGGCTGCATAGATGTTGAACAGGCGCAACCATTCAAAAATACTGGTGATAGCTTTTGAGTCTTTGCGACCCAAAACAAATTCTTTGCCATCCTGAGACATGCGCAGGGCCAGGGTATCCTCGTGTTTGGTGAGCAGCGAGGATAATTCTATGTAAATGACTGCAATGATCTTAGACTTTATCCTGACATCTAAAGTAAAGTTGTACCCTAGCACTGTACTCCTGGAAGAGTATGCTCCCCTGGCCCATAGTGTGGTTGGATAGCACCATTAACCCGGGTACATCTAAAAGCGATTGATCCTCTGTTAACAATTCTAAATTTGGCTGTGAAGCTACTTCCTGTGTGTGACTAATAGGGGTTGTTGACTCGCCAGATTTTCCTGTTGTTGTAAGGATATCTGGGCCACAGCTTGGAGCTGAGTCTCCAAGGATGACAAGCGTTGTGTGAGCATAGCCACTTGCACAACTCCATAGGAGCCTCCGCAACACTAGAATCCTGGACACTTTGGTGGCTACTGTCAGTTACAGGCAAATGCGTAGCCACCTGCTGTAACACTGGCCCTGTATGCGTTGCTGTTTGCGGGGTTTTCTTTGCTGGTGGACCCTTTTGTTGGTTGTTCTTGCTTGCTGCTCTCTTTGGTACCATCCTAAAAAAAACCGAACGGCAGATAAAAGGGGTACAGTGTGAAAAATTGATAAGTGAACACATAGGTAGCATGGTAGGCACTATTACCACTGTATGATATACATTGCATGAGTTTTACGGCATCCTAGACCATTACCTGGAAGAAAGTTCAGTTAAATGTAGACACCAAGGCTGACTTACTGAGGAAACGTCCTATACATAGGTACCTGCATAAAAGTGCAATTATGTGCTAAAGGCACGACTGACTTACTGAAGGCATTGTCCGTACGAGATAACGGAATAAAAGATGCGAATATGTGCTAAAGGCATGTCTGACTTACTAAAAGGCATCGTCAGGGCGAGATACCACGAATAAAACCTAATGCGAATATGTGCTGCTGCACGCCTGACTTACTAAAGGCATCGTCAGGCGAGATACCTAATAAAGTGCGAATATGTGCTAAAGGCACGTCTGACTTACTAAAAGGTATCGCCAGGGGCGAGAAACACGAATAAAGTGCGAATATGTGCTAAAGGGCGCCTGACTTACTAAAGGCATCGTCAGGGCGAGATACACGAATAAAGTGCGAATATGTGCTAAAGGCACGTCTGACTTACTAAAGGCATCGCCAGGTGAGATACACGAATAAAGTGCGAATATGTGCTAAAAGGCACGCCTGACTTACTAAAGGCATCGTCAGAGCGGGAGATACGAATAAAGTGCGAATAGAAAGGCACGTCTGACTTACTAAATCGCCAGGGGCGAGCGAATAAAGTGCAAATAAGTGCAAAGGCACGCCTGACTTACTAAAGGCATCGTCAGGGCGAGATACACGAATAAAGTGCGAATATGTGCTAAAGGCACGCCTGACTTACTAAAGGCATCGTCAGGGCAAGATACACTAAATAAAGTGCGAATATGTGCTAAAGGCACGCCTGACTTACTAAAGGCATCGTCAGGGCAAGAACACGAATAAAGTGCTTAATATGTGCTAAAGGCACGCCTGACTTACTAAAGGCATCGTCAGGGCGAGTGCTAAATACACGAATAAAGTGCGAATATGTGCTAAAGGCAACGCCTGACTTACTAAAAGGCACGCCAGGGGCGAGATACACGAATAAAGTGCGAATATGTGCTAAAAGGCACGTCTGACTTACTAAAGGCATCGTCAGGGCGAGATAACACCTAATAAAGTGCGAATATGTGCTAAAGGCACGCCTGACTTACTAAAGGCATCGTCAGGGCGAGATACACCTAATAAAGTGCGAATATGTGCTAAAAGGCACGCCTGACTTACTAAAGGCATCGTCAGGCGAGATACACGAATAAAGTGCGAATATGTGCTAAATGCACGTCTGACTTACTAAAGGCATCATCAGTAGGAGATAAACGGATTAAGTGCAAAAAAGTGTGCTAAAGGCACGACTCAACTTACTAGGGATATCAGTTACAGGGTTTATGGATAAAGTGCAATTATGTGCTAAAGGCACGACAAACTTACTAAGGGCATGGTAGTTAAAGGGCACAAGGATAAGGTGCAAATATGTGCTAAAGGCACGCGGGCTTACAAAGGACATAGTCAGTTAACAGTACATAAAGTGCAATTATGTGCTAAAGGCACGGCTGACTTACTAAAAAGATCGTAAGTTAAAAGGTACATGCATAAAGTACGAATATGTGCTAAAGGTAGATGAAAAAGAATTCTACAATGGCACCACACAAGTTAAAAGGATGCTGGCAGATTGTGCTGGAAAAAAAGGTAATAACGGGAAATATTAGTTGAGATAATTGAGCCTGGCTCAAAAGACACAAGCAGCAGCTGAAATGAAGCTATACCATAATAACAAAACTTTGAGTAGGTTACACATAGCGTGACATAGATGAAAAATGGATAAAGCTGATTGCACAGAATAAAATATTTAACCATTCCGTGTGTGTTGAGATGAACTCCATCTGTTGAAATGTACCGCCGCCAATCTGCAACTAGACCCACGTGATGCCAAAATTTAAACTGCTGTGCTGACCTACATAAATGATTGAATTCATAAATAGAATGATTCAAATCAGTCACCGTCAGGGATGTTCCACGGCACACTTTAGTCCTAAAAAATGCTTCCAAAACTGCCACCACCTTTACCTGAAATTGCCTTTTTTAATGAAATTTTCAATGCCTGTACCAAGAGATGTAGGGGTATGTTACCATTATCAAGATCATTTGAGCCAATATAATCAAAACTACTTGGGGTGATAGGGCTTTAATCCAATTTTTATGGTAACTCAAGTGATCTACTAACATTGTCGGAGAAACCCTGCAAATGGACTTTTTGTGTGAAGATGTACGCAAACCCAAATTAGTTCTGTTATTAGCTTGAATGGCATATTGAGAAAAACAACTTACAAAACGAATGGCCAATTACTGTGAATCTTTTGGCTGCATGGTTTACAACGACAAACGCCCAAACCACGGTAACAATAATGAAAGCAAAAATTACACACCTGAAAACGCCAGCCTTGTTCAAAGAAATACCCACAAATAGTAAACTGCACTAGCACAACGCGAAACTTTAACTAAAAGTTCTGAATTAATCCTCCAACAATGAAAAACTTTCTAAAATCCTGAACAAAAACTTTTTGAAATTAACAGTTGAACTGAATGCTGTTAATGAAAATCGCTAACTGCTGGTCACATGGGAGGTTAACACAAAGAGTAGGTGAAAACGACGCTGAATGCCACGTGACCAAAGGTCAATGTCTTAAGACAAGTTGAGAGGGAAACTAGGCTGAAAGTAGAGTTCAGTTAAGGGTAAACATGTATGGAGGCTGAAAAACCCTCATTGATAAAATAAATAATGGGTTTTTGGTCAGGCAAAAAACGAGTTTTCATTTGGTTGAAAACTCATTTATCTGTTTAAATTTTCCTGTTATTTATAATATAGAAGCAATTTCTCTATTTGTGTGCATAGACATATCTAATTGAGCTTTCAGTTTCAAAATCAACAGGCATACTTAAATGTATGTATTCGCCACTGCCCCTAATATGCTAGTTTCATGGACGTAAGAACTAGTTTGTTTTTTGTGTGTTTTTTTCTATTTTTGCGAAAGCTCACCTAAAGCTTTCGGAAATATTCATGTCCTTTTTCTCACAATGTCTTCAGGAGATCGTGGTGTGATGACGTCGGCCCCCCCAGGATGTTGCCGTAGATTTGTAGAACTTGTGGCAAATGTCCAAAATGCTTCAGGTGACCCTTCAAAAATCAAAAAAACTACAATTGTAGTTCAAAGTTTAGTTTAACTCAGAAGTATGAATGTATGAATGAAAACTTGAACAAAATAAATACGTAACATATGAACTTGCGTATTTCACTACAAAAGTCTGGTTAAATATCTTCGTTATTCAATTGTATGTATGAATATCTAATAGGAATTTTTAAGTCTAACTGCATAGTGATGACATATGAATGAGAATTGGTTTATCATTTATTGTTATTAGTCAGTGGAGATTTTGTCTTCATAGCTAGTGCAAATGCTTGAAGGGGCAAAGCATATAGTGTACTCGAGACACAATGCAATCATACGCATCAAACTATATTGACGCTCTAAATACACGCAACTAATATAATTAAACTCACATGAAATGATGAATTATCGTGTTGCAACATTATATTCCATTCAAGATTACTTTTTCCCTGCCCACAGGTCTAAGATGTGTAGGTTTTCTTTTATTGGCGACTACAACCAATTCACTACATAAACAAGGGCTGTGAACCGAGTTAGACATGGTCTTAGGTGATTCAAGATTAAAGCGGTATTTAATAATATTACGACCTTTTTGTTTTGTGTGTTTTTGGTTCAATACATCTGGTTTTAGATGTTTCAGATTTAATGATATCGACTTAGTTGTTATTCTTACCCCTGGAACAAAAAAAATGTTTTGTTAGTGTTTACGTTATGTCGCAGCTTTGTAAAATCTGCCTAATGTCCTGGACCACACGCTAATGCACAATACAACTACATCTACAATTAGACCGTAGAGAGGATACATCATTTTTTTTTATTTTTTAATAGAGTTTATGGTGGCCATGGCATTATGTAAGAAACAAATAAAGTGTTTAAGGAGTAGCTTTTATATGTAATTTTTATATTTTACATATAAAGGTAAACAGTTATTATTGTAATTGTAATAAACATGGGCAGGCCTAGGTTTTCGGAAACGGGGGTGGTGCACTTAAGGGATTCCATGGGTTTTGTACTATCGATGGCGGACATGCCAAAGACCCTATGACAATGAGGTATTTTGGTGGGAAGGGGCCTGTGCAACACCCCCCCCCCTGGATCTGTCTATGATAAAATCATACACATAATACATATTATATAATACATATTATAGTCGCACAATTTCATATCATTAGATAATTATTATTCATCTGTAAGTTGGTGATGACAAAGAATTATTGATGTGCGTGCTAATATGGACCATCTTGGGATTTTTGGGATTTTTTGGCCTATGGCAAGGGATTATTGATCTGCTAATCTGGAACATCTACTTGCTATATATGTTCATATTTCTTTAATCACACTATTTTACCTTATATATTTGACCGTTTCGCCAACTGCTGTTGGCATGTTCAAATTGACTTCCCGCGAATGTTGAGCCTCCGATTCGATTCTCGGCAGGAATCGGCATGATTAACCTCCTGACATGCGCGGGAAGACAATTTGACGATGCCAACAGCATTTGGCCAAACTGTGAATGATATACGGTAAATAATGTGTCGTGATTAAAGAAATATGAACCTGTATACTCTCAACCAACACAATGAACATATGAAGGACATCTACATGTACCTGTTTTTCTGAATCGCCAGGAGGGAACACTAAAACTCATTCCGAGCACCCCCAAGGTCTTACAGATTAAATCTGGTCTCTTCTGGAGGCTTTGGGAGGCTGTTTGATCGACCTATTCATACAATAAGTGATTCATAATAAGTGACGCTACTACTCTTCCTATCGACAGGGCATGCAAGTGACGAAGCATCTCTGCTAAGCTAGACCATGTGCTTGCTTTTCTGGATTGTCAGGAGGTGTATCTGGAACATGTGGAGCATGTGGAACTCTAACGGCTTGAATCACCATTGGCTTGATTAGAGCTGCTCTTTCTTCAGGTTTTGTGTAATCTTGAATTGCTCCAATTCAGCCAATCCATCCCGAATGACAAATCCGGCGTATTCTGGAACATCTGGAGATACCATCCTCTATGTAAAATTAGGGTGAGGGCCCTGCTTGGCCCTGTGTTTGTAATACTTTGCGAATATTATTAGTTAGCCCAATATTGACATACGCTGAACGTGTTTTCAAAATACACGTCACTTGCTTTACCATGTTACCAGTTGTAACTTGCATTGGTGATATAGGATAAACATAAAGTTGTTAGTATTCTAATTGCATTATGTTGTGTGACGCTTGTCTATATTTCTTTGAAGGATATACAGAAAAATGGGTGGCTCGCATTGTTTTCAATTGCATACAAGTAATTTACAACGTGTCGGTATGCTCGTGTGCAAAAGTGTTTCACCTGATCCATGCATATAGAAGAAGGATCTAAGCCATAGTGCTAGAGTGTCCTAGCTACTACCGGTTGTCAGCGTAGAATACTAACTGTACCAATGTCTTGATTTGTGGTTAAAGGTGGGACACTTTAAGCCTTTCTTCAATAGGATTTTACTGACTATCTAGAGAATTAATTAACAAATGGATGTTCAATTGACCACGAGAACTATGTGTAGAATTTTGTTATACGGTTCTACGTATGGTTCAAATGTACACCAGTCGTGTTCGACAACAATTACGCCATTGTTTTGTGTCCATTTGAATTTATAATTACTGAGTAATATGGAGTGATATTCCGGTGCAAAATAATCCATATATTGCTTTAACTAAGTCAATATGGATGCTTCGAGTAGATCGTTTTGTATAATTGTGCATGAGCACTTGAAACTTGAAACGCTCCGTGTCAGTTTCACGGCTATCTCTCTCACAAAGATCTATGCTTTACACACAGACACACACACAAAACAACAAAAAACAACAACAAACAAACAAACGAAAAACATTTGAACTTGATTAAATGGTAATGCGCATATTTGAAACTATTCAACTGGCAGTCAGTCCCAAGATGATGATTGCTGCAACATAATTAATGCTTTATCGGCCACATGTTTATTTCACGCAAGTGTACAAACACGTGCCCCTTGGTAAAACTAGGGAGATAGAATTATACCGGTCAGTCATATTTTCTCTGTTTGTATATTAGAATTGCTAACACTACAAGTTTGTTGAAATTTGAACTTTTGCACACGGCACTCCAAAAAGTAGCTGCTATAGCTTCTATATAAGGCTGGTCGTGTGACTTGTAATACTATTGCGGAAGTAGCACAATCTTCTGAAAGAAAACCGTATACAACATATCACAATGCCTTCTCCATGCAAGTGCAACAATGGTGAGTACTTTTAAAACTATAATTAAACACTATACATCATATGGTAAATAGCGCATACTGAGGTGAGAATTTTACTCGTAAAGCGATTTGGTTTACCAGATGATAACATGTGAACCTATGCATATGGCCGGCATAGTCATCGTTGGCACGCTGCCACCCAGACGACACTCGTGCAGGAAATAGCCAGTTGTCCACGCTCACAGGGTGATAAAATATTGGTCTCCCAACTCCATCTAAATTTATATTAATATTAATGACCATATATAGCATAGTGCCGGCGATAGTGTAGAGGTTACTGTGGGTCTTCATGCACTCACAATATTTGAACGTCTCTGTTAAGCCAATATAGACAGCGGAATTGATTTTATGCTTCTTGAAAGAGGACGAGCATAAACCCTCAACCATGCTGAAGTCCATGTTAAATATTCAGCACACTTTATCGTCAGTGAAGTAGCAGCGGGTATACACATAAATGTTCGTATGAATAAAGTGACAGTATGTGAGTCAGTAATTAATTAGTACTGTTAGATCTATAAGTTCAGCTCGGCAACTCAACATAATATGCACGCTACCAACGCCAACCCTACCCCAAGCCACCACCTATATACGAATACCACTTGACTGTACTTTGTTATGCGTAATTTAAATAATTCTCACACATTTGAAGTTTTTATGTTTGCAAGATTTTCATTTTTCATTTTGCAAGATTATTTTTATGTGCAAAAAAGTAACAAAATCATTCAAATAGTGTAAGATAAAAATGAAACGGGCGATGTAGTGATGTACTGAAGCGTGTGTTCTGACCATTGTAGGCTGCAAGTGCGGGCCAGACACCCCTGCCGCCGAGCGCTGCTCCTGCCCCCCGGACTGCAAGTGCGGGGACGCCTGCGCCTACAAGAACAAGTGTGGAAGTAAGAGGAATAGCCCGCATTTACATGTATATGTTTCACTTGCATTAATAGTGCAACACGTGGTTTTGGTTCACAAGTTCTTTTCACCACGAACTGCAGTAATGGTTGTGGGGGTCTGGCAGTAGTTTTAGAGAGTGCGAACGTGCAGCAAAGATGTATTGCATATCTACGCATGGTCCTATGATAAATTTCAGTACAAGATGGTGACAACTAAATAATGCAATAGCGATGCTCAAACATTCTGTATATAATAATTTGCATTGTGAATGGCATATAGGACAGCACACAAAGTAACTTTGACATGCACGTAGTCAACGTGATTAATGTACAAAAATGTACAGCGTATTAAATGTACATATTTGATGGAAATTCCTTCCTGAAAAGTTGAATCGTCACAGATCATCCTGGAAATTTCCTGTTAATACACGTAACAGGCTTATCAATGCTGTGCACACGTGTCGCGAGTGTCCCCCAAAATAAAGTGTTATTTTGGTGATCTATGCCAGAACAGCATTCAATGTCAACGTGATATAAATTGCCATAATATGCGCATGCACAGGGTCACGTTGTGCTTAAGGACCCTTGACACACTTATACGGTGGAATACAATTTTATTTGTCATTGCGTGATCTTTTAGGGTTTTTTTTAACAATGAATGTTCTAAGTAGTTAAATTCTAGCACCAAGCGCACCATGTCGTAGTCGATGCTTTGTAACATAGTTTTGTATAGCATAATCTGTGCAGTATATAGGTCATAGAATATATCTGTTTCATTACATTCATAGGCATTGGTAGGTAGACATTGTATAGAAATGATTAAAAGGTGGGTGACCCCATAAGCACACCTGCATCTATGGAGTATCTTTTGCAGTGGAGTGGTGTCAGTGTGGTGCTAGCTGTCAGTGTACACCAGAGAAATGTTCCAAAGAATGCACAAAGAAATGCTGCAAATTATAAGGAGATTTGATGTATGGTTCAATATGATTTCTTGTTTATATCTATTTCTGTCGCTGTTCTGTCGCTGTAACCAACATTCATCACTCTGATGAGTATCAGATGTTAAGCAAATTGACAGATGTTACGCCTGAGAGTGGATTAACATAATTTATCATTTTATGTGACCTGTTTAAATACTGCAACCTGATTGGTTGAATTCCTCGGATTGATCACTTGACCTCATTCCAATTCTGGGATTAAAAGCCTGTGGATGGTCTCATTTTTAATGAGCAATAGTTATATGTTTCATCGGTCTGTTGACATCTGATACTCAGAGTGACGTTCATATGCCGTGCTTCAAGATTTTCTGGCATTATCTGTTTTGTGTTATTTAAAATCTTACTATATAGCCCACAGTACATCATTCTGTTGTCACCTCGCAATACAAGTGATACTACGTTTTGCTGTGTTTCAAAACACTCAAATGCAAAAACAAAACAAAAAACAGTACGTTGAAACGTTAAATCTACGGGAATTGTCAGCAAAATTCTAAAAGATTGAAAGACTGGTTTCAATGTGAATGGTTATTGAAATTTTGGTCATCAACACAAAATAAATTTTGTGATAAACAAAAAGCCATCAGGCCCCCTCACTGTATAGTACGAGTTTATACTCTGCAATTCGATATTTGTATTAACATGTTGAAATCGTGTTTTCAGTGGCCAACTGTAAGTGCGGGTCTTCCTGCCAGTGTGCGCCTGGGAGCTGCCGACCCGGCTGCAATGCCGCATGCTGCCAGTAGACAGACCAGCATTGATTCAAACGAACAGTTGCAAAACCACAAAAGGATAATTATCGTGTTGTGATAAATAATTGATTGATAGGTATTTTCTAATGTATTAATGGGCTTTTTGCCTTTCTTGTATAAATGTAAATTTACACTGAAATAAAATCGACTGAAGCCGCAAATCCATTTTGATAGTTTGTTAAGTTTTAAAATTTGATATATTGATATCTAGAACTATTTCCTACCTGGTATGTATGTGTTAAGTGCCTGTCGGCCCTATTTCACGTTCGCTCTAGCTCGACTCTTCAAATCAACTTCCTGCATAACACAACTATAATGGTTAATCGAGTCGTCATGCCTCTACATAAGGAACATGTAAAGTTATTATTTTGTACATGAAACGTTGTATTAAATCAATTTTTATTGTCATATTTGTTGACCAGAACTATTTTGCCGTGGATATGAGAAAGCCCAAAATTTATACACAACTTTCCGTGGCTTCCAAGCCTAATAATACATGTATAAGATATTTTAGATAAAAATAAAGCACGCCTAAATAGAGCCGGTCGTAATGCACACAGCTTAACATTTACACTAGGTCATTGTCATCCTTGCCACACAATATTTCGGCTCTCAATTCATAACGGTTACCCACATTCTGTCGTACACGACCAGTATCTATTTGATATGTAACTAGTTTACCACCCGCCCCCCAGCCCCCCCTCTCCCAAGCACGTGCAGGTATAGCAGCGCGTTCGCACACGTGGGTTCAGACACACACGCACGCACGCACGCACGCACGCACGCACGCACGCACACACACACACACACACACACACACACACACACACACTTTCACATAAAAATGGTAGCTCCAGATGCTACAAAAGGCGCCAGATTTGGCATTTCGATTTGGGTCAACTGAAATGGATCAATGTTTGTTAATATGTAACGTCCTGAAGACAAAACAGCTCGAAGCAGGCCGATTTTGCTGGTGTTGCAAGCCATCAGACCTACATATGCTCCAAATACCCCTCGCTACGATACACAAACGCAAGCAGATGGTCTAAATTAGCAGAGCTGGTTCGTTAATTCCACTACTATATGGCTGATTGTAACCGTACTATCACCACCTATGGTTAGAATAGGTTGAATTGTAGTCTCCCAAAACCTCCTCAAGAGGCCAGCTTTAATCTATAAAACCTTAGGATGTCCCATACGTGATCTAGATAGCCCTCCAGACGATCCAGAAACGAAAGCAGATGGTCCGGATTAGCATATCAATAACCCTTGTTTACAGGCCGGAAGAATACAAATCACTGTTAAGGAGACATGTCTTCCAACTTGCCAAACTTGATTACAAGTCCACTTCCCCATCCACTCGCACACAGTAGCCCAAGTATTGAAATGCTTTAATTTTCTTTCTTTTTTTGTTTTCTTTATTTGTTATTGTGTATGATCACATGATGTTAATCCGTTTGAGATAAACGCACGCAACCGGGTAATCAATATTTAATTTCGTGATATCACAAACGGTGGCTAATTAATCATTTCAATGAAGGCTCAATCGACTATGGTCTGGCTCTGTCTAATGGCTCAGCCACATCTGCTGTTTATATAGTAAACACATACAAACTCACCCACAATCTCTAGTGCACATTAGTTATCGGATACAGACGCCTTGTAGACACCACCGTATACGAGAATGACCATATGAAAATCTCCTAGTACGGACCGTGGTATGCTGAGATCTTTGTTTTAGAATGTTCTGCTGCAAAATTGATCTGTAGCTATGAAGTCGGATATTGACTACATCCACATAATGACAAGCTCAATCTCCATGCCATGAGGTATTTGCGAATTATCCCTTGAACTATATAGGTACGGTATGAGCGACAAGTTCATGACCTCTAATATAATGCCTATTATATAAAATGGCAAATATTGGACGCCGGCGCAGTCTAAACATAGACGCTTATCATTTGTCAAGTTTAATGCATTTAGGCTACTCTCATTCATCGAATAGCATATATATGTAGTTCCCATTACCAGTGGTAATTTACCACGTAATATTGAGATTACAACAAAGGGGCTAGATGGATATATAGTATCCTTGATTACAATCACGGGTGGAGACAATATTGCGGAAATATTTATCAGTGAGGGTAGAAAAAATAGTTGATGCAGAAATTTCTAAGAGGGACTGTGTGCGGTCTGACGTCACCACCGGGAGGACGACCACAACGTCCTCTAGTTACAGCTTGTGTGTTGCATACCCCCCCCCCCTCCTTCTGCTACCACGCACCTTCTTTTTGTTGACCATAGTCATATTTGAAAATTAGTATGACTGGATCCCGGAAGCTGTCAACTTTCTTCTAACATAAATGTATTTCAATATAGATGCAAATATACATGGATATATAAAAATAGAACTTTACATAAAATTGAAGGGCAGATAAGAATCACAAGTGTTGCATTAGTGACCTGAAGGAATATTGTGGGTGTGTATGTGGCATTTCTTTATCAAAGCGTCTCAGACTAGATGAGAAATTTAAATATCTGCCAATGTGAGTGATAACATTTGCACACGGCCATGGCTTTGTGCACACGGTACTTGTATTCAGACTTGAATATTACCGCGAATTTGAATAATGAATTATCACTTCTCATTGAATTTCTTGTTGGAGTATTCATTCTCTAAGTATAAAACAAAATGCCCAAGCCTTGCCCAGGATGCGGAACAGGTAAGCCATACATGATGATACGTGTATGTATTTTAATGTGGTTTCTCGCCTTTGAGAATAGTTGGTTTTCTTAGAAGAATGTCATGGATATGAGTGATGAATAGTGAGCAAAAATCATCACTAATACCCATTGCGCATTTGCTCTAGAATCTACAAGTTACAAAGATTTACATCAAACTTGTGAATGCGTGTGAGATGAAGTATTTAGCTCGCCTGGGTGTCTTGAAAAATTTGCATATGTACACATGGCACTCTAAAAACTTGTAACTTGTATTTTTGCAATCCTATCAGCACCTATAAATTCAAGCACAGGTAAATGTGTGCGTAATATTTATAAGAGCACATCCATAAGCAACATGTTTTCCAGCGTGTTATGAGATGAAATAGAGCCAATTTATTAATTGATCCAGTAAGTTGAAGGCGATTACTCAGAGTTCGAAGCAGAAGCTGTATATTGTCATTTGAGTTTATGCCCCTTCTCACCGTATTCCCCCTCTCACCACAGAGTGCGGCTGTGGCCCGGAAGGCAAGGGCAAAGACTGCACGTGCGCCGACGATTGCCCGTGCTGCGGCTCTAAGGACGACAACTAAGGTAAAATGTTCGTAACCTCTGACCATAAGGTCGTGTGTTCGATTCCCGGTCGGGTCTTGTGATGAGCCTTGCGTAAACTTATCCCTAATCAGATGCACACTGCATGCTCCGTGGTACCTACACGTTAATTAGGTACAGGTCATTGGGTTGAAAGAGTGAGTGAGTGAGTGATTAGCATTGTGCGCTGAATGTGCTGCCGATGCAAGCATATATATGAGAAATGAGAAATGATATATTGATGATCAATAAGTGTGCCAATGACCTGGTGTAAATAGTACAGTCGTGAGAGCAAGACTTGGATCACGACTATAAACCACCAAATTCACATTTACATTTACCATATAAAGAGTATAATTTATCTAAAATCTGCCTATAAAACTAGTATCTTTTATCCCTCTCATTTATGCTCCATTTTTTCTTTATTTAGAAAAGTTTATCATCCACTTTACTTATCCCTTCTACCACCGCAACTCGACTTGCACATGTGGATTTAATGGGTTATGCATATAGAATGTTTGAATGGCAGTATCAATTATTACATTGAAACGCACAATGGGAAAATGAAATTCAGCAAAAATTAGCAAGCATTTTCATTATGGATATGATTGACATAAATCATATATACATTGTATATACTTATACACCTTCAATATTTCTTTTCAGATTCACTTCCAAAATGCATGAAACGTCTCTTCTGCTGGAGCCTACACTAGATCAACGCTAACAATGCAACAATATTTTTGTATATGAAGACTAGCAAATAAATGCATGATTTATAAAAGTTTAGTTATTATTGTATTATACACATCATTTTAATAAATTATTGTTTGATATGAAATTGGCCTTTGGATTTGTTCTTCATATTTGTATTTTAATGAGACACCTACAACTAAACACATGCAAACATCGTAAGAAATTATCGAGATGATAGATTTAACTGTTACTGTGTTATAAACAACGCGAACTGTGCTTTTTGCCTGATACAAACATTTCTTTATCTGTAAGTCTTCATTACGTTGTTTGGTATTTGAAATCATTTGATTGGCCAACATATAAAAATGACTCCAGAGAGGTGAGTGCACACATACTGTAAACAACGACAAGGGCTGTTGCATACAATTAGTTGACGAGTGTAATGTGAACGATACATTACATGTATATGTAGACATAATTATGCATTTTAGAACCTAATCGTTCCCGCATCTCATTGAATTGGCTTTGGCTTTAGTTCATATTAGTGCTACAGAAATATTTGTCGTTTAAAAGTTAAGTTTGTTTTATAAATCTGTAAGTTAACTTTTTCGTTCCAAATGTTTTCATAACACCTATTGCATCTACCTTACGAAGATGAATAAATTAACAGCTTTGCTATGACTACAGTAAATATATGTGGTGTGTATATATGTGCGGTATAGGACAGCGAAAGATTGGAAACACAATCCCACGCATGATTTCAACATATGTGTCCTTGTACATGTATCTTTACATGTAACTAATCTGTCATTGACGTCTCACAAGAGCTGACAGCGAGTGCTGTTTTTTTATTGCATCAACCATGTTTTATAACATGACATAGTATATTGGATACACCAATTCATGTACACTTTGATAGCATTTATGAAGATTTGTAATTACTAGTTATTAAAATGTGACATGGTCCTCTTACAGTGGTAATTTTAATTAGAATGCTATACGTTTGATATGAAAATTGATTGCAAAATAATAAATGATAAATACAAGCAAAGATATCATATATTTGATACAAGATAGTAACGAGTGACATAAATTATTGAATATACTACATTGTAATAATGCTAATCAAATAGTGCAACTGATAGATAGCGGATTAGCCAATAATGTGGTAACCTACTCAACCATTCAACAATGATATACATGTACCAAATTCAAAATATGTAAACGCGAAGCCTATATAGTCATCGTTATATCTCACGGCTTAGTATTTACGTAGTATATAGATATTCCAAAAATTAATATATCTGCTGTATAAAGGAGATTCCTATAGACCGCCAATTAAGCCTAATATGCTAACAATACTCGTTCAACCAACAACTAGCGTGGAAAAATATTTGAGGGTTACTGAAGGCCTTTCTGCGGCAAACAAGGACTTTCTGATAAGACAAATTCAATTCCAAATATAGTCTAACCTTGTGAAGGAACTCGGCTAGCTCACTGTTCCCTTCGAACAGACGAAATAAATCTGCCATTGTCTGTAGATAAATGCTTGACGTAACATGGTTAGTTCGTATGGAAAGATGTTTATTCCAGTAGAGATTGTAGATGAAAATGTACGCTCTCCAATGAATGAGCCACCCTCAAAAAGCCCCAATGCGGCCACTTTGGACGAGTAATGAACAAAGGGGATGTGTTATGGATGTTCCTATCAATATCTTGATGTAATGGCATCATAGAGCAAGCGGCCTTGTTTTTGAAATGACACGCTCATGGCTATTGGGAGATCTCTTTTTTGTTTGAAAACACAGGATCTGTGTACTCGGATATCGTGTCAAGATGGAGCTACAATTATTGGATTGCTATGTTGGTTTTGTGCAGTGGGCGAGGAATTGATGAAGCAGATGTAGCAGTGATTAGTGCACATACACTCAATATCATCTCATTACATCGTTTGTCGTTATTTTGCGTTGCGTGAGATGCATTGGGCGACTTTCGCGTCCATTTGGTAACATAAAATAGTGTGCAATTTTGGCCCACTTGACAGCATGCTACTATGGATGGAAATGAAATCAACGAGCGAATGTGATAAGTATGGAATATTACCGATTATCAATTTGAAAGGCAACAATCCGCATAGTTATCTCAGGGTCAATATAGATTATTGGTCTATAAAAATGAAATATATATGAGGCATTCATGTTCTATTAATGGTTGATTGTGACCAAGGATTCTTCTGTACAATGCTATCGGTGATAAGGAACATTGTTGTTATTTTTCTGCTGTCCTTCCATTCATGCGGAAGTTTAGTGTGCAACTATTGTTACCATGCAGATGTACGAGAAGATTGTCATCTCAACGTCCGCGACTGTCTACCGGACTACGTGTGCACTGTAGAAACAAGTCTGGTGTCCTACGAGGGTAGAAATAGTAAAACTATGCTGCCAATGTTTAAGATGGGCTGTGAACACTATAGTATGTGTAGAGACAGAGTTTCCAGTGGCGTAGGGCCCTACGGATATGCTGTTGTGACCAAAATCTGCTGCTGTGACCACAGATGTGAAGAACCAGATGGGGTCGGCGAAGGCTTGCTGGATAATTGTCCACAATTGTGGGAGAACAATACCTCAAACAGGCGTAGAACTTCTTCATATAACAATCAGCATTTACAATATCACTCTGGAGCATCTTATACGTTCTACACTTTCACCCTTTGGGGTGCTGTTGTGGGGATTGGTACAGAGCTTGCTTTATTGGCATAGGGCATCCTTTTCTATAATGATATTTCTGTGGCTGTGTTCTCTAATAACAGAATTGAGAATCTCTTGGATATTGATAAAAGTCACGCAAAGAGGATATTTTCTCATTTCATATTATTTGCCGAAAGTGGATTGTCCATGCACGTTGCACCATACGTAATAGATTTAACTGCCACTTGTGCTGTATCTTATAAGGGTGTGTGTTTATCAATATGCATAATATAATACGGTAATCATTGATAGTTTATCGAATTGGCATCGTTGGTGCATCGCGGGTTTCCCCGTGGGTTTCCCATTTACTCAGGCTTCAAAGTCCATGTTCATCATATAATAAGTAATAAGTCCGAATAGATAAGGATGCGTCGGCGTGGCCTACATGAATCTCCTACACACTTCACTTGTATCCATATTGTATAATATCAGCATTTTTCACAACTTGTAAAATGAATATTGAGCACAAAATATATGAGGATGCACATGACTTACTAATTTCTAGTATATATATATATAGATATAGATATACGATATTGATTTGATAAAATTAGTTCTCAAAACGTTTGTGAAATTAGTTAAATGCACGTAGCCTACGTGCATATTCAGTGAATGAGCAAAAGCTACATTTATTTGTATTTACGTGTGTGAAGTTGAATATTTGCAGCGAATAGAGCAGCATCAATCCATATTGTTTAGTCGGTTATTGACTGTGTTATCCCTTCATCGATCAAATACACTATATCACGTATAGAGTCACCAAGAATCATCAGATCGCGACATGATAAAATATTGACAACGCGGATGTTTCTGCTAAAATATGACAGCAAAAACCATCATCTGGGGTGATGTATCACAGACCATGGATATAAATATCCACAAAAATCACCCACATTTCTATAGATTAGAAGTAGGGCTTGCGATTGGATGTAGGGTATTCGGGAGTCTTCAAATAGTTACTGTTTCATTAGAAATGACCTCTATAAAAATACGAACATAGTGTTTAAAGCTACGCGTAATTTCAAGTGTGATGTTGCTTGACAACTTTTGTTATTACGGCAATTGAATTCAATAATCTTATTCTATAAATTTCCTGGCACATGGCCAGTAACTCGTGGTTCTGTTTAAATATATCAAACATAATTTGTGTGCGTGCGTGCCTGCGTAATCTGGGTTTATCTGCCACGTGGGTCGTACCTTACTACAATTACAAGGGTGTGTGTTTATTAATCATGTATAAGGTAATCAATGATTTTCTATCGAAATATATGAATGGTGCCTACACGAATCTCCTTCACACCTCACTTACATCCATATTGTATGATGTCAACATTTTCCACAACTTTTAAATTGAATATTGAGCACAAAATATATGATGTTGCAGAGTTGCGCATGACACACTAATTTGAAATATACATAAGGTATTGATTTGGTAAAAAATAATTGTGTTGGTGGGTTGATGGGGGAATCTTCGTGGCATGCATGCGTGTGTACATGTGTTTCGGACACTTTAACTTTTAAACTTTTTAACTTTTAAATTGAATATTGAGCACAAAACATATGATGTTGCAGAGTTGCACATGGCACACTAATTTGAAATATACATAAGGTATTGATTTGGTAAAAATAATTGTGTTGGTGGGTTGATGGGGGAATCTTCGTCGCATGCATGCGTGTGTAAGTGTGTTTCAGACAATAACTGGTGGAACGCCCGGAATGATTAGTTGTATACGTTTATTCAAAGCACAAATTTATCCATCATTCATATGTATAGTTCTAATCAATTTGAGCTGCTGCAGTTGCCTCTGAAGTTTCACCATTCTATATTCTGTCTCTTCTTTTCTCGTCCTTGTGTTGGGCTGCATGGAAGGTTTAAATGTAACGGCTGCCATTAGATGGGTCATAACGGGAGCTCACAAGGAAAAATCACTTAAATGTTTGGCAAGAACCAGATAGAAGTAGTCCATTTCGTCCAGGAACAAACGAAGCGTTAATCGTGCAGCATTGTGAAGAATTAGCCCTCCAGACCACCCAGAAAAAGCAAGCAGATTATGCCGATTAGCAAAAATATAATCTATAACGGCAGCACATAAGCCGAAAAAACACAAACCACTGCTTCTCAGGAAAAAATATAACATTTTTAGGGCAGAACCGGCCAGAAGTGCGCCATTTCCAACCAAACCAGCCAGATAACTCCAAATTTGAGCCCACACACGATCCGACTGACGGGAAAAGACAATTCTAGCATCTTTAGGAGCATCTGGTGATACCATCCCCTATGTGAAATAGAGGGCTTAGGAAAGCCTAATTTCAAGTTCGCGAAGTCTGCATATTCCCCAAGCTTTGACTACCACACATCAATCTGTCTATTTAATGCTTTGCAACAATGGCTATCAGACAAGGATGGTATCAACATCTATGCTTTTGAGCCATGTGTACAATGCGTAAATTTAGAATATACGTAAGTTATACATACATAAGTAACACCCCGATAACGTGAACATCTAACTATATAGTATGTCTTACACAGATCTATTTTATCTTACACAGAAATAAATCGTAATAAGGCTTAAATGAGTGTTGATTTTATCTTATTTTACAACATATTATTTCTCCTATTCCATGTACATCCTTGTGGCGGACATTTATGGGAGGAAAGCAGATTGCGTAATTGATTTAGTTGTATCGTCTTTAATTATTTCCAAATCATACATCAAATCAATTTCGGAAATCGCTATTGCAATAATGAACCCCTACATTTCTGCCCGACCGGTGTATCTTTATTCCACCAGAGTACATAAGCATCGCTTATTAAACCATATTGAGTCCAGATGGTTCTCGTGTGATTAGTGTGAGCCAGATTCTCATGTTCACGTGCTTCATTGGACTATTGGTATACCCTTATTCTCGCGAGGGGTGTACGCATGAAGTGTTATCACTCAGATGTTGAAAAAGCTGTCACAGACGTTTGTATATTATGTATGACTACAAGATTCACATAGGTACGGGCCAAGCATGCTGTTACATTTGAAATATACTGTGAGCCAATCTCATGAAGAAGTTCGAGTCCGGGACCTCAACTCAAGACAGCAAAATTAGGAGCGTATAAGCAAATTTTTACCGTCACATCAAGACTTAATAATTGCGTTGTCTTGATATTAACCATCTATATACCAATACACTAGCTTGGTGTCGGTGTGTTGTCCAGCGAACTCCTCCCAAACGTGACTAGCTGGATCCCGCCTGACCATGGATGATTGTTCAGGGTACATTGTACTTGGTAGCAGTGCAAACTTATGTTTACGATCCTGTAGTAGTTCTTGAAATGTAGCGGTGATGCTGTCAGGACCTGGGCAGGTACTACCAAGACAAGGGCGGCTGCTTGAAAACACTCGGGGAGACACTCACTTACATTGAAACACATTTCCACCCTTACAAGAGCATATACTTGGAGGGACTCCATGTGATTCTCAACCTCCCGAAAGTATAATGTGTATGTAAAGTTACGCCACTGACTTATACAATAACAACTTGCCCGTTAAGCTTTAAATTGTTTACATTTAATTGGTGGATTCTGAAATAATCAATCACCATTTCTCACGATTGATGGCAATCAATTATAGTCAATTCTGATTATGCTTGCAATGTGAACGCAATATATTGGTCTTCTTAGAATAAATTTACAATACAATACAATACAATACAATACAATACAATACAATACAATACAAATTTCTGTTGGGCTAATTCCACGAAGTGCGCGTGTAAGTAAAGTTACCTTTCGGCGGTGGAATTTTATACATAGATAGATAGAATGTTTTTTATTGACAAATGTTACATTTGTAATTATGATATAGTTTCAAAATACATATTTATACATGTAACACCCAGCCCTATGGGCTCAATTGTCATAACATATATACAATAATATTTACAAATAATATATATAAATAAAAATAATTATCAAGCAGATTGACCAATAGTGGAATGAAAAGTTTAACATTTATTTATCTTTATATTCACATTTTTTTTCTTTCATGGAAGATTTTCAAAAGATATTTTGCAAATTTTCTTATATGTTTGGAACTAAGTAAAGACAACTTTCCAATATCCGTCATATTCTGAAAGTTAGGAATATCGTTTTCAATACTGTTATAAAATTCTTGTCAAGATAAGTTGTAAACTGGACAATGAAAAATGAGGTGAATCTCGTCCTCAATTTTATCATCATTGCATATCTGACATAATCTTTGTGTGATTTTAAGATTAGTAAAACGACCTGTTTCTATACGAATTGGTAAAATACCCATTCGAAATTGGGCCACCATTGATCTTTCTGCGGAAGATAGGTTCAATTTAACATATTTTTCTACACCCTCTTTACACATTATTTGTTTATATAGTCTCAATTTTGGTTTCTTATCGATAAATCTTAACAGTGTATCATTATGTGCATTCTCTAATTTATCCTTACACAATTGTAAATCGCATTCTTGTTTCTCCATATAAATATCATTCATGTCTAATTGCCTCAATACATTCTTTATATAATAACAACAACTACCCCTTGTATGGGTGATTATACATATCATTAAATACTTTCTTTGTGAGTCTAGTGTCAGACATAAGCAACAATCTATTCCAATATCTAAGAACGTTCAGCTTTCGTTTACATTCATTTGAAACCCATCCTAGATCTTTACACATTGAAACAATTGTACAAAATTTACAAACACCTAAAAATGCCCTAGCGGCTTTATCAACAACCTTATCTAGATTATCCATCTTATAAATACCTGTAATTTCAGTTCCGTATTCAATTATGGGAAGAACACAGCTATGGAAACATTTTGAATAACTCTCGTATGTCATACACTCACCCATTTTCATCTTACTGATTAATGCCCCAAGAGCTCTACTACCCGCAGTCGATAATCTTGATCCATGCTCTTCAAAATCTAAATGCTCATCAAAATAAATGCCTAAATACTTATAACATTTTACATAATCAACTGTCTTTTCCCCGTACTTGAATACATTACTATTTCGAGCCTTATCTTTTTTTCGAAAACAAACTATTTTTGTTTTTTTCCATATTAACAGCCATTTGCCATTTGTTGCACCAAGTGTAAACAAAATCTAACATTTTTTGCAGTTCATCATTACTTTCTGATAATATAACTACATCATCTGCATACATTAATATTGGTATTATTTGGCCAAAATAATTTACACCAAAATTCAAAGATTTTAACTCTTCTGCCAGGTCAATGATGAAAATCAGAAATAAAACAGGAGACAATGAGTCACCTTGTTTTACTCCTCTGCCTGTCTCAAACCAACCTGTCAGGTTATTGTTCAGTCTAATGCAACTTTGAGTTTTAAGTACATATTCCAAGGCTCCAGCTAATTGTTTTGCGATAATACTATCTACACAAGGAATATTGCTTTATTGCTCCTCCCACCCCCATCCCCATCCCTCTCCATTCAACTCACGCAATAGTATTTAGAGGAGGGGGTTAGGATTTTGGTGTGCTCCTGGCTGGTAGGGTCCCCACGTTCCGATTACGTTGTGCTTGAGACGTCTGGTGTATACCATCGTCGGTTTCACGGCTTTATACTTTACAATGCCTTTACCAGTCCATGTAGGCCTACAATGTATCGTATCTAGCCGTGCGAGAAACGGGCGGATCATTGTGAAAGTTAATGTACATTAATTATAATTGTATTAGGGATCAATCAGTATTTATGACAGGGTGGGGTAGGTAGGAGGATTTTGGATTTTCCAAAAATGCTGTGAAAACATTGATAGCCCCCTTCCCTTTAAATCTCTGTGAAAAAAAATGTGCAGACCCCCCTCTATTTCATGTGAAAAAATGATGACCCCTAACTATCAACACAATCATTGTCAGTCAACACTTATCCTATTTAATGGATAGGGTTGCAATATCATGCAGTACTCCTTTTTTTGCAGGGAAGACATTTAAGTGACGATCATAATATTCGGCCTACGTTTTATGGGTATTGATATTTCATTAAAACGCATACTAATAATTGTAAAATCAAAAGATATTTGGAGCAACATATGTCAAGTGTATAAAAGAAATATTAAACTTTTGTTTTGTTCAATCTATCTACAGAAGCATTTGCTGTGCATGTCCCTTTAGGGAGGATGTACATCCCAGTCAGGAATGTGATGTCACAGTGACATCACAGTGAGGTCACACTTGACATCACAGAGACATCACACTGTGACCTCACTGTGACGTCAATCTGTAACCTCACAAAGACATCACTGTGAGGTCACACTGTGATGTCACAAACGCATCACAGCGTGACTTCACTGTAATGTCACAAATACATCACCTGGGCAATATTTCTGTACGTGTACTGTACGTGTTCTCTTTTTTCCTTGAGCGCCCCCCCACCCCCGACCCCCACCCCCACCCCCCACCCCCAAAGGTGGAAACATCAGATGTGTGACATAATCGAAGAATATCTACACAGTGTTTCGTGATATTTATTCAAATATTATTTATATATGCCATAAAATAATATTTATTATATATCAGGAATGAAAATCATAATATCAATAAATTTGTGAAATCTGCTGTGTAACTTTGTTATGCCACATTTAAATAGTAAATTAGCGCTCGAGATAAAATATTAGACCCACAAAAAGTGGAATATCCAAAACTTTACCGAACCTGTAGCTGTCTGAACATGGCAGTAACACTGCTGTTGATAGAATGAGGGGAAAATATACCCTACCCCATTCTCACTGTGGTAAACCTGACGAGGTCTACTGCAGTAGACCTCGTCAATATGGCCGTGCAAACACCTGTCGATTCGGGTATAAATTCGGATATTGTGGCTTTAAACCAACAGGGTAGGTATTTTTAATTATCAACCAATGACTATATATTCATTGGGTTATCGGATTGGCTAGGAACCCGATACAGGGACCCGATATGGAAAAGCTGTATCGGGTCTAGACCCGACCGGACTACTTTTTCCTATTTCACAAACAATCATTTCTTCTGGGAGGGGGTACTTGGTATTGGCCAATTGGTCACTGCTCATTGTTATGTTTTCCCCAACACAATACAAAAAAATATAACAGCAATAATAAATATAAGAATACAAATGTTAAAAAAGAATCTATGCTTTTATTACAAACACTACGTCCATGACACTTCTATGTGAAAGTATACAATGTACTAACACAACAAACCACGAACTACAAAGGATCACGTAATGGTGCAAGGGCGTTCAGAGAAATGCGGTGTGCGTTATTGTTTGAACGGTTGACGTTTGAAAGAACACGTCAAGGGCACGGTGATTTACGCTGGTCGCTCTGTATTCTAGGAAACCTATTGTAAACACAAGCCAGAACAAGCCAGATATTTCATTGACGGTCTGAATATTCTGATCATTTCAGATTTTCTGGTCATTTTAGTATCTAACAAAATAGCAGGGCTGTCAACTTTTTGACATTTAAATGAATGAGACGTGTTAGAACCTATAAAATAGCGAAGGCTGTCAACTTGCCCTCCCAGAAATTTTTTAAAATTTGAGTGAGACTTTGTTATTGACAACAAAATAAGGTTTCATCAATCAATATTTTATTCATCTAATCTATATCGAAGCTAGCGCCCAATGGGGGGTCCTCCCAATTGCGGTCTAAAAGGGGCTTGCAAACACCTCCCAGAAATTTCACTTTTTTCAAAATTTGCACCTCAATTTGGTGCAAATAAACGTTGATGGAAAATTATAAATAAATTCAGAAACAATTTTGACAGTGGTTTTCAATTGACAACAAAATATAGGTTTCATCAATCAATGTCGGAAATTTTATTCATCTGGATTTATATCTTTGTGTACAAAACATCCTGAGAACCGGAAAAAAAACTGTGTTTATGAAGAAAAGAAAAAGCTGCATATAAATAAAATGAACACTCAACAGTTAAATGCAACACACCAGGCATAAAAAATTAAGAATAAAACAGTTCATTTTTGTTCAAAATGAACACTCAATAATTTTGGGTCACCATGTGCCTTATAAAACAGGTATTTCATATGTTACAGATTTTTTGATCTTTTACATTCATATGTTTGGACTTTTGATTTTTGAATTTGAGGCTTTGGGCCTGTTGCTTTTCAGAATCAAAACTGGGGTTGTGAGTTCGAGTCCCGTCTGTGCCACTTTATATAGTCAAATGGAAGATATTGTAACAAATGTTGTTAGGGTCTCCAGTGCGTGGGTTCATTGTAGAATGACCACAAAGTATAATAACCCCTGTAGTACGTTGCACTGGACTAGGTGATCTCCCAGTTACACACACCTTGATAGAGTTGTTGTTTACTATGGCCACTATTAGGGATTATGAAACAGTATTCACTCCCGAATACTGTTGTAAGCCGATTAGCGGCAGTTCTCTCTTAGACGCTGGTACAGCAGCACGTAGGACTGGCAACCTGCTACCTGAAAAGGAGCAGGTCCTTTACTATTTGTCTTTACCGAGGTTTGGCCTGTGGCCTTCCTCCCTCACCGTCGTGGACTTGGTCTGCCGTGGTTGAAGCGAAGGGGACGCCCGTAGCTCAGCGTGTCAGCATCGGTGCGAAGTCCTCCCCGTGAGGAGGCCTTTCGTGAAACCCGGGCAATACACCCCACTACCCAGGACCGACCGGTGGTCCAGGTACGTGGTGCACGAGTGGTCTTGGAATACACAACGAGGAGGAGTAGTCAGCAGAGGAACGCCTGCGGCGCAGCTGGGGGTGTGCCAGGCCGGGAGGCCGCATGCACCCCCGGTTGAGTGTCACTGCTACGGTGGGTTGACA
>CM032664.1:15935441-15948850 GCA_019095985.1 Streblospio benedicti | reverse complement strand
CTAAGATCTTACTTGTCCCCAGCTCTGATCAGAGCTGAAGCCAAATCAGAGCTGAGGACAAGGTAAGATTTTATACCCTTATCACTAGACTACACTAGTCTAGTCAACGGTCTGTACTGTAGGAGTAGGTAAACACCACAACAAATACTAATTTCTCATCATGCATTAATGCCAGACCGCAGAATAATAGTTTCGCTATCACGTGATCAAAAATTGTAATGATAAAATACCGAAATTGCATGTATTTACATTATCTTTCTCTTTATGTTTTTGACATTTTTCCAACAAACATGACATTCTTCTCGTACAGAGCACGAACTCTCGCGAGACATTCAAGTGAGACCGATTATGTTCTGCTTCGTCACCATCACACGACGGCTACGTCTGAATAGAATCAGAATATTTTTTATTTGCCATTAGGCGCCCTCTAGAGGCAGTATACAATCATTAGTTATATATACAATGATTTTGATTCATTTAAAGAGTATACAATAATATAACAACTGTTCTACTGACTAGTTAACAGAATCAGAATCAGAATGTATTTATTATTAATAATAATAATAGGCAAGTATTTACAGTGCCCGTATCCAAAGCATGCTCACAGACACTCACCCTTTACGATAAAACAAAAAAATACAGTAGAGTATGTAAAAGTTAACAATGCAAAAATTAGAATAAAATTGATAACAATGATTCTTTAAAAGTTAACCCTATAAAATTCTTCGAAGAGAAATGTCTTAAGTTCTTTTTTAAAAGTATTGATATTAGTGCATAGTCTAAGAGCAGTGGGTAGAGAGTTCCACATGATTGGAGCAATGTTTTTAAAATTCCTTTCTCCATAGGTTTTTGTCCGAAAGCGAGGTACCACTAAAAGATTTTTGTCATTCGATCGTGCAGATCTAACAGAATATGGTTTGACTTTTAAGAGTTCCTTAATATATAAGGGGGCTTCATCGTGCAAACATAAGATCGTATTTGGATGAAAAATCCACTAAGTCTCTAATCCATGCATTTATTACATCACGCATTGATATTTATAACAGCCTGTATCTTGGTTTGCCAGATGTTCAAACACAGAGACTTCAGATTTTACAGAATGCTGCCGCCAGAATGGTACTCCGTCTCCCAAAATATAATATATATAATATAATATATATATAATAAATATTAATCAGAAAGTCCTTTACTACTTACTTAGGTCGCCAGTCGGCGGGACCTAGCATGGCTTCTCCACACATCTCTGTCCTCCATCAGGGTAGCTAGCTCGTTTGTGTTCGTGGCTCCAGTGTCTCGCTTTAGCACCTCTATGAAGTCTGTGCGGGGTCTCCCCCGTCCTCTATGACCGTGCGTTGGCTCCCACAGGATCAACTTCTGTGCAGGCAGCTTGGGGTGGCGGTGGCAGTGACCGGCGAGCTGTAGCCTCCTCGGAGCAATCTTGTCGGAGAGCTTAGGCAGGTCCCCATACAGCTGCTCGTTAGGAGTGTTAGAGCTCCAGGGGACGTTCAGGGCCTTTCTCAGCATGCGAGCTTAGGTTCCATCCAGGGATTTCTCCATCGCCTTGCTGAGGGCCCAGGCCTCACACCCATAGAGGAGGATGGACTCCACTGTTGCAACAAAGAAGCGCTTCTTTACACCAGGGCTTAGCTTGGACCTCCATGTCCTGTCCATGTCGTTGAGTGCTCTCCAGGCAAGGGCCTTCCTGACGTTGATGTCCTTGAGTGTCTCATCGACCCAGGAACCAAAATATTTGAAGTCTTTTTTCTCCTCTAAGATGGTTCCGTCGCGGGTGTGAAGTGAGGCGTAGGTGAGGCGTGGTCTTCCTCTATATTGTACGTGAGGTACTTGGTTTTGGGGCCGTTGAGTCCAAGACCAACCTTGTTGCATTCATGCTCGACTCTGTGTAGGAGCTCCTGGGCTCTGCACAGTTGGTTGGAGAGTAAGCAACCAGGACTGTGGTTCTTGGGTTACCATCAAAATCTGCTCGGAGCACTCGGGCGCTGATTCTTTTGTCGTCCAGCAGCGCTTTCTTAGCTCTTCTGCCGATCAGCAGGCCAACTCCTCCCTGTGACGCCTGCGACTCATTTCTCCAGCCTGACGAGATGACTAAGTAGCCGGAGCCAATCGTTCTGTACTCGATGTTGTCAGGGTCAGGCAACACGATGCGGTGTTCCTGGATCCCTAGGATCTCGATGCCAGCATCGGATCTGCGCTGCTCGCATTCAGCAGCCCTATACTCTTCCCTCAGAGTATTAGCGTTGAAAATCCCTATTTGTAGTCGGGTCTTGCAACGAAGTAGCGCTACAGTACTTCTGCCACTATCGGACACCTCCCCCCGTGGGGCATGGTTTACGGATGTGTCTTCATTCTGTCTCCCTGAACCAGCAGTTTGACGAGCTTCAGTACTGATGGCTGGGTTCCTGCACACTCCCGGTGCTGGAAGTATAGGAATTGATGTGTTTCTTGTCTCCATGATAAATCCTTACAAGGCTAATACTCCGCATGGGTCGCCACTTCTCAAGCGGATGCTGTGGGCCGTGCCAGAATGAGGTCCTTCTTACGCCCCTATTTTATGTCGCAAGCAGCAACAGTAGCTCCAACTTCCATCAAGGGTTAACTCAGGCAGCACTACGCCTATTTTAGCTAGGGATAGGTCCCTGGGCATTTGTCTAGATACCAGAGAGTGTCCATACGCCGGTGGGTCATGTATAAGTACGGTGTTCGTGGCTCCGTGTACCTAGATGACTGCTTCGTAATAGTAGGAGGTATAAAGCAGGCTATGATTGATTAAGGCTGCGTGGCTGGATAGGCTAATAATAGTATCCAAGGCGGGAAAGTGCATTGCGCAAGATTGATATATGTAAAAACCGAAGTATGTAACCTGTGTCTCGGGGGATTAGTGTTAACAGTAGCACGCCCGCCTATGACATATGTCTGGTCTGAATCATAGACGGGAGGTCATGAGTTCGGGTCCACGATCTTGCAAAAACACCTTTACATAGCCTTCCCGATTATTTCACACTTGGTGGAAGACAAGGACCCGGGTGCTTCAGGTGAAGCCACCGGGTAGTATCCCTAGTTAGAAATTCCCCAGTAAAAGCCACGTTAGGGTATGGGAAGGGAACTACCGCCCGGGAATTCGAACTTAGAATGGGAAGCAGATTAGTATGTGTAGGCACGTTTGCTGGTCAGTCAGTGAATTCTCACAGGTCCCTCGGTCACCGAAAGCTGACTATGGGAACGTTGTGTCAGGGAGAATTCCTGATTAGATTCGGCGGCGGGTAGCTAATCGAGCCATGAGGGGTGGAACTCCCTCCCTCTCTCTCCCCGATGCCGAATGTAGTATGCCCGATAGGGCCAGTACGTAGTAAAGCCAGAGATGGCCAGGATAGTGCAAGATGTAGCAGTCTGTACTAGGGCCCTATGTGACTTGTGACGATAAATGCGTCCCCTGGTCGTTGAGGAGAGTTGGGAGTTGGGGGAGTCTGTGAAAGAAGTGGCCCAGATTACGCCCGGATGAGCCTGTAAGTACGGTGTTCGTGGCTCCGTGTGCCTAGATGACTGCTTCGTAATAGTCGGAGGTATAAAGCAGGCTGCGTGGCTGGATACCCAGTGTTACCCACGCCCACCCTACAGAGGATCCCCGAACCAGATGGTTCCGAGAGAGAAAAGGACCCTCCAGTAAAGATGCAAATCAGCACAGAAGATGGAAACAGAGGTACAGTTGGCAACTCCGCTGAGAAGTTGGCCCCTATGAGGGGAGCTCTTCCAGAGGGTAAGGCCAAGAACCGGGACGCCCCTGCCCAGCCTGTGCAAAGACCCCAGAAAGTGTTGGACCACAAAACGAACCAGGGACACGTGAGTGCCAACGAGGAGAACGTGAGAGAGAAGAGGACTTTCCAGAAGGACCCTTTGACATGGGACAAGCCCGAAAAGGTCAAGAGGCCCAAGTCGAATCAAGCTCAGGAAACAACAGCAGAGGAGGATATTATGTGGAAATATCTCTCCGCCCAAGAAGATGGACAAGCAGGCCTTGGTGTACACACCGAGTGTGTGTATTAGCTAGAGCTGATCTTCGGACGCCCAGCCGGATCGACCAAGGGTTTGCCGTATGTGTGGCGACCAAAAAGCCGCAGATAGTGCGCCTACCACATCACCCTCAACACCGCCGAGAAAGTGCTGCTGTCACAACTCAGCGGTAGCCGCGAGATTGCTCGCGCAAAGATCAAGAAAAAGGGCCGCGAAGCTGCAGATGAATTGCACGAGTCGTGGGCCCACTACTTTAAGATCGTGCTCAACGAGGGACAAGACATCGAGATGGCAGAGCTGTGGCGCCGAACGTCAAGACTCCTCACCTCATGGGAGGTTGAGTTGCTGCCGGAGTTTGCTGAGCCTAAATCGTCCTGGGAAGAGTTGACCGACCATGAAGCGTCGGTGACCGCGCGACAAGACCGGGCGAGACTACGAAAGTAAAGAAAAGAGAGGAGGGCACTTCCCCGCCTCCCATCAAGCTGCACAAGGCCGTCAGGTCCTATATCCCCGACCCATCAAGCCGGGAGCCCGAAAGGGCCCCCACAAAAGAATCAGCGCAGCCAGAAGAAGAAGTCTCCAAGCCACTTGCGGCATTAAGGGCCGAAATAGCGCGCTTGGAGGCAGCACAAGAACTATGTCGCTTGCAGTCTCGGCTCGTGAATCTGACTGCACACCCTCCAACCAGAACAGAAGACAGATCGCTGAGCGAGAGATCCGGTTACGCGCCCTCCCCGTCGATTTCCATCAACTCGGAGGGACGCCCAAGTAAAGTCGACCCCGTCGAGGCCACGAGACCGCCGCCGCTAGCTGCAAACGCTGATCCCGCGAGTCTCTCAACGGGCCGTAGCGAGTCCTCGGCACCGGGGGCAACCCCGCTAGAAGACCCGCTCGTACGTCATTTCCACCAGACGCCCTGGGTTAACGCCCTGGAAGAGTACAAGGTACAAGAGAAAGATTGGAACAGAAAAGTGGATTCGAACTCAAGAAAGTCTCGCAGACCCGCGGACCGCACAGCAGACTCCCAGAGACAAGACTCTTTGTCCGAGGAGGACGCGCCTTTTAGGTGTGTTCCTACCTCCGTAAAGTTCAAAGACCGTATCAAGATGTTCCACAAGTTCAATCAGCCCGACAGAAATCAGACTTGGTCTGACTAAATGCAGATGTTTGACGAGCTGATGACCATGTACCATGTACCCTCCCATGAGTGGGCTGGGTGGTTCATAGATAGATTAACCGGAAAGGCACAAGGGGCGCTGCTCAACATGACGCTCGAACAGCGGAGCAACTGGCCAATTCTAGTTGCAACCCTCAATGCTCACTTCCATGTGGAATTTGAGGCGAGGGCAGCCGAGGAAGAGTTGATTACCCGGAAACAAGGAAACAAATAATCAGTGCGAGACTTCATCTCCAACCTTCAAGCGCTCGCGAGGCGAGCATTCGGCAAAGATCTTGCAAATGGGGAGGTGGCTGTGTTAAAGCAACTCGAGCTCGGATTGAACACAGCCTCGCTCCGCAGAACCTATGACGACGTGATGCTGCACCCTGGGGCGACACTCACCATAGTGACCTCAGAGCTCGTTCGCCGGGAAGGGCGGGATGATCCGTCCAGGTACCAGGCGAACATCGTCCAAGAGAAAGAGCAAGACAACGCCAAGAAACCCCAACACCCCGCAGTGGAAGACACTGTTCACAAGGTGTTGGCAGCGCAAGCGGCGACTAAAGACAAGAAGCCGACAGGAGATGATGCCGCGAAAAGCAACCCCACCTCGCACCGCGGGCGCTGGGGCGGGACCAAAACCGGGTCAGCCGACAGTCGCAAAGAGGCGAAGGATTACTCCAACCTACAGTGTTCACTGCAAAAAGACGGGGCATCCCCATTAGCGGTGTCCTGCCACCTCTGAAGAAGACAAAGAAAAGTGGCTAGAGATCGCGAGACTGAATTACAAGAAGCGCGCAGTTCCGGCAAGCAGCAGGAAAACTAGCTGGCAGGGCGACGGAGTCGCGAGTCTTCCCTGCCGCATTGTATGCAAGCGACACAAGAGTAACAGGGCCTAGCCTTAGTGATGGTGGATTGTCCCTCGATTTGACCCCTTTGGGTTCAGGAGTGCTGCCTGAATCAAGTCCTGACTTCGCCGGGAACTCGGGGTTAAGTGCCTTGGTTGTTCCTGACAAAGACACAGCCAAAAGACCCAGTCCAGAAACGTCTGGTGACCGACCACGTCGTGCCAGGTCGAAGAAGACCCGCACGGGAGTGGAAGGTGGGCCAGGGAGGACCGGTATCACCTTCACTTGCCCTGGCGAAAGAGGCCTGCGGCGAAGTGGCTCTGTGTGTGATGAACAGTCGATTGGGAGGGGGGTTTGCGCGGTTAGCAGCCCTCTAATGCCAGAACAGATTACAAGTACACCGACAAGCGGCACGAAGGAAAAGACAAGGCCTGAGCACCGGTTTGGTAGTCCGGACAAGCAAGTGCCAAGCGCAGAGACAAAAGCTAGCCCTGTCGGGCGCCTTATGTTGACATCGTCAGGGGGCAAGGAACTCGTCAAGTCCCGGCCAGCCCATCGAGGTCCCGAGGATGAAAGCGGTCATTCCATGGCTCAATTAACGCTCACTCAATATCACAGCATGACAAGTCTAGGAGGCAATTGTGATCGCACGCCAGCTCAGTCCGCCTCCGCGGGGCAACCACCGGAGATACGGCGAGGGGCGATGTATCAATGTTACAAAGTAGACACAGACGTCGCGAGGATAAGAACAGAAATGGTTCAGCTGAGGCCGCCCCCGTGTGCAGGTGTTTGGTAGGACTCGCAGGCAGCGAGTGCCTACCTGCCTGGACACGGGTGCCACCTTCAGTCTTCTTTCGACACGCGTTTACCAAGAGTTGCGGTCCCATCTTCCGCCACTGGACTCCTCAGACTTGGTGTTAACCGGGGCTGGGGGAGAGTCTTCAGATGTGGTGGGGATGTGTACCATCCAGTTCGAGTTGGGAGGGATGAAGTATGAGCAGACTGTCCAAGTTGGGCGGTTGGAAGGGCTCAACCTACTCCTCGGCATGGATTGGCTGGTAACTCACGAAGCTGAGATCAACTGTGGAAGGCGCACGATACGGGTTAAAGAGAACCCAGAGGTATCGTTTGGGAGAATACTGGCGGTGGACAGCAAAGACCTGGTACGCATGAACAAGACCGTTCGCATAAGGCCGAGAGGTGTGCAGCGGGTATCTTGTCACGTGCGCAACCTCTCCAAGGCAGGGCGCGAGGTGCTCGTAGAGGGAGTTGTCCAGCTGGGCGACGAACTTTACGTGGTACCCTTGCTAGAGATAGTTCGCAACGATGGCAGCATCCTGCTGACTTTGGAGAACCAGGGAATTACGTACAAAGGAGGCTGGTAGTGGCCATGATCACAGACCTCTCAACTCGGCAACAAGAAAAGATTCGTCTGGAAGACGTCAACCAAGCTTCGGACGGGGGGGAGGAGCCCCCAGCTGTTCGTATCTGGCACATTCCCGCCCACGTGGCGCGAGTGGGGTCAGTGCGGACCTGGCACGGAAGGGAGTGGACCAGCAGGCAACTGATACCGGAAGGAGAGAACACAGAGTCACCCCTGATCACGGGAGACTGCCAGTTGTACTTCGCAGATGGTAATCTGGCTCGGTTGCAGGCTGGTACAGAAAGAGCCCAGGTGATCCTTGGTAGGCCTTGGTAACAGAATTCGCGGACTTGTTTGTGGGCCCAGACGATAGTCTGGGCTTCATGGATAAGATTCGCCACAAGATCAACACGGGTGACGCGAAACCCATCAAGCAAAACTACTTCAGGCGATCCCACAAAGAGCACGAGTACGTTGACGCGGAACTGGAAAAGATGATGGCGAGTGGAGTTATCAAGCCGTCAAGTCCCCCTGCAAAGTGCCGGCTCTTCGCTTCCAGCGTTGAGTACTTAGGGCACGAGGTCGACAAAGACGGGATCCGTCCCAGCCGAAGCAAGGTGCAAGCGCTGCATAATGTCTACCTCACGAGAAGGCTACACGATCTCAAGAACCGCACGCACCTGGACCAGCGCGAGATAGCGGCGGGCGACTCCGCCCTACTGGCAAAGGAAAAGGTTGCAGTGCGAAGATCAGCCCGATTGGCCGAAAAGAGGCGAGGGGCAGCGATAGCGCCCGAGCCGCTAGTACAGGGCGAAGATCCAGAAAGCGAGGACACAGGTTACTAATCACAGCTCCTAATCACAGTAGATGATCTGATGAAAGCGTATGACAGCAGAGCCCAGACCGACCTCGCCATCCTGGACTTCTCCAGGGCCTTTGACACTGTTCCACATGAACGGTTGCTGAGCAAGCTAGAGTTCTATGGCATTAGAGGAGTGATCAATGAATGGGTGAGATCGTTCTTGACTGACCGCCGCATGTGGGTTGCCATTGACGGAGAGACCTCGCTGAAAGAACGTGTCGTCTCAGGGGTACCCCAGGGGACAGTGTTAGGTCCCCTGTTGTTCTTGATCTTTATCAATGATCTACCCCAACAAGTCTCGCCAGGCACCAGAGTGCGTCTATTCGCAGACGATTGCCTAGTGTACAGGTCGTCAGTACAGTAGAAGACCAGTTATGCCTGCAGCGAGACTTAACAGCACTAGACAACTGGGCAAAGAGGTGGGGCATGCGTTTCAATCCCGCGAAATGCAACATCATGAGGATTTTAAGGAGCAAGCAAGTCATTACCAAGCTGTACGAACTGTGTGGAGTCATACTGGAGGAGGTGGTTGCTGCCAAATACTTAGGTGTGACCATTAGCAACAACCTCGAATGGAGCAAGCACATCGCCATTGTGACGAAGAAGGCTAGTAACACCCTCAGCTTTCTCTCCGGGCGTAACCTCCGCTACTGTCCCAGAAAGGCCAAGGGAGACCGCGTACCTGGCTTTTAGTGCGTTCCACCATCGAATACAGCAGTGTGATATGGGACCCACATCTCCAGAAAGACAAAGACCAACTAAAGAAGCATCATCGTTAGAACCAGCAGACACCAGGACCAGAGCGAACCACGCATTTAAGTTCCGGAACATAACAACAGCCACCACGCAATACAAACACTCCTTCGTTCCCCGAACAATTCCGGAATGGAATGGTCTGAAGAAGGAAGTGGCTGAGAGTGGATCCTTGAACATGTTCAGGGACCGGCTGCCCTAGCCATGTGGCACACACTGTCATCGGCGGGATGTCCCACCAGGGAATTAGCCGATTATTGTATAGAATAGAATAGAATAGGTTACGACTCAGATGAGGAGGACAGTTCGCTGCAGGACCAGTTGACCGGCAGGGTGATTATGGATGCCTTTCTTACGTAAACACTTTTCACTTCTCCCATACGCTTGCTCATTAAAACACTTGTATTCTGCCGGTGCCTGTGCCTTGTGCCTGGTGGGTCCAATTAGGGGTGAGATGCACTAAGCCGGCTCTTGAAGATGTCAGTAGAGCCGGCCTCCGCTACAAGGGCGGGGGAGACTGTTCCATGCCGGAATAGTTCGATGCACTGTGGAGAGTTTGAGACGGTTAGTGCGGGCACCTTTCTCTCTAAACTTGTGTCTGTGGGCCGCTCGTGTTCTGCTATCCGCTCTCTGCAAACCAAGGTCATCCGGTGTAATGGCCACCTCTCCATTGACCACTTTGTGGAAAAGAACTAGCCGGTGGTGGAGTCTTCTATCCTCCAGGGTCAGCATATCTAGCTCTTTCCTCAGACTCGTGACGCTGCACCTTTGTCGAGGTCGGATCCCCATAATCCATCTAATGGCGCGATTCTGTACTTGCTCTAGTGACTTCCTGTGAGTTGCTAGGTGCGGATCCCAGACCACTGATCCATATTCTAGCCCTGAACGAACAAGACTGGTATACGCCATTTTTCTCATTGATGCGGGGCAGTCTTTTAGGTTTCTTTTCAGAAACCCAAGCTTCTTGTTTGCTTTTGAGACTGTTTCCTCGATGTGACGGGCAAACTCGAGCGTAGCCTGGAGACTGATGCCCAGGTATTTGGCTGTGTCCACCTGTTCCAGGATCTTCCCATTCATCTCATAGAACGATACACATGGTTCTGCTTGGCTTGAGATGCACATGATGTTACACTTGCTGACGTTGAAGTGCATGCCCCACTGGTGGCCCCATGTGGTCAGACTGTTGAGGTCTCTTTGAAAGGCGCACTGATCCTCGCTACAACTGATGGTTCTGTATGCGAGGCAGTCATCAGCAAAGAGGCGTATCTGTGTGTTTGGGTCGACAACAGCTGGGAGGTCATTAATGAAACACAGAAAGAGAAGTGGCCCAAGGATGGTACCTTGTGGAACTCCCGATAATACATCAGAGCTTCCAGATAAATGGCCATCGACGCACACTTTTTGAGTCCGGTTTGTGAGGAAGGCTTCAATCCAGGATGACACTTTTCCGTTAATGCCAATGAGCCTGAGCTTGCTCATCAGACGGGCATGAGGAACTTTATCGAAGGCCTTCGAAAAGTCAAGGACTGCCACATCTATTCTTGAATGCGCTTGGTCTGCCTTCTCCAGTAAGTCCTGTATTGTAAGCACCAACTGTGTGTCACATGAGTGTTTTGCTCGGAACCCATGGTTCAATGGTGTGAGGGCTCCGAACCTCTCTAAGTGAGACCTTATGTGTGTACACAGGATGTGCTCGAGCATTTTGCATGGAATGCAAGTTAGGCTGACTGGCCGGTAGTTTGCTGCTTCACTGACTGGGCCTTTCTTGTAAATAGGCACCACGTTTGCTGTCTTCCATACTGAGGGTAGCTCGCCTGTGTCAAGGGAACACTGGAAAATGTCAGCATAGATCGGAGTTGAGCATTTTGGCAACTCCTGTACTGCTAATTGTGATGTCACTGATTGAGGGGATGCTTGGTCCTTCTATCACAGTCGTTTGGATATTCATGAAGAAGTAAAAAATTAAAAATATATCTGAATAATTGTATATATTTTTTTTCCCCAAGTCTTGCTTGTGAATTCAATTCTACTTCTCTCACTTTTCTGTCAAGCAAGCTCCTGCCACTGTATTGACATAGCTGAAGAGACATCTTCCATTTTTTACTATATCAAGTGGCCCTGATGGGACTCGAACTCACGACCCCATGGTTGTGAGACCAGCAGGCAAATGGTATCATTCTGGTCTCACAACCTTGGGGTCGTGAGTTCGAGTCCCGTCAGGGCCACTTGATATAGTAAAAATGGAAGATGTCTCTTAATTCAGCTATGTCAATACAGTGGCAGGAGCTTGCTTGACAGAAAAGTGAGAGTAGAATTGAAAAAGTATATCAATATCTTCTTACATATAATCAATATCGTGATTCTGTTTTTTCGTACGCGTTGTGTTTGACCTAATAGGCCTACAACATTAAATATGAAACCTAGTCTCGAGTAATATTATTTCCATGTCAAAATTTTAATGGTGTACAAAAAATTGACACTGTTAATAATAGTAATAAAACAGATAAAATAAAAAAAACGCCTTTAATAGCTGTCTAATATCACTATACGTAGACCCAGATCCGACAATTAGGTACAGCTCAATTGCAATTAGTTCGGTTTTATCCCCCCCCCCCCCCCCACGACCAATAAAGGTGTGTACGTGGTGCAGGGTGGCTGTCAGATGTTGCTAAAAATTTTGCATATGATTGTATGCTCTATATGCATGACCATAGTGGTTGTGCGCCTTCCTTTCCCCCATATGAAATCCTCCATGGCTATACCCTCCTTTTCTTAAACCCTCCATATGACAATCCTGCTGGGCCCCACAAATTTTAGGCAAGCGCGTACTTGGTTATATTAGACTAGACAAAACTAAATTCAAGTTCATTTTGACAAATATACACATATATATCCAAGTAATATTTGGATATAATATGCAATTTGCACTAGACAATTATATCATAATGAGTCTTTTTCAATGATTTTATGATTCTGGTATGAAATGTACATAGATATGAAATGAATACGTGTTTTCATATTGTATGATGTACTTCAAATTTGTTTTATATTTCGTATGGTCCCAAATGATTCATGTTAATGATATCGCTTTTTAGATGAGCTTGATATGTCAATTAATAAAACAAGTTATTGGGCACTGACCAAATGACGTGTTTTCGATTCAAACATACGAATTTTTCAGGTGTGCGGGGAGGGGTGATTTTCACAAAAATCAAAAACGCAACTCCAATTTTACTCTAACATGCATTATTTAGCATTATAGATTTGCCAAATTATGCACAGAATATAAATCCACTCAGAGCTTGGTGACTAAAAACATATTTAAAAAGCAAATCAAGAAAATCTAAAATTTCCCTTATAAATCAATAGAAATAACCAATGACCTTCACCACATCTTCTATAGCTCATAGATTCATCATTCTATCATTCCGTGCAAAAATCACCGCCAATAACCCACGCTGATTGGTCAATCAGCGTGCTCAATTATGCGATTGACTGAACTCGTCACATTTTCAATACAGCCGCTAACGTCGCAAGGCGTGTCCCGTGTAGAGGAGAGCAAAAGTTTAAACTAGTGCCGTAGTTGTGGTCTCCGCGCGTGCAGTCAATCGTATAATTAAGCACGCTGGTTGACAAATTGACTTGCAATGAGACCGTTATGATATGATCTATTTCAAAATAAAACGAATCGAATCAGACACTCGTTTAGTGTGGATTTTAGTCATGATAGAATGGTATTTGACCACTTCGTTCGGGTAAATCAGACGTCAGCATGCTCAATTTCAAGATTGACACTCCAATCTCGTGGTCAATTCCTACAATTCTTAACCGATTTTAATGATGTTTTCACCAAACTTCTTTATTTTTAGAGATCTTTATAATGCCACCAAAATATGTGTATTGAAGTTGTGAATATAGTTGTTTTATATTCAAGGTCACCTAAAGGTCATCCCAAGGTTATATTTGTTAGCTCCGGAAAAATGATAAAAATGGTAGTAATTTGATGGCATAATCATAGTTTCGTTTATTCCTAATATAAAACATGTATATGCAAATGTCCAATATTTCTGGCCATGCCTGTAGAATGTGAAGCCTTTACATATACAGATATATCTTGTTTGAGAAGGGTGTATTGTGGTCAAATATGGTGCGGGCATTTTTCGGTTACAACTTAATGAAACACATGATTTTCTGCAGCTACAAGTGAGCTTAGTATATAAGTATGATAACCAATTTTAAGTGTTTGTTTTAGGAGGCATTGCTGAATGTCCACTGACAGAGTTTTCTTATATTGTATTTATTTTGTCTCTCTAGATCGACTCCATGTTGAGGATTGAATGATCAAGACCTCGTGTGCTGCCTGTTATTATTGCAGATACTGGTGGCTAGCAGTGG
>CM032664.1:15916444-15935341 GCA_019095985.1 Streblospio benedicti | reverse complement strand
TACAGTACAACGTCTCTATTAGGACCACATTTGGGACAAGTGTTAGGTGGTCTTTTTTTTACAGTCCAACTTTATTCAAAACAAAAAATACTTATTCTCTGGAAGTGGGCAGCATCAAATCTGCCCTGGGATTTTCAAAGAACCAGGCTTAAGAAAAACTTAAAAATAAATTCATGAAGCATGGAGAGAGCATTAAAGTGTATAATCACATGCTATAGAGTACTGTTTTTTTCTCTTGTATAAATATGTGTGTTAGTATTGGACAGCTTAGTCTGGCACGTATTTTCTTAAGGTTTCAATCTTTAGCCGTCACCCTCACACTTTGTTGTAAGTAGTTATTTTTTCTTTCTAAATTATATAGTTGTTTTATTTCATTTAATAGTTGATAATTTAGCTTGTATTTATGTATTTTTTGTTATTGTTGTAGTTTACCTGTCACCTGAGTTAAAAAAATAAAAAAAAAAGTGTGAAACCCAAAAGTCAATCGTTACTTAACAGTAAAAACAAAAAGTGTACAAATGAAAAATGTCCGCCAAAGATAAGCAGAAAGCTAATCGAAAAGCCCAGAAGTCAGTGCTCACAAGATTGATGAACACAGCAGAGAGATATGTAGCAGAAGAATCTAAAGACAATGTTAAAAGCACATATGACAAGATATATGCAAAATTTAAGGAATTCGAAGAAGCCCATATGACTTACCATGATAATCTAACAGACGAAAAAAGAAATAGATGACAGTGACAAATATTTCTTTGAAGTCCAAAAACCTACATTTCTTCAATTAAACATATGAAAGACTGGCTGAAGTCACAAAACAAACCACACGTAGAGAAAGACACAGCTGGAAGTGATCTCACACGTAAGGAACTTTTAGAAGTATTGAACATGCCAAAAATAGAAATAGAAATTTTCGAAGGTGATCCGTTGAAATACAATAGCTTTATTAACGTCTTCAAAGAGCAAGTTGACCGTCGCACATCAGATCCATGGGTAAAGCTCACTAGATTGCTACAATACACGGGAGGTAAAGCGAAAGATGCCATTCGTGCTTGTGCACTCATTGGCGGTGCTGAAGGCTATCCAGAAGCAATGTCTATATTACGAAAACGTTTTGGCAATGACGACTTGATCTCTGATATTATCATCAAGAAACTAAAGGGAGGTAGTCATGTTAGAAACCCGTCGGAGATTGAAGAATTAGCGGACGAAATATCTACTGCCTACGTCACGCTAATGGGTATGAGACGGCTATATGAAATAAATAACCAGTCATTTATTTTAGAGATCGCCAGCAGGTTGCCTTTTGACATGGGCCGTCGGTGGAAAAGGGAAGCTGTGAATGTGAAATGTGAAAATGGGAAGTACCCTGATTTCAGACATTTTCGTGACTTTATGTTGAGAGAGGCAGAGATCGCCACCGATCCAGTTTATTACAGTTTGGCCACGAGTGGGGGAAAATAGTAAACATAAAGCAGCCTCCAACAGTGTGCGTAATTCATCATCTTTTTTTGCAGCACATACTGAAGACTTCACCATACCACCTTGTATAGCCTGTTCAGGTAAACATAAACTATTCTATTGTGAGAAATTTAAAAAGCATGAAACCAGTGGAGAGACTTAGTTTTGTGCAAACTAATAATTTATGTGAAAACTGCCTACTTTCAAACCATAAAGTAAGCACATGTAGACGAAATACAGTGTGCACTGTGCCGGGTTGTGGACAAAAAACACAAAGTTTATCCATGTTGATAGGCCAGATAATGTAATCACCCAACCGCCAATAGCAAATGATCCAGGTCCAGATGAAAGCATGAGTGCAAGTTTGAGCAATGCGATTTTTAATGTTAATACTCAAGAGAACAATACTGTTTGTCTTCCTGTGGTACCTATTGTCATCAACAACTCATACAATACCTGTGCTTTACTTGACAGTGGTTCGACTAATACTTTCTGCAGTAGAAAATTGATTAAGTCATTAGGAAGTAGTATCGTGAGACTTCGAGTAGACACGGGTTAACCAACCGGGGGTTATTCCGTTTTTACTTCATAACCGTTACTAAATCAATAAAATACGGTACAACTGACGCCTTCGGCCTACATTCGAGAGATAGACGGGGACGCCAGTTTCCCATTAGACTGCTCAGCTCATCTCGCCCAGCTTCCGAGCGCGACCCCCGCCTTAGCCGCACACTCACCATGGCCACCGGCTACGACGCATCCGGCGTGACCCGAGACCCTGATAGAGAAATTCTCTTAAGAGCGTTGACGAGCATTCGCGCGCGCTACGAAATCTCGCTCAATAAAACGCGGGCGACCCTAGCACGTTTAGACGATGCTATGATCCCACACCCAAACTCGCCACTCGAACCCTTAGAGATGTTCTATCGTAATCTCGTTAGAGATTTTACCGAGACGGTCACGATATTTAACGAATGGTCAAGCGTATACTATCTAGTACGGTTTCTAGAGCCATAGAGGTCAACAACAAAAAAAAAAAAAAAAAAAAAAAAACGCCTCCCTCTTTAGAGAGGCAATATTAACATCCCCCCCCTCTTCCCCCGTTGAGGGCGTATTTAAGAGATAGAAGATCTCTCAGAATTTTTTACGTAAGAATATCGATCGTACTTACGAGCGATATATAGGGGACCGTTTATACCGACGCCATAGAGGTCAACAACGAAACGCATCTCTCTCTTTTAGAGAGGTAATATTAACATCCCCCTTTACCCCGTTGAGCGCGTTTTAAGAGATAGAAGATCTCTCAGAATTTTTTTTACGTAAGAATATCGATCGTACTTACGAGCGATATATAGGGGGCCGTTTATACCGTAGTAATAACGACCCTTCTACAGTTCTCAAAATTACGCGACGCTCTAATCGTCTCTCTCTCTCTCAATCATCCGCGGCTTTTCATCGCGGAAGAAGTCGCTAATCAAACGAATAGTCGGCTCCGCGATGGAGGAAAAGAAACCATTAACCACGCCCCGTTACAGGCTCCGGGATGACGGAGAAGCTATTAAGCGGTCACCACCCATTCCATTAGGGCCACAGCGCGCCTGTTTAATTGAGCAAACGCGACGGTAGAGCCTCGTCAACAACGCTAGATCTCAAAGACTGGACGCCCCTAAGAAATTCTTCCCAGCGGCGAGCGACGCGCCATCCCTTTAAACCGAGCCCATCAAAGGCATACCAATTAGCGTTCTCCCCCCTAAAAAACAAAGAACGAGACACGAAGCGCTTTCTACATTTTTATTAGAAAAAAAACTCTTAACTAATCCGGACAATATAAAAAAAAAAATACTCCAGGGGGGACACCCTTTACAAAGTATATATAATACAAAGTCACGACTCGAGAAAAAAAAAATATATAAAACGCTATCGAGGGGGACACCCCTTTCTTAAAAAAAAACTGAGTATATATCTCTAACAAACGCGATCTATTTTTTATATATAAAATATTACATAATACTTAACGAGAGAGGTTTTTAAATTCTTAAAAAAATATATACGATATCGCGAGAGGCGCTTATATAAAGCCTAACAAAAACTCGCTTCTATCTAGGGAGCACCTTTTTTTTTTTTAAAAAAAAAAAAGACTAACAAAAACTTACGTCTATCGAGGGGGACACCCCCTTTCTCTTAAAAAAAAAACTGAGTATATATCTCTAACAAACGAGTTCTAGATACGTAAAAAAAAATACGCCAGGGGGGACACCCCCCTTCTACGAGATAAGTTTAACGAGAAAATCTCTACTGGAGAGAGAGAGAGAGATTTTTAAAATCCAGAATATATAAAACGCTATCGAGGAGCTCTGGGCCAGAAGCTATTAATCGAGTGAATGGTCTTTTTGACAGCTCGAGGTCACCCGGTACACATGACCACCGGCCAGCGGCGCTGGGGGAGAAGTCGTTGATCAAGAGTTGAAATTATAGACAGCAGCGCAATTACGACTGTCTTCCAAATATCAAGAAACTATATCTTAGTTATTTACTAATTCGTTTGAAAGAAAAAAAACTTAAATAACTGTGCAACAGCTTAATAAACAGTGTGCAAGACCCCTCTCACCATAAGACTTAGTTACAAAAGCTCGCGGCTTCACGCGAGAGCCCCTCCATACCACGATTATTTAACGAACACACCTTAGTAGAATGTCGGAAACGAGGGTATTACCGCACCATATAAAAAAGTTGATATTTAAAACGATTTAGATTTAAAGAACACAACGCACACGTATTATCGAAAGCGGGTTATTACGGTATTACCCCACCGTATAAAAAAAGTTGATATTTAAACCGATGTAGATTTAAAGAACACAGTGCGCGCGTATTATTGACAGCGACCGATCGCCACTGTCTTCAAAAGTTAACCAGTAGTTGTTTGACTTATTCATTAAATTAAGAATTGCTGTCAAGTCTATAAATTATGAATCATCAATAGTTCATTGAGTAATTCATTAAATTAAGAATCACTCATCGGCCTACTACACGACCAAACCACCCAGTCCTTAATACGTAACACAAACATTTTATATGTAAACATTGTATTTAGTACATCGTAAACGCCACAATATTTCAACGACATATCTAATGCTCTGAGACGCGCACGAGATTTTAACAGGCAAAAGTGACTGTAATGCAGACCGCGCCATGGTACGTCTGTATTTGCAAATAACAATGAAGGGTTAATGATTGACAGGTGTTGATGATCACTGGTGATTGGCGTTTAGTTACTTATTAACGTGTTAATCAAAAACATTGAAGTATGCTACGCTATGTAGTCATTACAGCAACCCATCACCTTGTCGAAACGACATAACTAAAATGAAAACTAGACCCTATCGAGTTACATTTGTTATCACCAATGACAAGCGTCGTGCACGTCACTTTGGCATGTAAATCTTTGACTTCAAAGAGACTTGTAATTGTAAGATTAGCATGGCAATGATTTTACTGGTATGACAAAATATAGCCTACTAACCATTTTGTTATTCCTAGACTTATCCTGTATAAAACGAATATCACAATCACTGTAAACATGGTATATGAACATGGAAACACATGCGAACCCGGGGCTCTGAAGTGCTGATTTTTACGGTTTTATAACCAGCCCTTCGCGGGCTGAATGATGGTAGACAGGCTGTTTACATTGTGTTTACAGGGCCCGTCGCTTCCTGCTCCGACACTCAGAGATTTGTCAGACCAGATTTTTATTTCAAAAATTCATTGTAATAACGTAATTACGTGATATTAAGCACTCAGATAAAACTGCAACGAGGAACTTCCGACAAGGGTCAATGAGGGTTCTGCAATCTCTCAGGGAACGATCATCAGCTAATTGTACATGGGTGGGCAGTCATTTGGTACGCCCGCCCCCGCCGCTCCCCTGTTATATGAACAGTGACATACTTTCGTATTATAAAGTTTGATATTGACAGATTCCTCGAGAGAACTTTTTTTTAAGTGCATGCAATGAACTCACTGTCAATGGTCAATGAATACATATTTAGCAATCTATTTTGACTTGTTGATATTACAATACAGTTAAATCCAAAATGCATTAAGCTACAGGAATGCATCAATTTGTGACAAAAGTGCGTAAAATATTACCTTTTTCAGTTTGGAGAATTGAGTGCCTCCCACTCACTTTGAAAAAAAATTGAGCGCCCCTTCCTTCTGTGACCAAAGAAAATTGAGCACCTGCCCACACACAAATTTTAATCGCCTCCCTCAGCAATTAATGATGGCTGCTCCTCACATTTATGCAATAGGAATAAATATAATTCCCCAAAATTATCAAATACATTTATGAAATCACCAACCAAACAAACTAAGTAAAACAATACAAACAAGTGAGACTGCCATGGTTTGACAGCTAATGAGATTAACGGCAGAAACATCAGCCAGAATATTCCTCCGATGAAGTTTTATCAAACTAAGAAAGAATATATTTTATATACTTATTCTTTCTTCTTTTGCTTATTCCAACAAAACAAAACAAAAAACAAAACACAGAAATTTAAAATGGAATTCACACAGAGAAAAAAAAAACAAAAGAAATATTAGGACCATAAATAAAAACAGAAAAATGTTTTTGTTTTGTTTTTGCTTATAACTTAAATATATTTATGTGTTTGGCCATGAAAGTATTGCCTGTAAAATTTACTAGATTTAGTGGTTGCTAGGGATACATGGGATATTTAGATCTCAATAGACTATATAGCTGTATAGTTTACAAAAACTCACTTGACTAAATTTCTAATAGATCCTCTAGTCTTTAAAAAGTTCAATTTATCATTAAGTAATCTTTTACAATTTTCTCAATTGTTTGTGTTGTCTGCCATTTTATCTAATTATAATAAATAGAGGTTTACGTTATTTGATCCTCTCTTGTTTACATAGACGATAATAGCAGGTGCTGGATTTTGTCAGTAGAAAATCATAGTTATGAATCCATTAAAAAACTTAGTTGTCACTTAATGTTTTTAGACATTGAATTTATGAGCATATAGATAGCGTTTCCTGGCCATCAGCAAAAGCATAATTAAAGATATTGACGTTTAAAATGTAAACTTTGCAGAATTATTTCTTTCTTTTACAGTCATTTCTGTTGTTACTTTCTGGAAGCTGCCTTTTTTTAGGCGCGTGATGGCCGAAAGAGTACACTCCACCCTCTAACCCCATAAATAGAAGTTGGTGCAATGACCAGCACATAAAGCGTATAAAACAGAGCCTTAAAGGTGGACGCATAGCAAATAAAATGATAACATAAGATCTACTGTACATGGGTTTATAAAGTGCCATATGACAGATTTTCTGTACAGCGACCGTGCGTTGCTGTGGGTTTCAGTTACATTCTCATCTGTTGGGACATCTACGGACTGTGTTATGACAATTGGCATATTGAAAACATTTCAGAACCTTTAATAATGCTTATTTCTCCATGTGCGTTAACCAAATACATTCGCAATAAGACCGCTAAGCAATGTAAATGCACCCTCAGTCTATTATGCTAGTTTTGTATTTTTACTGGGATAAAAAAAGAGTTTGTTATAGTTAACCTGCGTATGTAGACTGTAACCAATTTGGTATCAATTAGTAAACTTATTGTTCATGAGTTAATTGGTCATATATTGTCTATTTTTGAAAAAGAACCTGTAGAGTTCAAAATCGTTCAAAATTATATTTGAAATTTGAATTTTAGAGTTAGTTGTGAAAGAAGAGCTGGTGAACACAGTAAAATAATTCAATCATAAAACTATACAAGTGTTTTGAGAAATTGATATGTACTGTCAAAAACAAGCATTACACAGAGGACTTTTTATGATCTGATATGAGAGTACAAAGTCAACAAAGAAATATGGAACGTCTGATTTTTTTTATTAGCTTAATACATTGTAAAAATAGAATGCAATATACCTAATAATTATGGTAGCATGAAAGAGGTCACAATATATTAATGTATATTTTCTTTTTTTAAATATATTATAACAAATCATCTGGTTTGATAAATAACTTTTTATATGCCCTAACAACCTAGTTAATTGATACACAAGTTTCTTTCAATGAAACATTATATAGTGTAAAGACAAGTGGTAAAAATTAGTTAGTTACAATCGCCATTCATTAATTGACTAATAATTGTCGTTTCTATTACTAGACATACACATTAAAATGTGGCATATTGAAAATTTTAACATTTTCTAGAACACAATATATGGAAAGAATAGTTACTAGAACCATGAAGGATTTCACTTACATACAAGCTAAAATAAATCGTTTTTCTTTATAGATCAATGTCATTTCAAAACCATGAAAGTGTATTACATTAAAAAAATGCATCACTCAATGAAATTTGCATAGTATTTACCAGGCTATTAAAGCTAAAAACTCACTCCATTCATAATATATTACTTCAATATAAGTAAACAGATATTTTCAGATTATATTAAAACATAAATTAACCTATGAAAACAAAACACGGTTTATACAAAATTTAGTTATGTTCACACACTGTATACTTAAAATACAACAATTTAACAATATTCATCAATATTTAGAATGATCAAACTCACAAAAATTTGCATTCTAAATAATCTCAAATATCAAATAATAAATGCTCTTAATATCACAATAGATAGTAATAGTGTGGATTTAAGATCACATCATTTTGCCATCACAACGCATGCGTGCTAATCATTGCTGCAAAGTTCTGGAAGCAAACACTTACAAGAATTTTTTTTTTGTCTTTGGATTTCAAAAGAATATTACATAATACTAAGACACCAAAGATAACAAAATAGTTTATAAAAATTGAGTTGATAAGTCAAATTAACCTGTAATCCACTAGTAACCCATTTTTATTTCAAACAACCGTGTCCCAATGTTTACATTGATGGAAAACTACACACTGACTGACCGAAGGGAAGCAGTTCTTCCCTACCGGAAATTGGTGTGTAGTTTTCCATCTTCATGTAAAAGTTGGGACACAGTGATCATGATTTCAAATGGCAATGACTTGCACAGATGAGAAAGTTAGTTGTATTCTCGTTTTTCCCCTAAAAAGCAAATTGTAATACTAGACAATATACCAGTATGGAATATATGATTTTGGTACCATAAAACACCAAAATAAGGACACATCTATGATAAACAAATAGGAATTCATTTAGTAGTTTCTACTTAACAGAATATCCATATCATTTTGGAATTGAATAGCAAGCATTATAATATACCTTAAACGTTGCACACACATAGCATAATTAAAAGTTATTCATGTAAATCCATTATCATTTTCAATGCTTTTTGCCTTTTCTCTTTCTATTTGCCTTTTTACCAGGTCCCTGAGCTTGACTGTTGACATTACTCCAGTTTTGACCAGTTTGTCCGGTCGTTGTGGTTCCGCTTGTAAACTGTGAAAAGCTTCCAGCTGCACTTTCTCCACTAGGTGTTGCACCCGGATGATGAAATAGATTGCTCAAAAAATCTTCAAAATCAGCCCCACTGGAATAGAGGTTTTCAATTTTAATTTAATACATAGGGAAAAAAAATCAAAACTACAAATTATATATCCTTCACAGTAATTAGTTTCAAGGTCACAATTTTCTATCCTTGAGAAGAAATGACAGATCCATGATTTGCAGGATGTTTGGTGTGAAGCCTAACGATGATACCAAGACAGAAAGCCTTCTGCAGAAATTGAGTATCACGGATATTGAGTGTTTTTAGAGGCAGACTGAGATGGCTAGGTCATGTTGAGCGCAGCTCCGGATGGATTAGAAAAGTAAGAAAGCTTGTAATACAAAAAGAGAAAAGAAGTGGAAGATCTGTTCGGATGAAGTCATGCAAGAAGACCGAGCACATCTGGGTATGGCTCTATTAGATTCTAATGACCAAATGGCTTGGAGAGGATGAATATATGTAGATGGCAAGTAGGCCACATCCTCTGAATGAGGAATAATTAGGGCCTTCCCGAATAAATTTAACATTCGATTGATTTATTTCATTGTTCTATGTATTTCTAGAGACAGATGACATGTTTAACATGGATAAGACAGGTGTTTTTTAAGTATATCATATCAGTTACGTCTGACGCAAATCATCCTGTATATGTTTCTCCATGCACGTGTTTTAATTTTAATGTCTCTATAGCTGACCATTTATGGCGAACAATACTTGTCAAGCCACTGAGTATACCCTTTAATCTAATAACTTATATGGTAATTCACAGCATCATACCCAGTTCTTGTCGAGGCATTTTTATTGCGGCCTGCACCAGTAGAAATCCTATATATGACATGATGCTCGTTAGCCTTCATACACTTGAAGCTTTCATTCTAAAGATAAAAAAATAGTTGACATCAACAAAAACTGTATTGTTGTTAACTATTCAAACGATTGATTCTTGAGGATGAATCTTAGGATATAAATACTGTTAATTATATTGTTTTATGCAAAAAAAATCTATTTCCAAAAATGATAATTATCAATGTTCTTATAATCAACATTTCCAACATTTTTATATATGAAAGATTTAGGTACCTGACAAGAAGCCCATTCTGTTATATCATAAACCTTTCCTTCCATACAAGCATAGTAATGCCACAAGAAACCAAGAACACTACTTTCAGCCCAAACATCACCCTGAAATACATCACATAAGCTTGAATATACACACATACAAATTCATTCAAATAAGTTATTAATCAAAATATCTACTTAATCTGATATTTTGTTTCGAATATTCATGTCAGACTACCTCTTTAGCTGGATGTCTCGCACTGCACCGATTACAATAGCGCGCACTGTAAGCTGGCCGCTCGGTTAGAACACGCTTATGTTTACCACCGCAATGTTCACATCGCATCAAATTGGCCTCCTAGCAAATAAATGTAATTGATCGATACAAAATTAATGCTTTCAAAGTGTAACATATATAAAATAAATAGGTTTGAAGATATGTAGAAGAAATCTATATCTGAACAACAAATGTGACGACGACGACGACGACGACGACGACGTTGACGACGACGACTATGATGAAAACAAAAATTGCCCACCTCTTGCATTTTGCTTCGAAATTTGGTAAACAGGTCTGCAAACTCGTTCTAAAAACAAAACATTTAACCCTGTAATCAAGCTTTAGCATTCAGGATTTATTACACTGATTATATTTTACAAAATCTTAAATTTCATTAAAACTGCAACATAAATCAGTAACAGAATAATTTTATAGAGTAAATACCATTGCAGTTTCGATTTCTTGAGCCTCAGTCCGTTGGTTATCATAATGCCGTCGTTTATCCTAAAAGTAAAAATTTTGGGTCTTGTGCGAATGATGCCCGGCAATACAAAACAATAATCTTTTACCATCTCACCAATTAACAGGTGTTAAAATATCAATGTAAAATCTTCATAACAGCAGAAAGCATGCTGTTCTGTCTTCAACTACATGTACCTTTTTCAGCTGACCTTTTTCTAATTAGTTATAGGAATATTATCAAATGATAATTCAAATATACTTACGGCATCACCAATAATTTCAAACGCATGGCCAAGAATTTTGAAAGCTTCTTCAGCACCAGGTTGTTGATTCTGAAAGAGAATGGTTCAGTTCAAAATTCTACATTATTATAGACTATAGTTTATAATATCCTTCTTATAGATAGAGGGCGTCATAAGTCTTTAAAAAGTCTAGATTGAGACTGTAGGATAAAAAACTTTTAGTGAAACAAAAAAAAAGTATTTTAACTTTGTTGTAATATAGTTAACATTAAGCTGTTCACGGTCATAAATCAAGACTTATCTTTTTATGGAGCTAGAATCACTTTAATCAAAATGGTTATAAATTCCTTACTTTATCAGGGTGGACTAACACAGCTTGCCGCCTGTAATATTTTCTTATTTCATCATCAGTTGCATCAGCTTTTAAACCAAGAATACTGAAACAAAATTCAAGTTTTTACTGCTAAGAATAATGCAGTGTTCAATCTAGCTTTGCACTGGAGGGGGCCCTAAGGGCCCATTGACCTTCAAAGAGAGGTCCATTTTAAAAATGAGGGGGCCCAAGTAAGAAAAAAAAGAATAGACAGGATGCTTACTGCATTATGTCATGGGTGTATGGGGGTAATAGCAAAATCCGACACGAATTCAATTGATAAAGTTATTACTAGATTTCTTTGTGATTTAACCCATGTTAGATCCTGTCACAGGTTTCATCATCATATAAGTCCGTCAAATGGCATTTAGAAGCAGTGTCATCGGGATTAAAAGTAGATAATTTTATGTTAAACCTCAATAGGAATGATCTTACATAATTCATGTTCATGTTACTTTAATATCTTAAGCATAAACAAGAAACTTCAACACATTGACACCTGTTTCCTTATCATGTTATGGTAGCCATTTACATACTAGTGCCCGACACAACATGCATTTATCATAACGCAGATACAGCAGGGCGCAGACACGTTTTTCCACGCTACCGGCGTGAACTAGTTGAAATTATTTCAGTGAATTGCCGGTTGGTGGCACTCCGAATGTAAACAAATATGGCCTCGCCCATGAAACTAACGCAGACATGACGGGAAACTAGTTTTCTTTGGCGAATATTTTATTAAAAATGTTACAAAAATTCGGCAAAATATTCATAGTGCGCCCGACGGGCCCATGGTACGATTGGTATTCATCATTTGGTATGTTAAGCGGCCAAAGGCGCAATGGCGCAGCCTAGATTGAACACTGTAATGTAGCAAATGTTAATGTGCTTTAAAGCTGAGCCAAATTGCTAGACAACATACAAATCTTGCTAAATGTACAAGTATTCATCATACCTGTACGGATCTTTTCCTCGACAAGAAAGAAGTCTTTTCATTGCTTCATCTCCTGCAAAAAATTCAATCAATAAATCAAATGATTAAAATCCTAAGTTATTTGGGCCTACCCTAATTATAAGTTTTTATGCCTCAGTCAGTTTATATTAAAAGTTATAGCAAAAGAGTAAGTAAAATAAGACTAAATTGCACGGTTTATACAAGTGTTAATAAGATTAACTTTCATTGGAATTAATTCAAAATTATCACTAACCTGTAGAGGGTAATGGTATATTTTCTTTCAAGCCACAAGGCCTGGGTTTTGGTGCAGCATTGGAACCTTCATACCATGTGTTTCCAGCATGTTCAGATGCATAGCGACGAAGAAATGGAACTTTTGTAGCTACATAATTCCAAGCCTTACTCCCATAATTCACAAAGAAATGCCACAAAACCATTATGCTAAAATAAAAAGGGACAAAAGGAAATAAGTTAATTTCTAAAATACAATTGAATTGCATCGATACTTCACTTGCTCAAGTGTTGGCACATCTTTTCAGCCGCGGTTAGCTAGAAATTTAGGTGGGTGGGTAAAATTTGATTGAAGCTTGCCCAAAAGTCGTCTAAATTTTTATAAACATCAGTGAAACTTCAAAGTAAATTTGCAATAACATTAATATGGTGAGTAAAACTAAACCGGGGAGTAAAATTGTTTAGGCAGTTAAAATTAAAGGACGTATCTGAAAAACAAAAGTCTCATCCTATGATGTAGAAATTCAAAAGTTAACTCTCAAATAGATTATGATTATAAACATAAAATAATGCTTGCTTTAGATGATTAGAAAGGTATAGAATTGAAATATTACGCATTTGCCCAAATGACATAGGATTAAACAAGGAAAACTTGTTTATGGCTTGAATATTTTTTGCAACTTTGTTTGCAAGCCAAAACTCGATAAAATCCATCAAAACAACATAAGTAGACCTAAGTGCACTAGTATCTAATCAATTTTCATAACCACTCCAATGAAGCAATTTTACGGTGAATCTTTGATGGCACTGGTCTAAATATTTTTCTTCAACTTTCTTCACAAGTCATACATTAATAAAATCTAGTGTGAAAACTCATATGAAATCTGTGCATAAAATCTGCGCAATATTGATGTTGCATTCAAATGTCATTTCATAGATCGATCATCAGATTTAAGTATGAGCGAGCTGATAAGAAAAATTTTATGACTTTCACTTTCAACTTCTCCATATTAACACGAAAACAATTTCAGAAGTCACGTTTTTTATTCTGGTCAATATATACACTTCAATTCTTCTACTGCAATTATTTATACATCCTAACAATCTTCAATCATGTCACAAATGCAAGTAGTCAGTAAGAGCTGTCATGTTCACTTTTAGTACTTGAACCCAAAACATTACTACATTCACTAATAATCCAATCTAATGTTGAATTCACAAGATATAACATTGTATGACCCATTAGATATCTCTACCTTTTTACCAGTTATCAGATCCAGTAATCACTACTTATTAAAATTAGATGGTTCATTTTCTGTAGGTGAAGTGACTGCTAAATTTGACATGATCAAATGTCATGTGTCTTCTTCAACATGCTGCTGTCTAAATTGCTTTGGATCATATTGTTGTCTGTAATTTTTGGAACTATATCAAAACATTATGATGAATAACGGTTAACCATCTTCTTTATGTTTCAAACCGATATCAACTGTTGATACATTTACCTGACTTGACACATCAGAACTAAATGAGAATACCAAAATCTTTTTCTAGTTAGTCCTCTTCAACAGCAATCTTTTCACCAAATCCTCAGTAAAAAAGCTCCTGCTACTACAAATATTATTCTAACTGAATTATCACTTTGATTATCAGATATTTGTAATCGAAACCATTGCTGTCTGCATAATCACTTGCTCTTCAGTACTCTGTAGCCATTACAGGAGTTTCATTTTCATACCTTCATAAACATAACTCTTATGGATACAAACCTTGTGGCTGTCATTAAGCTCTTTGCAAACTACACACTGTCTTGCCTTTTTGTAAGGTGCACTTCCATGAATATACATGTAAACAATTGCAACAATGACCCTGTAGTACCCTGTAATTATTACACTGGTCACCCCAGTGCATTTCTGCTTTACAATAAATACATTGCATCTTTGGTTCTGAATATTCATTTGCATCAAAAACACCAGCCGTAGATACAGGTGTCATAATTTTCTTGTTATTTACAGTTGTCATGATTATTTTCATATGCGTTGCCCACACTGGCATCTATGTAATTTTTTATTTCTTTCCTAATGATACTCTAATTCCATTCTAATTCTTGAAATCTTTCTTCGTACATTGTAGTTGTCATTTGCCAGCGCATCACTGTCAATTACATTTTTGCTTCTTGTAATCTGCTTTCTGAATAGCTTGAGAGGATAGTATTCCCACAACCAAAAAAGTTGAGTTTGAGTTATCAGACCCACTTGAGAGTCAAACGTACGAATGTCATCTATGTCACTTTAGTGGTAAGAATATGCTTGCTATAAAGAAGGCAGAGATGATAAGAATTGAATACTCATCATGCAAGCTTGAAAAACAAAAACAAATATAAAACTTTTAATCATAATTCCCTACAATTAATCTGCAGTAGATAACAGTAACTAGTACTTACAATAACAATGAAACACTAAATGTAAGCTTTGTCAAGTTCCACAGCAGATGTAGCAGAGTATTACTTCCCCAGAGAAGCCATTCCCATAAGCGTAACAACCATTCGCCTGGAATAAAATATCATTAAAATTGCTATCAAGTATCTCAAACTCATTATTGTTTATAATATTTAATCTAATTGCATTAAAAACTTGAGGAATTGAAAAAATAATTAACTTACTCAACGTCCGTCACATGATAGTGAACTACGAATTATTGCAACTAGTAGCTACTTCTTATTCACATTACTTAATTAACAACATTCAATTAAGCATTATTGTTGAGTATGAGTATTATTTGCTCAAGCATCATCTATAGTAATTGTATTGCTTACCAAGTATGTAACTTGTATCCCGCATCTTATCTTTTTTTACTTTTTTCCCAGGTTTGAGGAAATCATCACTTGTTTGAGAAGATGTTGTCTTTTTTGCATTTGTATTAGTATTTTCTGCTTTTTTTCTCTGCTGAGGAGCAGGATTAGAACGATTTGTTTCTTCCTTGCCATCCAAAAAAACTTTACCACTAAGATTTCGTGTTTCAGTGTTGGTTTGCTTTTTGGATGAATCCCGAAGATCATTGTTGATGTATCTGGTTGATCCAGATTTCAAATTTGATTTTGATTTCCCATTATTTAAAACATTATCCTCTTCACTCTTTATTTTTTGCTGATTATTTGGGATGTAATTCTTATTGTTTGGAGTTATTTCTCGCTTTTTTTCTTGATTGAAAATTCGTTTTGGATCAAAGAATATTTTCTCTGTAGGATTAGGCTTTGTAGTTGATTTCGAATGACAAGTCTTCTTAGCACTCCCTTCTGTTGGTTTAGTTACGCTACTTGATTTGGAAGCAGAATTTGTGGAAGTACTACTTTTTGGAAGTATATCACCTTTTTGCATATCATATTTAGTCCCAGCACCAGGCCCTGGACCTTGAATGTCATAGACATTTAGAGGAACAGTCTCAAAATTACCTTTTTCAATTTCTTCAACACCACCACTAAAACTACTGCCATTGCTGCTGCAACTTCCCTTTCTACTGCTACTTCCACTACTACTGTGTAGAGCCTTGTCTTTCAAGTCAGACAAAGACGAGCTTGGATCATCAAATGTGTCAAGACCATAACGTGAATCAGGGCTAATAGCAGGAGGTTCCATAGAAAGAGGTTTGTTCTTATGACTTGAGGAGTTGTGCCTCCTTGACTTGGATTTCTTTCCTTTCAAACTTCCAGACCCATTTGAACTAGAACTTGGTACTGGATTTGGCTTTTTTAGATCATTGTCATCTTTTCTGCTCTCTCTTTCCATTGCAATTTGTGTTTTCATACTTGTTTGTAGCTTGTTTTTTGCTACATCCGAGTAGCTAGGTTTTGATTTTTCTGGCTTAATTGGTGCCTTCGGTGGTAACGAAGGGCCAACTGTTTCAACTGGAGCATCAGCATGAGGATTTGGCAGTGTAGCTGTCATCGAAGATTGTTTCATAGATTCCACTATTGGATAAACATCTGATGTTCCAAAGGGATTATAAGCTCTACCAGAGAAAGGCGTAGGACTAGATGTACTTGAGGCACTCGAATCTGGTGATGTTACAGAAGGGCACCATTGTTGAAATGCATCAGTATACAAATCTCTACCATGGGAAGCTGATGTTAAGAAATCATAATTTGGGGAAAGCCCAGATGAATTTGGACTACCTGGACCAAAATCAGGTGCATCTTGAGTTTTAGAACTGGGTGGAGAATCTTGCCGTTGTGGATCATACATATGCAATCCAAACGGTGAGTTACTACCAAGCGGTGAGTTTCTATAGTAATCCAAAAGTGGGGTAGTAAAATGGTCTGAAGTTGCGTAAGCGTCAGCATATGAATTACCCAAGTCTGGATTTTGGGAAGAATATCCATTCCATGTACTGTAACCTAATGAATAATCTGGATTCTCTCCATATGGCATATTCCATGATGAAGTCGTATCTTGAACTCCTGTGGTATTGGTGGTTGTAGGCACATTCAGTGTGGACGCAATCAAATTATCATAGAATAATGAATTGGAAAAAGTATCTGATAATTGTGGATTGATTCCGTTGTTTTCCCTTTCTTCTTTATCAGCCATTCTTCTACAATGCAAAACAATTGAATTTAGACAAAATGAATAGTAGGAGCTATACTTGAAAATGATGCTTTACTTTACACCTTCTGTAGGTTTTTGAAAGCATTATTAGAAACATTATTATTTCTATCACATAATATTGCAAAGACTGATTGATCAATGATTTTTTATGATTTTTTTATTACACCCACTTAAAATTTACTTTATAAGCATTTTGATTTTTAAAATTTTAACTTTTCTATTTTCTCACAAAGTGACCATTATGGAAAAATCGTTCACAAATGAAGTCATCGCATTTGGGGGGTTCAGAGAAAGATGACGAATGATGACAGGAAACGGGTGCGGGGAATGGGGTTCATCAAAGACTCTCGGGGTGGCTGTGGGGTGCAGACATAAAAAAGTGCTCTTTTTAATAATTTTCCAATGGCATTGTCAGTAATGCCCGAAAATGAAAAATGTACCAAAAATACTAATTACTCTAGTACTTATAAGGCTAAATATATACTGAAATTCAACTTTATAGTGAATTCTATTGGAACGCATATTCACATATAAAGGCCCCTGAGCATTTATCCAAAAAAGTGCTGTTTTGGGGCATATTTCAAACTGAAAAAAGGTTCACTTATAGGCCCAGGGGCATAAGTTCGAACCTTAAGCCCACCCCCCATTTTGGCAATAAATAAGCATTGGATTATTTAGAAATGCAGAGCTAACATATTCCCATTCACGGACTTGTATGGTATATCAATTACCTAGATCTATGTGGGCGATTTGGAGTGATTTGACGACGTACAGTGTGCACGAAGCTTGCCTTTTAATAAAATTGGTAGGCGCTGGCGTTATGTCTTTTCCAAAAATGATATCTTAGTATTCTCGATTGTTTTATTACATGTCGACTTAATAGTGTAATTAAAACATTTTTATTTCAATCTTAAATCAGATGGGAAAGAACCATCTTATCATCTTTTACCAGTCCGCATTCCGTAGGAGCTTTAATAGCCGCAACCACATTCCACAATAAGATGCATTTACTAAGGATGCCAACTTTGCTTTCGTTTTTACGGAGCGGGCGGGACATTTTTACGCAAATTACCATGCCAAAATAAAGTTAGGTGTGATGGTGGAAAAAGAAATTCAGTTCAGCTATTAAGGCAAACATCCAAACCTCAAGCCAATGTTCGATGTTAAGCTCAGTGGCCTTTATACGTGAATAGACGGTATCTTTATTCTTTAGCTTCTATAGCTGAGTGGATATGGAATTGGATGCATGACAGAAGGTTGAGGGTTTGATTCCTGGTCGGTTTGGTGGTGGGTGTTGAGTAAATTCATCCCTGAATAGTACACACTACTTTGTGGCACCTACACATTAATCATGTACAAGTCATTAATATTAAGAAAACATATAGCCAATTAATCTCTAGATTGTTTCCTCTTGCTACGTGCTGTTATTACGTCATACGTGTGCGTTCCCGTGGAGATATACGTAATAATCGTTGGATGTTGGATGTGCCAAACGAAAGCACTGCCAATAACATAACATAAGCACGTCCTCTACCAATGTCTCGGCACTTAATGTGTTGGCTTCTCGGTTTAAAACCAATGTCACAAAAACTGCCCGATTGTTTTACGTATTATATTACATAAATATAGGTCTCTTATGATCCGTGTAATATGGTGGGAACATGATTAGACATGCATGATAGTGTCACTATTGAACACATGAAAATGAACGTCACTACTAGACTCAACAGTAT
>CM032664.1:15835169-15916344 GCA_019095985.1 Streblospio benedicti | reverse complement strand
AGTGTGTGAACATAACTAAATTTTTGTATAAACCGTGTTTTGTTTTCATAGGTTAATTTATGTTTTTAATATAATCTGAAAATATCTGTTTACTTATATTGAAGTAATATATTATGAATGGAGTGAGTTTTTTAGCTTTAATAGCCTGGTAAATACTATGCAAATTTCATTGAGTGATGCATTTTTTTTAATGTAATACACTTTCATGGTTTTGAAATGACATTGATCTATAAAGAAAAACGATTTATTTTAGCTTGTATGTAAAGTGAAATCCTTCATGGTTCTAGTAACTATTCTTTCCATATTTTGTGTTCTAGAAAATGTTAAAATTTTCAATATGCCACATTTTAATGTGTATGTCTAGTAATAGAAACGACAATTATTAGTCAATTAATGAATGGCGATTGTAACTAACTAATTTTACCACTTGTCTTTTTACACTATATAATGTTTCATTGAAAGAAACTTGTGTATCAATTAACTAGGTTGTTAGGGCATATAAAAAAGTTATTTATCAAACCAGATGATTTGTTATAATATATTTAAAAAGAAAATATACATTAATATATTGTGACCTCTTTCATGCTACCATAATTATTAGGTATATTGCATTCTATTTTTACAATGTATTAAGCTAATAAAAAAAATCAGACGTTCCATATTTCTTTGTTGACTTTGTACTCTCATATCAGATCATAAAAAGTCCTCTGTGTAATGCTTGTTTTTGACAGTACATATCAATTTCTCAAAACACTTGTATAGTTTTATGATTGAATTATTTTACTGTGTTCACCAGCTCTTCTTTCACAACTAACTCTAAAATTCAAATTTCAAATATAATTTTGAACGATTTTGAACTCTACAGGTTCTTTTTCAAAAATAGACAATATATGACCAATTAACGCATGAACAATAAGTTTACTAATTGGATACCAAATTGGTTACAGTCTATGTACGCAGGTTAACTATAACAAACTCTTTTTATCCCAGTAAAATACAAAACTAGCATAATAGACTGGGGTGCATTTACATTGCTTAGCGGTCTTATTGCCGAATGTATTTGGTTAACGTACATGGAGAAATAAGCATTATTAAAGGTTCTGAAATGTTTTCAATATGCCAATTGTCATAACACAGTCCGTAGATCTAGATGAGAATGTAACTGGAAACCCACAGCAACGCACGGCCGCTGTACAGAAAATCTGTCATATGGCACTTATAAACCCATGTACAGTAGATCTTATGTTATCATTTTATTTGCTATGCGTCCACCTTTAAGGCTCTGTTTTATACGCTTTATGTGCTGGTCATTGCACCAACTTCTATTTATGGGGTTAGAGGGTGTGGAGTGTACTCTTTCGGCCATCACGCGCCTAAAAAAAGGCAGCTTCCAGAAAGTAACAACAGAAATGACTGTAAAGAAAGAAATAATTCTGCAAAGTTTACATTTTAAACGTCAATATCTTTAATTATGCTTTGCTGATGGCCAGGAAACGCTATCTATATGCTCATAAATTCAATGTCTAAAAACATTAAGTGACAACTAAGTTTTTTAATGGATTCATAACTATGATTTTCTACTGACAAAATCCAGCACCTGCTATTATCGTCTATGTAAACAAGAGGATCAAATAACGTATACCTCTATTTATTATAATTAGATAAATGGCAGACAACACAAGCAATTGAGAAATTGTAAAAGATTAGCAATGATAAATTGAACTTTTTAAAGACTAGAGGGATCTATTAGAAATTTAGTCAAGTGAGTTTTTGTAAACTATACAGCTATATAGTCTATTGAGATCTAAATATCCCATGTATCCCTAGCAACCACTAAATCTAGTAAATTTTATAGGCAATACTTTCATGGCCAAACACATAAATATATTTAAGTTATAAGCAAAAACAAAACAAAAACATTTTTCCTGTTTTTATTTATGGTCTAATATTTATTTTGTTTTTTTCTCTAGCTGTGAATTCATTTTAAATTTCTGTTAGATGCGTGTGTCATCACATTGACATGCGTACATCAGCAGCATTAATCAGCAGATCATCACATCGCTAAAATGTAAGTGTGACGACCTGCTAACGTATGTCGAGATGCTCGTGTGCGCATCTAGCTAGAAACACCCATCCCACATATTTTTATGTTTAAAAATTAAACCATATCGTAGTACAGCTATTTATATACAGTGCGTTTCATATGCGTCAAAATAAAGTTACTTACTTATATTTGCCTAAGATAAATACAATTTTTATGATTCATTGAAATCACATGATCAATAGCGTTGTTCAGAAAATGCACAGCTAGCTCGCGGGCTGTACATTGGAATTTGAACAAAGTTTGCATTATCTTTGTTTATGATATGTTTTAATGTTTTTTGTTGCTCACTCTATTTCTATATCTAGTGATATACTTGTGTATTTGTATACTAGCTGTAATACATATATATGGACTCTTATTATGATGATATTTACACAAAATTCAGTTAATTGACACATAAATACAATTACGATAAATATGTTTATACATACAGGATACAGCACATCAAAATTGATGAATCCTATCCCAGATATTGAATTATCTTTGTATACGAATTTATTAAAAGATATTCTATATGGTTTGTTCATCGTGTATTCATGTTGTAAGGATATCTTTTGTTTGCTTCCGTGGCCGAGTGGATAGGGAGTTGGACTTGTGACCAGAAGGTAGTGGGTTCGATTCCCGGTCAGATCTGGTGGTAAGTGTTGAGCAAACTTACCTCTAACAGGTTGCACACTGCTCCGTGGTACCTACACGTTAAATAGGTACAGGTCAGGCGAGTGAATATAGTGTGACAAGGATGCCAATGGCCTGGTGTGAATGTAAAGTCGTGAGAGCAGGGATGGGGTCAATTCCATTGAATTGCGGAATTCAATTCAAATTCCAATTCTGGAATTGGAATTGGAAATGGAATTGAACATATGAAAGAAATTTGGAATTGGAATTGACCTTAATCCCGTCAATTCCAGTCAATTTCACTTCAATTCCACCCAAATTCCATTTATATTATTACTATTTCAACTTGATTTTTCATGTAGCCAACTCCTCACATCAAAGCAATACTCAAAGCAATACACAGCCTTTGATGCTGATATTGTGTGATAGGTGTGATGCATTTATGTATTAAATATCACAATATTATTAATAAGTTGGCAATATATGAGTATTTAACATAAACAATCATTTGACATGCATGTAGATATTACATTTTACTAATACGTAATTGGAATTGATGTCAGAGGAATTGGAATTGAACCTTTAGGGGAAAATGGAATTGGAATTTAACCCTGATGGGAAAATGTAATTGGAATCAGAATTGGAATTGACAAAACGGAATTGACCCCATCCCTGCGTGAGAGCACTAGAATCATGACTATAAACCACCACATTTACATTTATGAACAATATATATGTAGATATCACATATCATCTGATTTCATTTGATTCTTGAAGGCTTCTTGGAATGTGGATAGATATATATTATTAATTTTAGACTCATTTCGTCCATATGCATAATGGGTAGTGGGAGTAGTTCAGCAAAGAATAAAGATCATCAAAGTAATAATGAAGTAAAAAAAGGAATGCCACCTGTCCTTCATATTGCTGAAAGCAATAGAAAATCACAAAATGATATGCATAAAGGAGAGAATGTTGAGAACATAAATAATTCAAACATAGATCTTCAAATAAAGCAGGAGAAAGTTGACAACTCTAATAATTCAAATAAAGATGATCAGAAAAAACAAGAAGATATATCTACAAATGAGAAAAAATCTCCAAGTAGTGGTTCTTCAAATGTTCCAGCACGAGTTGAGCAAAAAGTTGATAGTGACAATTCTCCCCAAAAGAAAGGTATCTAAGACATAATCAAAATGTTGTAATTGTAATTCGTACATTTGATGTTGAATTTTGTTATGTTTATGTATAGATTCTGTCATCAGCATGCGAACATGTGGTTTTAGTTGACACTTCAAGATGCGCACGTGTGTCCAAAAACCCATGTCAAAACATTGTGCAATTATGTTGAAGAAAATGGATTACATATTTAACTATCAATGATATATCTTTTACCTTTTATCTAATCTTCAAGATTGTGATAGATAATTTAGATATTGTAAAAAAAAGTTTGATATAATTTTTTTGTCATCTTTCTTAAGATATTCCAGACGCAAGTAAGTCTGTCGACGAAAATGCAAAAATAGTTTTCTCGATTGACACCATTGAAAATAAAGATCAAGAAAAATTTGATAGCTCACTGAAATGCTCATGTTTGCTAACAAAGCCAGATGCGCTAATTAAAGCTGCAAATGGAAATGTAACAACATTGTCTTTGACAAAAGCATTACCTCATACTATAAGCCTGGGAATTTTACTTTCAAAGCTGAAGAACTTGCAGGTGAAATTGTTGCATGTTTTGTAGTGTAAATAAATATGCATACTGGTAATTTACCATAATTAAGTGAGTGTATGCAATTGTATATTCTAAAATAATTTTTCACTCTAGGTTCTTGAAATACCAGGAAATCAATTAGGTCCTCAAGCCTTCCGTTCACTTATGCTGGCACTGGCAAATAACTCGACAATTTCTGTTCTCAATGTTGCCGATAACAAAGCAGATACAGATACAGCTGTAAGCAACATATATATTACTGCACAAACTGTTGTTAGCAAAAATTTGACAAATTAGATAATTATTTATAAATGTTTAACAAAGCGATACAAATCAAACAAAATTCATATTTTAATGATTTGAATGTTGTGTATGTGTAAGTTATGAAAACAAATTATTTGCAGAAAAGCATTGGTACAATGCTTTTAAAAAACCGCACCTTATTGAGCTTGGATCTGTCTGGGAACCATCTTGGTAAAGATTTCTTTTCAAGATGCGTGGGACCATCGCTAGCACAAAACAATGTTCTACAGGTTTTAAAGTAAATAGCCTTTTGCTTTAGCCTTTTACATAATTTACCATTATTTTTGCTTGAATATTTATCAACTAAATTTTTTCTTTAAATATCTATTTGTTTAGATGTGAAAATATTGGTTCAACAGATCTCTCAGTTCTAGTGAATTGTCTCAAAGAAAATAAGACAATTACTACACTCAATTTGTCCAACAATCAGCTCTCCAATGGCACAGAATTTATTCATGGAATATCACAATGGTTAAAGGTTATGATCTACATGCATTTTTTGTAAAATGAACAGTCATTTTGATGTTGCATGTATAAAGATACAGTGGCATTTTGTTATGAACACTAGATTCTCTTGGTTACCTATGTCAACAACATTTCTTTTGATAATTTATTTAATTTTAGTTTACAGAATGCTGCTTACAGCACCTTAATTTGAAAAACTGTAATCTAAAATCTGCCACAAATTATATTGAGACATTACAAAATGCTATAGGAGAAAATTCGAGTTTGCTGTCAATCGATATTTCAGGAAATCAGGTTAGAACAAATAAAAGTTAATATTCTATTGCAAACTAAACATGAATTTGGGGGCGAAGGATTACGCTCAATACACTGATTATGTGAATGCAAGAAATATGTTTTTGTAATTTTAGGTAGAAAATCTTGGAATTCTTTTGAATTTGGTTGTTAGCTGCTGCTCAAAGTCTGCTGCAATGGATTCCTTCAAATCTAATGACATGAAAGATATAAAAGAAACCATTTGGCAACCATGTAAAATTGTTATGATAATCTTAGTCTATTACTTGTTATAGAATTTTTTTTTATTAGTGTAGTGAATCAATTTGATGTTTGGTTTGATATATATTTTATTGCAATCAATCAACAGTTGTACCACTGTTTAAAGATCTTTTTGATGTTATATTATCTTGATTTTTTTTCAGCGTCTGTTGAACCTAGAAATGTCTCAACTATCAAATCCCTGAGTTTGTGCAATTGTCATCTAAATGATGCGCATTTAAAGAGCTTGCTAATTACCCTTGGTGAAGGAATGTTGGCAAATTTATCAAATGTTGAGTTTTCAAGCAATCCAGATATTACCGTGACTGGACTCGGAGCTTTATCAGAGCTTACAAAAGGTAAATTATGATTTAAATTAATATATAGATACTAACATAATGTTGGTGGCTCAGAAACTTACATTTTTTCACACAAAAGTGCTACGTTTCGAAAAAATGTAAGTTTCTGAGCCCCCAGCATTATGTTGGTATCTACATATTATGAATCTAGAAACTATAAAACTTCTAGTAAAAAGATATGATTTAAATTGTCGTATATTTTGATCATTTAGTGATACTTAGATCTTTTGCTGAATGTTGTTTTTTCCATTTACATGTAGGAGAAAATGTTAGTGGTCTTGGCAGATTAACACTTGGTCTAAATAAAGTTGATTATATTTCTGAAGTTCTGCAGAAAGGATTTTTCCCAAAATTGAACTATTTAAATCTTCGAAAATGTACAGTTTCATCTGACACATTAAGTTTGATTGGAGAATTCCTAGGACCAGATGGTATAGATACACTTATTTTAGATGGAATAAAATTTTCGGGTAGTGACCTACTGGAAAACCTGTTGGGTAAGTGTATTTGGGAATTTAAATATCAAACAATGTAATTGAATATGAAATACATATGGTAATTATCTTTTAGAATGGTCTTTGTAATGTCTAAATTCATGATCATTTTTAATTAGAAAAGAAAACTCACAGTTATGTGAACTTGCTCCATTTCACAAGAACAATTTACTTGCTGACAAATGTGCATGTGCTCAGTGCGCATCATTGGTTTTGTTTGTCGGATTTCTTTTTTTTGTCACCACTTATAAACCACCACTTTTTCAAGGGTTAGCAGAGGACAAGGATTAAACTCAAACCAGAGACAATCATCCGTTATGTATGATATTTACTGTCAAAGCTACTCTAGTACTTTGTCACTTAGCAAATTCGATTTCATGTATGATGTGCACTAACCAACTGCATGTTTGCCACTAGTAGTAGATCAGTCCTTCGAAATATGACATAAACGTTCCTCTGTGCTTTATAATATTAGTTTTATCTTAACTTTTTTATTTAATTACAAAGTGATATGAAAGGATATTGTCACATTTCATCTAATTTCAACTCACATATTTTATAATTCAAATAATACATTTTTAAAGGAAAGAAAGAAGCCAGCTTAGCAGCATTATCTTTATCAGGATGCCAGTTGATTGACAAGGATGTTATTCCTATTGTAAATGCTGTTAAAAGAGGCATGCCATTGTACATGTTAAAAGTTTCTGGTAATAGATTAGAAGATGAGTTTCTGATGATGTTAATGGATGCTCTGAAGTCTCAGAAAAAGCATCCACTTGCATTAGTTGATGCCAGCAATAACAAGGTATAAGTTAAATTCTAACAAAATCAGAATTACCCATTTCCTGGCAGATAAGTAATCATTATAAATTGTTCCGTTTCAGATATCCAGTTTAACCTGTAAGAAAATAGCTGATTTCTATGCTTCAAATGGTCAAAAAAGTAATTTACACAGTCTTAATTTTTCTCATAATAATATAGGTGAGTGTTTGACTTTTGAAACAGAAGAGTTGTCTTAAATTAGACTGGTGTAATGCAAATGTTAATATAATATATGTACTGTGCAAATGCATATTTTAATTAGATTTTAATTTTTAATGTAATGATTTTATTCTCTTCTACAAACTGAATGATATGTAACAATGTACCACTGATTCATTGATACACATTTAACATAATAACATTACAAAACAGGCATGTGCTTTATTACATAATTGGTATAATTCTGTTCCTTTCCATTTTCTATTATATAGATTCTGATGGAGTAGCTTCTTTGGTTGGGAAAATGGGTAAAAAGTGTCCTCTTTTGTCTGCCAATTTTAGTAATCAGCAGTGTTTGTATGAAGAGACAGACATGGAAAATATATTCAGGGAATTAACTAAAGCCATAGGTATGTGAGGATTAATACAGTTGATGTTAAAATATAATTTCCAGAACGGCTAGTTACATTTGTTAGATGTTGCATGACTGTCTCCTAAAATACAAAATACCATCCACACATTGTAGCCGTTTTCTAAATGCAATACAATGCATTTTATAAATTAATTTCCACCTACATGTATGTGTGTTAACAAAACAAATCAAATACTTTTTCTAGGTATTACCTTTAAAATGGATAATGATCATCCATCATCGGGATCTGCCTCACTTCCCAATATACCGGCAACTTTTGCGCTGAAGTTTCTCAATCTTGGTGGCAGCACAGGTGAGATTTTCTGGTTTTATAATTTGCAAAGACAAGCTCTTTTATATTTATATATTATAAATACAATACATTAGAATGATTTACATCTTATTGAGAGTTTGATATTCATAGAGAAGGTAATATTCCTTTATTTATTTACAACATGTAAGTGGCTGAAAGAACATGGTGGATGCCTTGTGAAACATACATGTATGTGTGTGTTATTCATCCATTTATATAGAGTTGATATATTTGATATACATAACCCCCCTGTTAGAGTGCCGCATCCTCACTCGATATGTGGTGTCCTCAAGCTGACCAAGGGCTAAAAATTAAAAAAGTAAGAAAAAATTGCTTCGATTCCCATGCCTCACGGCGTCATAAGTCACGCTGCGGGCAAAAAGTGAAGCACTGCGACCCCCACCCCCCCCATATTTTAAAAGAATATAGCTCCAGACGGCTTGAAATTCGTACACTGCAATATCCAAAAATTGGTGTGACAACATCAGACGGAGCGAGATATACAGCTGTGCATCTTTCTTTATTCTTCATTGTTGTATGTCCTAAGTGCCTTCTAAGGCATATTGGACGGGGAGACCACGTGGTGTTGGTACATGGACCTGCAGAGGCAGGCTAGGTAGCCAACTGAGTCTCTGGGGTGTGGAGGGATCACACTAGCTATAGTTTTCAAACTAGGTGAGTTCTTTTACGTGCAGAGGTGTGGTTCTCCTCTACACGTGACACCCCTTTTAATGAGACTTCCGAACCTCTGCTTGGCGTCGCCACAGTCTAGTAGTAACACTGTGCAGTGGCGACGTGCTGTGTGGAAATCAGCAACTCAGTGGCAGACGCACGATGTAACGGTTTTGGCATCGTGGGAAAGCACAAAACAGCGTGGGACACAGCCAGCTCAGCGACGGAGGAAAGGGGCACGCCACAGGCAGTGTGCCGCGGCGTGCAAGATAAAGAATTTCAAGAATTTAACATGGGAAAATTAGATGCGGTGCCATGGTGGCGCCTCGCGATGTCTGTGGCTGCGTCTGACGACGTTTCTTCAAATCACTCTGTGTGGTTGGTGTTTCTAAAATGTGTAAAAAGTGTACCCCGAGCGCAGCACGGAAAATTCCTTCATGCATGGAAATTTTGCGCACGGCGCTGACGCGGTATAAAAGCGGTGGCTTGCGCCAAATCTGTCTTGATTGAGAGGCGTTTTGTTTAATTATTGAACAAATATTATCTTGTTTTGAGTGCAATATTGTGTGATTCAATGGTAGAGCTATAATCCCAGCTTGTGAGGGCAATATTAAAAAAATAAGGGCAATACAGTTTACCATTGATCTAAATAGATAGCTATTTGTAACAAATAGTTAATTCAGTTGATGAACCATCAATTACTTTATGAGTTATAAGTTTGTACTATCAAAAAAATTATTAATAACTTTGCTAAGTCAGAATATATTGATTGTCTTTTTGATGAGCTGAATAGGTGAGCAGATAAGACACCATATTTACGGCCCATTTAGGCATCTTAGTAATAACTGATTCAAAATCATAGAGGCCATTTAAAGATTGTTGTGTTATCTCTCAAAGCAAAGGAGATTCAATGTATATGTTGAGCTATCGGTCAGATATTTAATCAATTATCGTGTTAATGTGAATGACCTTTGCAAATACAGCTATGGGCACATTTTAATTATTTATATTTTGATTCTGTAATTTCTTTTACATGATTTTAAATCTATTTCTTTTTCCAGGAGAGCTCGGGCAAATGATTGATAGCATAGCCATAGCCACAGATTTTGAAAACCAGAGAATCTGTTCACTTATTCTAAATCATGCATTTGAAATAGCAGGATATTTACAGGGAAATGGTATGATATTTTTTATTAAATCTTAAAGATGCTTACATGTATATGCTTCTTTCAAAAAATTTACTGCACTAGAAACCGGACTTGAGATGTTTTAATGTGATATAAAGAACTTTATGATTCCTATTAGTATCCAGTTGTGGGGTAGTCTTTTTATCACCCTTTACAGGGGCATTTAGTCATTAAATATTTTTGAATTACAGAAAAAGGCGAATGTGTTTTTTCAAAAGAAGAATGGGATGAAATAATTGGAACAGGAAAACAGGCTCCAACATGGCTTCAGGTGCTGTTACTTATGATAATATGTATTGAAATTTTAAAGAAATATAAGCAACAAGCTGTTCCAGAACTTATCAGTTAACTCCTACATAATGTAAATGTGTTGGTTTATAGTCTTGTCAGTTAACTCCTACATATTACTGATTTAGAAGTTCTAATGATAGTATCATAGAAAATTGTGTCTGGTATACATCCATGAGTTCTAATCTCACATATTCAGCTCAACTAAATTGAATTACTCTCACCTGTGACCCACTCTTCAGCACATACGCATGCACTGCAATTTGCAATTTGTGAACCAAAAAATATTTTTCAATTTAATTATCATTTTTCAAGTAATTGTTAACTTGTCATTAAACTTCTTCACATGGGCTTTGCCAGTCACCCACAAGAGGTACCAAAATTGAATCGTACTTATTTAGAGATTATACATTAGAACTCTTGTTATCTTGATTTTGTTATATAGAATTTTCTATTACCATTCAGTTAGATTTGTTTCCCTTAAAACACATTATGAACAGATGTCCGTTTGGTTACTGTGATCATTTGTCATTTTGAATATTTTTTCTGTTATCCCTACAGTTTTGGGATCTTTTGGTATACCGGTAATGATTTTCTGCTAGCTGTGTCTGATTATTATTCTGCGCAGGATGAGATCTGAATATGTTGAAGTGATCGGAGTGCCTATTGGAGTCTGATCAATTTCATAAACTCATTTACCAAAAATGTCATGTAACATCATATTGAAAACTAGAAGGTGTATCATCAGCCACTCTTCAGATGGCGCAGTAATTGGTCGTTTGGTCGTCAAATATGACCTATGTTTTATCAGAGTGACTCAGGCTTCAAATTGACTACTCTGAAAAGGCAACCCACATTTCATGTTTTTTGCTAGATCAAAATCTTGCAACAAGTAATTTTTTGCCAGCCAGTATTTTTTTCCATAGCAGCATTTAACTTGCACAGAAACATGGGATTCTTTAAATGTCAATAACTGGTGAAATTAAACTTTGAAAACAAGTGAATTTAACAGTATTTTTTATGGATGATCCAGAATATATTCGGTCAACCTACATTTTGACGTTGGTCGTCCACTCTGGCAACATAGGTTTTAGGATTACTGTGTTGTCTGCTCTAGGGGTGCAACAATTGGTAATAAATATATATGTAAGAAAATATAATTTTGATATTCATGAGGCTTTTTACACACTTGTTCCAATTATATATTAAATTTGTAGATTCCGGAACACCATTGTCGCTCTGTGTATTTGGCTGGTTTGCCTGCAAGTATAACAGTGCAGAAGCTAGAAGGATTGTTGGAAATGGAAGCAGATTGTTCTGTTGATGAAATCTATCTCGTTAAGGTAAAGTCAGTATCATGAAAAGATAATTTAAATATCTTTTTTAAATTGGAAACAAATTTGGAATAAGTATAATTTCACTTAAAAAATCATAGGAAGTAAGATGAATTTCACACTATCATTTATGAAATAATTTCATGAAGGATTGTACTTGAACATGCTTACCGGTATGTGCTTATCTTAATGTTTTCTATGTCAACTTATATGTATGCATTACTCACAAAGAAAATTTTTGTTTTTATGCTGTGATAATTTTTTATCCAATGAATAGTCTATTTGTATCATGGGTACTGTGATGTAATTAAATACAGGATATGGTAACTCAAAAGAATAATGGTATGGCATGGATATTGCTATCAGATGAAGCATCTGTCCAAAAAGCGCTAGACTTCTACAATAGTGGAGAGGTAATTTCATGATACCTATTTTTAACACCTGCCTGCAAAGTTGAAAAAAACATATTTTGAAGATTTTTAAGTTTGAAAAATGTTGGTAAAATTTCACCACATTTTCTCACACTGTTTTGCATTGTATTAAATATTTTATTTGATATAGGCACGTGTGTTTGGCAACAATTTTGTGATTAGTCCAGTTAATGTGACAGTGGATAATGATGCAAATGCTGCAGTATTAGCCAAAGCAAGGTATTATAAACTCTCTTGGTATTACCTTTTACTCTGTAGTGTTTAGAATTAATCACTGAATGTATGGAAGAAATTTGATATGTTAACACCATTTGCATGGAACATTTCGTTATAATTATTATTTCATGAAATTTGTAGACATAATTGAATTAACACATACTGTACGGAAAATTTATGCATTACTTTTTCTTGTCTAATGACGATGTCGTTAGGACATGTTCAAAATTAAAAATTTATGAATTTAGTTGTTATTATTTTCTAATCATGTAATAAGCAAAGACAAATCACAAATATATTCTGATAACTGTTTTTTTACACCAAAGGTTCCTTTTAATCATTATAGAAAAATACATTGTCATCTTATAGCGATTTACATTTATAACTATTCACTAAAATATCATTGTTTTTACTACATGTAAATTACTATCAGGTGGCTGTATACTTTCTATAATGATGGAAAAGGAACCTTTGACGTTTGAAAACAGTTATCAAAATAAATCTGTGTGTTTTTTTAAATTAGATTTTTGATTAATAGTTAGATATTGTTAGCTGCATGGTAAAAAGATAATTAAATAACAACATGACATCACATGCTAAGTTTCATATATACACTCTGTTTTAAGTATGTCTTTAGTATGATGCTTGATTAGAAGGTATGTAAAATTTATTTATTATATAATGATGCAAGCTTTTTAGATATGATGAGTGAATATGTTTACAATGTATGTTGGATATTATTTCCAGTGAAGACATGAAACAAAGACAGTCAGCTCGTCAAAAGGAGGAGGCTTCTCATCGTAGACTGATACAGAGTAGTTATCAGGAATCTCAGGAAAGACATGCTTATCGTTTGGCGCACCCTGCATATGCTGATGGTCGAATTTGGTGAACACGTTTTACATGTATATTAAAAAGATTAAATGTTCATAATTTAATCATTAGGAACAATAGGCTATTGATGTAACAATTACAGGAAGTGGTTTTGAATATTTTATTCATTAGTGATATTGTCATGATGGAATTAAGCGTGTGACTCAGTAGTCATCTACGTGTATAAGAAACCACCTCTTACTCATTTCCGTTTGATAGTCCACCAGGCAAGTCTGTTAGCTAGGAATATTTCTTCACTAATATATATTTTTAGTTTGACATACTGGCTATGACTGATAGAAAACCTATATTGAATTGTAATTTTGGCTTTTCAAATGGTTACAAATCATTTTTATATTTGTGGAACACAATTTACATCATATCCCCCCAAAAAATTAAAAAAAATCACCAATCAATGGCAATTAATTTTAAATTTGTGTATATTTTGATTACTATATTATATTTTATTGTAACTTTATGATTATTGTAATTATTGGCTTATTGTATTATAAAAGAATGTAACGATATATCAATTAAATAAACTTGGTAATCAGAAGTGAGTTCTTCATTTTTTAGATTTCTTTTGGGGGTGGGGGGCATTATACAAAGTTTTTGAATATTCTGTAGTTCACAGAGAATTTTGGAGAAATTATGTATCACTGATATTGAGATATTGATAGTGTGCTCCGTGTGATGGCTAGGTCATGTTTAATGCAGGTCTGGCTGGATTAGCAAAGTGAAAAACTTTTAATAGGACCGAAAGAAAGTCGAGGTAAATACCAAAACAGATGTGGCATGCAGTTGTGAAGAAAGATTGTGAATCTTTGGGGATGGATCTGATAGATTCTAGTCTACTAATACCGAAAGGTTTTGGAGCCAGTGGTTGAGATCTAGGGTCGCCAGCTAAGACTTCTTCTTCTTCTAAAAGTTTTGATCCTCCAGCTTTGGAGCAAAGTACAATGTTAGGAAATAATAAACAGTAACATTTTTACAAAATTGCAATAAATAATTAGTTAATTAACAATAATAATTAATTAACAGTATTATAAAAGTAATAGTACTGTATAGTAATAACAGCAATAGTAATTACAATTAAACAGGAACTCTAGTAGGCCACACACTCGAAAAATACATTAATTAGGGCTATTCTCCACCCCGGCATATACTAATATAGTTGAATGCCATAATTACAATTATATTTTTTGTAATGTTTACCACACATGTATACTTTTTATTATTTCCAATATTCCTGTGGATGGTTTGCTGTTGACGACGAATCATTTTTACACCGTAACAACCACTAATACATAACGTCAACTTGTGTTCAAGTAAATTGTTCAACTAACTCTTATATTTTGAGGAAATGGCAGAACGTCCAGAATATTTATAAAACAAATATACCTAAAATATTGGAAGAAGTTGTTATCTAAGAGAATTATTTCCGATATATAAAAGCATAACTTACTTTGATATGGTAAAGGTATGATATTAAAGTTATATTTGTATAGAGGGCGTGACATTTTCTTGTGTCATGAACGGTGACAAGAAGATGCCATCTTGGCAAATGCAATCATCGATGTCAACAATTCATCAATATATAAACTCCACCTATAGTAATGTTTAGCTCGGCAGGGAGCATTCAACCTAGTTCATGAATGTTCTTGTAGTAATCTGTTCATTTGGGGTTTTAAAAATATCTAGGTCTTCCACAGCGCTATTCTCTACCTGCCAACAGTACTTGTCATGAGATCTAACAAATTAACAATTAAATTGCTTTATTTTTATTCCTATCATACTATTGGCCCGAACACATTCTAAGTATCTTTCCCATGCCTGTCAAGTATTCTGAAATTTCAGAATCATACTGAAATTTGACAGTACCTGATTCCGAACCGTCTGACAGAATCATGTATGTTTCGAAATTCAACGGAAATGACCAAATATTTTAGAAATCTGCAATGTTATCATTGATAGATAGATAGGCGAAAACTAATAACCAATGTATTGTCTCTAGTAATTCTGTAAAGAATGGCCATTTGTACCTAGATATATTTTAATTGTGCTTTAACTGATCTGTACATATGATTGAGGCTTTGAAAAACTAATAAACCTAATATACTCTGCTAAGTAACCCTGTCCGTATTGGGGTTATGTCATGACATTGTAATCACGTATCCTACTGAAGAAATATGGTGAATGTAATATGAAACGTCTGTTTCTAGTATGTAATTATCCAGCACTAGTCTAAATTTTGTATATTATATTTTTATTCCACATCAGATATAAGATCTGTGGGTTATCATCAGTCAACCAGGATGACTAATCTTCACAATATTATTATACTGTAGATAATTCTAAAATCCTAAAATTTGAAACTTTATAGCTTTTAGTTTGCATATGTTCCCATACAGACTGTATCACATCAAAATGAGTGAACTTCAGGCAGCTCTCGAGTTTCAAGTTGAGCTAAGCAAGTTCTTCAATGTTGACCTTTTTCAAAGAGGGTAAGTAATTTTCTATTGATGTTTTGTGTACATGATTTTATCAGGGTTATTATAATATATGGTAAGCACACACTAGGAACAAGCATAAATTTACGAAATATCAGTGACTCTAAGTAGTCAATAGTTAGTGGACAGAAGTCATATGCACAAGAAGGTCAAAGAAAATTGCAATGAGAGGAAAATAGTGATTTCGTGATAATAAGCATTCATTTGCAACCAATGGTCAAAGTTTAACATTTTAAACACTCAGTAAACATCAGGGTTTATAAAAATTTAAATCAGGTTCATTGGATGTTGCAAAATAAATCCTGGAAAATAGCAATTGTGAGTTGGAAAAATAATTATTGAATCATATGAAAGGTAGTAACTGTTTTAGCAACTTATCAATTGCACCATCTAAAGTTTAATGTTTGATTGGTCAAGCAAAATAAAAGAAAGTAATGAATGTCAACCTAAGAAATTTTTAAGAATGTACATAATACATTTATTCCACATCAGATACAAGATCTGTGGGTTATACCAGAGCCACAAATAGGAGAAAAATCATACTTGTCCATAGAACAGGTATTCTGAAAAACATACCCGTCCTTACTAAGATTGACATGTCCAAATGAACAAACTCCGTGTAAATTCAATTGAAACTGATATCTAGGGTGACTGAAAATACTCATCCATAGGAAAAGTAACTCGAAATTTTTACCCGTCCAGACAACACATATACCCGTCTTGGACTATAGAACGGGTACTTATCACTGGTCCTGTTATAATATACACCGTCATACTGTGCTGATGCTGTAGTCAGTAAACTACAATGTAGATGCATGTTCAAACATCCAGTTAATTTGAAAAGTTTGTATAATAATTGAATTCACACCATTTTATTTTGATTAAACTTACACCATTTGTTTCAGATATTACCAGATTAGAGCAGCCCTTAAAACGGCACCAAAAGTTCCCATCAAAGTAGAAGTTAGCTTACCGAGAAATTCAGGTAAATATGCTCCCATCATGAGCAAAATCATCATATGTATCGTCATCTTCATCCTCTAACATTTTAAAAAGTCCTTAAAGGTTGTTGGACTGGCTTATGGTTGCCCATGACTTTTCTATCCACATGTCTCCATCTTCTCAAGCTCCATAACTTCAAGTCTTCCCAGATCTTTGAACTTTGCAGCAATTCTATGTACTAGCTTCATGACCCAGTCAGGAAGTTTTAAACGATGTAAATTTTTATCTCCAGGCCATCATCTTTAATTTTGTACAAGTTAACTATAATGCTTTCATCTCCCATTCAGATGGTATAAGATTGCTCAAGATTTCTTTGATTGATTTTACATGATGGCATCTGTACTAACTATATTTTCTCTTATGTTTGCTACATGTATTACAGTTTTTGTGGGTAAAGCTATCTCCGATATTTAGGGATGTTTCAGGGGAAAAAAGTATTGAACAATAATATATATTGATTTTTTTCATTTTATAATGCCCTTATATTGCTACATGTAAAATTAAAGCTATTGTTTTAATTTGGAAAAAAAGGGATTGGTTAACAAATGATTTTTCACCTATAATGCCCATAGCAAAAAATTGTTGTTACAGGGGATAGGGATGGGGTGGGGTGGGGTGTGGGGTACTAGCATTTGTATTTGAACTTACTTTCTGACATGTTAAGTGAGTTGTGATTCATAATCAGTGAAAGAAAATGTGGGAGTCAGAATGGTGGCAACATATGGGCTAACCATATATTGATTTAAATTACTGCAAAAGGTACATTTGTGGACAGAAAAGTTATTCAATGTTATAAGTTATAATAATACTGGCTTTCATGGCCATGATAATATATATTTTATTTTCAGAATCTGACTTGGTTTTCCCTGCTTCTGTTATAAATGGCGTTGCTGTCAGCAAGACATTTCAGATACTCTATAGAAATGAAGATGTTACCATTAATGATGTTATTCTTTTCAAAGCACAAATGTTAGTGGACGCTAATAAGGTTCGTGAGAAAATAGTATTAATAGCCATACATATTTTTCATCAATAAAGTGCAGTTATTTTCCTCTTTGAACAATTGTAGTCATATGAAAGTGGTTTCTATGTGTTTATTAAAGTTTATAGATTTTCCATGCTGATGTTGATAGGAGTTAAATAAATGAAATTGACTTAAAGAATTTACATCTAACATCCTAATCAAGCATTTTGGCTATTATGCAATGAGGGTTACTGCATTAAACCTCGTCAGATTTGTTACCTTAAATATTTGACTCTGTGTGCTTTGCTAGGAAGTTAAAGAATGATAAGCATTAATTTGAATACAAAATCTGATATTCAAGTACAAATTTTCAAAACTGGAAATAACCATTCAATAAGTATAGTAAACAAATATACATGAACACCTTTTTTCATTTTTATCAATACCCTAAGAAGGTGTGGTAACAATATAATGATAATCAATCATGCAACTGCTCATGCTAACAATGCTGTAGACCTTGCCATTAAATTGATCTTGGTGATCACATACCCGGTACTTGTGTTTGATGTTAAGATCTAATTCGTGTATTGATATAGCATTCTCTTGTAAAATGCTTTACTTTTTGTCTTCACTGTTTTTTATTTTGTTTTTTTGTTTTTGTTTTCCAATTTGGTGGATGATTGTTGACAATACATACATGCAAAGATATTTTTAATTTTAGGTTGAAGAAAGTATTCAGGCTGCAGACTTAAATTTGGGTATTGAGCTTTGGTTCACTGATGAAGAAATGGGGTAAGAATATTTTTCATGGTTTCTGTATGGTTTGGGAAGATTTATGCCTAAGAATTTTTTACCTTTTCTCCATGAACACATCATACAACTTTGAACTTGCAGTTATTGCCAGTACTAAATGCAATATTTATTCCTACTATCATTATCACCATATGAGTATTATTACATATTTTTGATAGATAAGTATATAATCAACAGAAGTTTGTGTTTTACCGTTTTGCTCCAAACATACCATATTAGTGACCCAGGGTCAGCATTCATCCGCTCACATTGACAAGTAGAAATTTGTCAATTTGAGCAGTAACAGTACAATTTTCTTAAAAATAAGAATATTATTGAATGTTATCCTGACCATTTGGTTTATGGCTATAAACCATATTGGGAAAATGAAAGGTTCTGTTAATAGTTTTCTATGTCTAACATTTGATTTTTTTTCATGGAATGTTTTGCTATGAAGGAAGGTGTTCAGGTGAGGGTGGCTTTAAGATTCTTCATTTGCTGTAGCTCATAAAATGGCTATAACATTTTGTATTGTGGTTTTTGTGTTGTCTCAGAAATGTTGTGCCAATGCTTTAAAATAAAATGAAGAATCTATTCATTATTGATGTTTATTTAATGTAGACATCTTATGATTGACAATTCTGCTAGTATGATGATATAAGTCTCCCTTGTTCTGTATTTTTGGACTTTTTAATATAACCATGCATAGGGGATGACTTGTGTTTTTCAAACACCTATCTCATGTACAAATTGTGACATTTGTAATAGATTTTTATCAAATTTGATTTGGATCATATTTTATTTACTAGTTTAAATAAAATTATGTATCTAATGTATAAGCTCAATCTTATTCATGATTTCTCACAATCAAATATTAGATTTCAATGTTGATTGTAATTTTAAGGAACTATTAATGTAAAATGAAAGAATTAACGATCTGTCACAGTGGCATTTGCTATGTGTTGTGTTGATGTCTGTTACATTTGTGTTAAAGATGTTTCAACTGGACATAACGTAATTAAAAATCATGGTTGCTCTGGGATTCAATTTTAGTTATAAGTTATTGATTATAAGATTCCCTACCCTAGACAGATATATTTTACTATAAGTTGTTTTTTTGTCCTATGCCTATCATATCACTGAAATAATGGTGCTCTTAATTTCATCAGGGTCCTATATAAATTGACCTCAATTTTTTAATCTTTACCTGGTTTTATGGCTATCTTTTTGATAATATATATGTAGTCTTGTCCAAGTTACGATAATTCTTAGTGAGCAGCATGCAGTGAAGTAATAGTTCTTAGACTTATTAGATAGTGGTGAAATGTTTTCATGACTGGATTATAAATGTTTTGAATTAGATAAATATTCTTGGAATAAGTCAAAGCCTCTTTGATAATACATGTTTTTGGATATTTCATCAGTTTTTGTTGTGATGTGTGTAGCTTGTATTTTAAATGTTATTTACATATTTGTTCTACTGTGGTGCATGTAATATCATAATAGGAAGTTCGGTGGCACATGTCCTCAAGTTTTTTTTTTCAGATCAGCAGAAAATAATATCAAACTATGATGAAGATGACATTATTGACATTCAATATACTATTAATTGATGTTTGTCATATCTTTTTATATAGCCCTGACCACCAGGAGAAGTTACAGTGCATCAGTGAACGTGTGATTAAGCTGAACTTCAGCACATCTACAGGCTGCCATCACCACCTGCCTTTGCTGTTTGACTACTTTCATTTATGTGTTATTTGTGTCACGGTCCATGGCTCACTTATTGCTCTTCATCAACCCTATATGAAGTAAGTAATTTGCATCGAGTAGTAATCTTAAATATTTTTTTCAAGCTAAGTCTACTACTGGTGTTACTTCTACCATTGATCTAAACCAGTCAAAAAAGACCATCAGCAATCACTGACCTATAATTCCCTAAACTATTCAATTCAACTCCCAATGAAGGCTGAATGATGATGGTACAGGAATCTTTGTGGATATGAGGTGTGAACACATACATAGATGAAAGTTACATACTGTGTGCAGTAGAGATTCCCCTGCAAATGCATCTCATATTTGTACATGCAGGGATGGTGATCAGTAATTACTTGAACGTTTTACGCATTTGACCATTTCAGCGTACTGTAAATTGCAAAATGATAAGTGCAAAGGTTTATTGCGTTTTGATTTTTACATCCAATGTGAGTAGGAGTTCTTGCCTCACAAATACATGTATTTCTGCAGAATTCAATGCTGTTTACAAACGATGAAGGTTTTAAGCTTCTATGTTGACAGTGGCATAGCTATGAGCTCTCAAAGTTTGTATGTTTTTAAGGCAATTCCGATAATCTCTATGGTGCAATTTTTTTGTCTAACACCATACAAGCATTTTAATTGATGATGCTTTATAAGGCTAGGTATGATGTATTTCCTGTGGTACCTTAATTGCTTTGTGCTACACCTTGCAAATAGGAACCCTTTTTATTAGTATTGCAGGAAGACCACCTCGCCAGGCATGGAGCAAAGATCAAAACTCTCTTGAATCTGTATACTTCGGAGGAATAAACCCAAGGCCATCGAGTACGGTAAGTTCATGGAAGTACTTACCAATTTGTCACCTGCACAAGTTTCAACCTGCATTTGAAACAATTGACTGATTGAGAAGCCATTGAATCTACCAACCACTTGGTCACTGCTACACATAGTAAAAACCATCAGTAACAACAACACACTTTGAAGACAGTGTATATGGAAGGAAAAAATATTCCTAGAAAAGAATAGAAGCCAAATAAAGAAAAATTATTGATTTCATGATGGTTAGGTTAACTTACAGAAAAACTGAAATATTTTTGTGTATGTATTACTCGTATATCTTAGATTTCTGTAATAAGATTGTCTGCTATGTCAATGTGAATTGGAATCAACTGCTGTTTACCCTCTTTTTCAATCCGTTTGTTAAAATTATTTTGCTTCAATGATCATAATCTATTTTTTCTGTTATTCATGAACAGTTGAGCCTGCAAAGTAGACTGGCTGGGGGTGTGAAGGTTCATGAAAACATCTGCATGTTGTTACTGTCCGCCTATGAAAGTCTGCAATGTTCCCTTCAGCCTCTTATGTCTAAACTCCCTGCATATCAACAAATATCCATTGGTGAGTGCAAGATTTATTTTTAATCACTTCATTTCAATGTAATTATATTTATACTGTGTGACATGGTTATGTGAATGTTTCTACAACATTTTAAGACCAAGGTATATATTTATACATATATGTTCTTTCTTTCAGATTATATTGATTGTAGGAAAAAGCTGAATGATATAAGTGAAAAGATAAAAGTAAGAAATTGTTTTATTCTTTTAATTTCTACTGCATACTGCATATGATGCTTTTTTTTCTCTCTCTCTTTTTTTTATTTTTTTTTATTCATTTGTGGAGTGCAAGTAATGGAACAAACATTATTAAATTGTTTTAATTATTCTGTTTGTAGAGTTTTAAAGAAGAAGAAGAATTTCTTCAAACTGCTCAAAGTGATGTGGCAACCCTGTGTGCTGAAAATGTAATAATGTGGCAACAATACATTGAAATTGTCACCTTGAATGAAAAAATCACCCATCAGTTGGCCAAAGAACACCATTTGCAAAGGGTAAATATTTACATTGCATTATGGTTCTGAGCTATCATATAGAAAATGAAGTTTCTCACTTCAAGACACAGATTATGTTGAAGGGAAATAATTACATATAGGGGAATATTGTATTGTAATTTCAAATTATTCACCTTAAAACATTCTTACACTCACCCACCCACCCAACAAATGAAGTAAGATGAGATAAAGAAAATGAAAATAAAAATGAAAAACAATTTGAAGAGAACATGACTATTTTTTATGCAAGAGTTTATTGAAGATGTTTCCGCAAATGATTATTTACACACATTGTTTAAAGTCAGTGTTGATAAACAGAAAGAAATTATATGTTCAGTAAGTATATGAATTTAAAACATATAGAGTTTTAAATACTTTAAGTGTTACAGTAATAGACTGATTATAGTATTTATTGAAGAGTTTAACCCGTAGTGTATATTTTTTGTGTGCTTTTGTATCATTTGGAGGTTAAATGATTGATAATATAATTTCAGGTTAAAAGATTTTCTGAGGGTTTCTTTACCCAAGAACACCCTAAGCAAGCTGCTACACATTGTTATGATGCCAGGTAAGTAGAATTGAGGTAGAATATTTCAGATTAAAGAACAATTATATAAATTGTATTTGAATGTGTATTATTTCATGCATCAAATTGCTTTTACTGTCGTACATATGTCAGTCTGAAAACAAATTAAGTTGTTATGTAAAATAGATAAATTGTTCTTTCTAACAAAAAAGTAAAAATAATTCTTAAGAAAACCCTCGGTTCAGTTTCCTGTTTACTCGGTGACAACAAACGAACATGTTCCATTTTGGCATATTTTTTCTACAAGCTTATATACCTCGACCGTTGACCGTTCATTCGTTTGTTTGCAATTTCTTTTTGTTAGATATGCGATTTTCGAGATATAATTAAAGCCACAGTAAACTTTTATTAGAAAACCCTACTTCAAATGTGTCGAGTATGTTATTCAATATTGTGCACTGAAAGAGTTTTGATTATAACTAGCCGAATACACCAACTTTAATTAGAGAAATATCACGTCAAAAACGGCCACTTTCCTGTCCATTTGTAGGGGCAGGTGGAAATGTTTTCACCTCACGGGTGTGTAATCACATGTCGTGTGACGCGAGGGTTTTCTTGAGAATAAGTTTCAATTTTTTGGCAACATACAGTTTACTAAAATATTGAAAGTTATAGTTATACTTTCTTGTTAGAAAGAACCTATTTATTTTATTGTACATGTACATTGTAAGGTAAGGCATACTTGGAATCAATAAGAAAGTAAATTGATATATTTTATGTTTGCTTTTCTGTGAGTGAATATGAGTTGGAAATACATTCCCAAACACTACTATTGACATAACTGAATTATTACATGCATGAAGTAAAATGTCTAAATAAATTAGTATGAGTTCTTCTATGAATTTTCTGTAGCACACACAGCCATGCTGACCTTGTGACACTAATCAAAGCATCAGAATACTTCAATTCTTTTCCTCCATTGATGGCTGAATGTACAGAAATAGATGGCGATCCTCTCACAACTCCCATTATTTTCGAGGACGTATTTTGTGACATTCATCCTGTTAAACAATGTAAGTGGCTACTCAGTATGTCTAGCCATTATTAAAAGATAATTGAGATACATATCAATTTATAAAAATAGCATTGAAAAAATATTGCCACTTCAAATTTATTTTTACAAACTTGCATGGCTTCATTTGTTATTCTAATTGGTTAAGTAGATAATTTACATAATGATAGATTTCATTTAACATACGCAATCATTATTCTTGTTTGAACCTTCACGTTTTATTCTAGTTACGACTTCTCCTAAAGATGTAACATTGCGTCGGGATCGCACATTGAGTCAATCTTCATATTCTTCACTTGAAACAGATTCTACCTCATCACCAAAGTTCAAACGATCTTCAAAACTTAATTTCATTAAAAATATAAAGCCAGAAACATTCAAAAGACCTTCAAATTTTGAAGATAATGTTAAAGGCAGCGTAGCTGGTTATAAAGATCCCAAAGAATGCACCCTCGTAGGGTATCGTAAACGAGATTCCAATACTTTTCAACCAATCATGGAACTGGGAACACTAAGTCCATCACTCATTAATACCTCCAGCCAAAAAGAATTGAAAGTTAGCTCAAGTAACAAACCTCCTTTGCACAATGCAGCTTCCATGCCCACCCTTGTTGGTCAAGCCAGTTTAGATCACTCAAATAATACTGGGTCTATGCCTGATCTTCACAGAGCTAATTCTTTTCGGACGAGTAGAGGGTCAAAATCCAAACATACAGTGTCATCACTCGCAACAGATAAATTATCTGTTGCTAGTCTCAAACTGGACGAAAAGAAACCTACGATTGAAGACCCCAATATTTCTTCTAACTCAGGGAACATAAGTTCTGATAAAGAAACAGATTCTGGAGTTGCCAGTACCTCAAATCCCTCCATATGTAATGATAGTAGTCTCACAGAACGAAAAGATGATGTGAGCTCTCTCACTGATGTTTCTAACAATGAAAGTGAAAAAGAAAGACTTACAGAAACAAATGATGTAGTGAAAAGATTGGAAAATGATTTAACAGAGGCAATAGGTGATAGTGATGAAATAGATGGACAAAATGAGAACTGCTCTTCAAGTAAAAGCTCATCACCAAACAGTGATGTTGATATACCCATCAATGGCATAGAATTAGATCCTGATATATCAAATGATGAAATATTAGAGCAGTTAGGGGTCAAACATGGTGATGATGATCATGATCAAGGGACAAATCATGAAAAACATGAAACTAATGGTGCTGCAAATGATATTGGTGCTCAGGAATCCTCAGACAGCTTCAGAGAGCTGTCAGTAGATGCAACACATTCTGATGCTATAATGTCTGAACGCTGTACTTTAATGGAGTTGTTAACAGAGGAATTCACAAATACTCAGGATAAAAGTAAAGCTGATAAAGTAGGCATTGGTAGACTGGATGTAGTCACTGACCAACCAAGAAGTGAATATAGTTTGATGCCGCAATCAGGAAGTCCAGATCGATCACATCTTCTTGTTTCACCAGTTGCTGACGCTACAATCAAGTAAGTATTTGTGCATGATGTATGGTACTGCATAGATCCTGGGTGGAAGGGGTATCCCCAGGAGTGTTTTTTTAATTTTGATACCATTCATGTTTGTTCTAATGCTATACCTGCCGAACTCAACCCCCATGCTCAAAATCCTAATCAGCCACCAATATGCGATAGTCCGTCAAAGATGAGCCACAAGCCCACCTCACTACATCGGCATTATTATATTGATAAATATGGTATGTTTATATGGTCCTCAATGATGGTATGTTGGAGATCTATATTAGCATGCCATATTTATTAAGTGAAACAAATGTAGTATGATGCCTGCTTTTATCTTGACATGGGCCTATGAGATATACATGTATGTTAATGGATGAGTGTCACATTCTTCTATTCATATGCTCAATCTACTTTTGCAAACACCAGATCATTGGCATCTTTGTCACAACGTAGGGTACTTTTCTCAGCTCCTTTGGGAACATACAGCACATTGCATTTGTAGCGCAAACATGCTTATCATATGTTAACTCATCCAACACGTCACCTATTCAACTGGTAGGTAGATACTACCAAACTTGTTAGATATGGTATTAGATATGGTATCTTTATAACTGTTCCCCGTCCCTCAGATTTTTTCATTTAAAGTATCCTTAATTTTTGTTTTCAAGCCTGGAAATAAACTTGAATTTCATTCTCAAAAATCACTGGGAACCCTGTTGAAACAGTAGATCATATCCTCTTTTGTGCTTAATTGTAGCAGAATGGGTAACTTTTGAGATTGAAACTGATGAATTTAATTAGACCAATGAATCTGTAGATCATGATGACCAATCGAAACCTATGTGAAAAAATCCTGTTATATTGATATGAAGTTATTTTGTAGTGTGATATATAAGTGTTGATATTGAATACTCTAATGTATGTGCTTCATAATTCAATTTACACTATTTTGTAAGTTTTTCTTGAAGATATATTGTTCACTGAAATTATCTTTTAGGAAAAGAATATGTCATAATCTTTAAGATGACTAAGCTTGTTGTTATTTGATGTTCAATCACACTTTTTTTTTAAATCATCGAACGTTGAATTTCTTTTCACAAAGGTTTATTCTTCGTTTTCTTGGTTTCTTCATACCAGTACATAAATCCGTATTGCCAAATGCTATTATTCAGTCTTATATGCACGTGCAAAGTATAGTCTGTAATAAAATCAATAATTAAAAAATAATAATTTCATAATAATCAAAGTGATTACTGTTACTGTAGAAAATAATTTGGTGGCAATTTTAAAAATTCTTTTCTTAATTCCATTCTCAGTAAAAAAAAATGAGCACAATGCCTAGGGAAATTCACTCATGGACCAGGGGCTGGCAAATCTGAAAAGTAGTTGGTGAATATTGTTGACTTACAAAGTGACTGTATTCTGTCTGGTAGACCATGAACTTTTATTATCAGCTATCACAGCCAATTCTCTTATAGGAAGCGCAGCTCTGTGCTTTATGGAAGTCTCTATTTCATACTTAATCTAAATTGCTTAATTAAGCTGTTCCTTTTTTCAGTTTCATCACAGCAAAAGAAAAATTGCGCAGGAATATGAACTACACAGGTCATGTATACAGGTAAAAATTTAAAGCTTTGTTTCAATAAAATCTTCCAACATTTGAAGACTCCTATATGAAATAGGACAATCATCTGAATAGACATATTATATATCTATTTTCTAATATATGCCACATTATATTCACAGTGATTTTCCAAGCCAGGCATCAACTATACCTTATTTTTGGCCACCAGATATGATAGATGAGGAAGATGAAGGAATTCATCTTATTGTATGTGTCCATGGTCTTGACGGTATGATTTTTTTCTAAACAATTGACCAATTTCAAGTGACATGTGACACTATAATGCGCGCATACTAGATCGAAAACATTGTGCATGTGCCGGGATAGCCATAACATTGTACTAAATCCCATCAAGAAACTTCAACTTTTGAGCTGTCTTCTCTGTAAGAAATACTTGTTGTTACCCCAATGTAGCTCCTGCGAAATTTTGCTGTGTATAAAATATTCCTTTTGTTATTGTAATTTATTATTTGTGTTATTTCTCAATGTATAAAACATATTTCCTTGTAATAATATAACAAACAAATGGTTTAGTTTCCCTGGCTTTTTAAAATAGACTGTCACAGCATCAAAAGCTCACAACATTCTTACCTTGACTGAAGCACTTTCTGCTCATTTAGTTTTGCACTATGTTGAATTACTTCTGTGTAACATAATATCGAGAATGTTTTTAAATACTATCATTTTCCAAAATTATCTCAATGATTTTAAATCATCTGTATTTATTTAGGAAATAGTGCTGATCTGCGCCTGGTTCGTACGTATTTAGAGATGGCTCTACCAGGAAGCAGACTGGATTTCCTCATGTCTGAACGAAATCAGGTAAGGTGTGAATCATGTTATTAAAGTGTTACTATTATCATTATTTTCGTCGCATTGGTTGTCACTCATGTTTTGTGTTCAAAAATTCTTTATAGCCTGATACATTTGCTGACATAGATGTGATGACCGACAGACTAGTTGCAGAAATTCTGTATCACATAGAAATGTACGGTATGAAACCAGCAAGAATAAGGTACATTTGAGCTATTGGACTAATATATTTACAGTTTCAAACATGTATATAGAATTTTATTACATGTGATCTTTTGACATAACTTTGACAAGTTATATATTAGATTTATACTTTCAGTTTTGTAGGCCATTCACTCGGTAATCTTATCATTCGCTCAGCGTTGTCAAGTCCGAAGTTGGCACCCTTGCTTCCTCGATTGTACACACTTTTGTCACTTTCTGGCCCTCATTTAGGAAGTCTGTACAATAGTAGTGGTTTAGTCAACATGGGTGAGTCATTGTTAACTTTACACCCTTTAAGGATGTGTTAAAATATGAATGTTCAAATATGAAATGTAACATTTAGACCATTGCAGTGCATTCGTGTACATACGGAGCCCGTGTGTCCCATTGTCAAAAACGAAACTAATAATGTTTTGCATCGTCGGTTTTCACGGGTTTTTAATTCACACTACCTTACCAGTCCCTGTTCATATAGCCGTGAGATATGACGATGAATGTTTTGTGGTAAACAATCTTTTGCTATAATGTATTTTTGCACACCTGGTATCATCATTGAAAATTTTATTGGGGAATCTTTTTTGAAGTTGATTTACTATGCATAAAGCTGTGTTGTAAATGGGACACACAGGCCTCGTGTGTACATTGTAGACAGGCTCCCTGTGCAATGCTCTATCATTCAAACATCGACATTTTTTAATTATTTTCTTTGTATATTTCTGTCACTGCTTATTATTCCAAAAAGACTAAAATGTACATAAATATATTTATTTAAAATTCAAAGCAATAGCTTCCTGTTCACAAATGAATAAATACTACATTCAGTACATTGTTTCCATTTTTTAAGGTAATGATTTGAGATGCAACAGTTCCTTTATATTGAATATTTGCTTATATTTATGCTTTATTACAATACAAGATTGCTTTGATGCCAAAATTTAAAAATAATTATAAAAAGGAGAATGTTAGCTTTTGCGCTTGATTTTATTAGGTATGTGGTTCATGCAGAAATGGAAGAAGTCTGGTTCATTACTTCAACTCTCGCTGAAAGATCACCCAGACCCGAGACAGTCTTTCTTGTATAAACTCAGCCAAAAGCCTGGTAAATCAGTACAATATATCAAATGTTTTTTTTAAGATTATAACTATGGTAACAAGTGCAATATGCAGAGAATCCCAGTAATAAAACCCCAAAAGGGTATTATGAAAGTGTGTCATTTTTAATTATCACCAAATTTTAAATTAATATGTGGCAATCAATTTTTATAGAAAAACCATAAGAATTTTATGCCTGATATTATTTCTTCTAGGTTTAGAATTCTTTCGAAATATATTATTAGTAAGCTCACAACAAGACAGATATGTGCCATACCATTCATCTAGAATTGAGCTTTGTAAACCTGCACTAAAGGATTCATCTGGCTTAGGTAATCTTTTTCTCTTCACCTTTTTATCAATATATCATACATATGTATGTATTTACCAATAACTTATGTCTCATGATTATTGTAAATTGAATAACAAACATTTAAAAAATTTCAAGTTTATTTAATTTTGCTGAGCGCTTTCGAACATAAAGTTCCTCATCAGAGCTAAAATATCTAAAGGTAGCCAAAAATATAAGAATGTCTTGTGCTTTTATAAAACAATTTGTATAACATAAATATAGGTTAAAATACATTTCGTTGTCAAGAAGTAAAAGAACAGGCAATGTAATATAAATAGGATATACAGGTATGTTAATTATAAAATGCTGGGAACAGAACTTATTCTTAATATTTACAATATTGATATATAAGTATATCAATATTGTAAATATTAAGAATAAGTTCCCAGCATTTTATAAATAACATACCTGTATATCCTATTTATATTGAACTTTGCCATGTTGTTAAACTCAATGCTGTGCCATGGTTTCATCCCAGATAAAGCTATATTTAGCGTTATCATTCCTGTATTAAAGAACAAAAAGGGCCTCCTTACTGATAAGAATAATTACAGGCCGGTGGCTCTTACCTCAGTTTTTTCAAAAATTATTGAATCGGTGATACTTGATAAATTTGTACAAAAGCTTCAATCAAGTGACTACCAGTTTGGTTTTAAGAAGAAGCACGGATCCGATATGGCTATATTTTCTCTAAAACAAGTTATTGAATACTACAACCTAAGATCTTCGCCAGTATATGTTTGTTTTCTAGACGCTTCTAAGGCATTTGATCATTTGAATTATTGGATTCTTTTTAGGAAACTGTTAGACAGAGGTATACCAAATATTTTTATAAGATTTTTTTGCTACTGGTATTTCCATCAACAGTTATGCATGAAATGGGGTTGCTCTAAGTCGGAGAAGTTCACAACTGTGAATGGAGTCCGGCAGGGAGGAATCATTTCTCCCTTATTCTTTAATGTTTACATGAACGATCTAAGTGATAAACTTAAGAATTCTGATGCAGGTTGTTGCTTTAATGGTTATTCCATGAATCAATTATTCTATGCTGATGATAGCTGTCTTTTAGCCCCCTCTCCTGCAGGGCTCCAAAGTCTTGTATATGTGTTGATTATTCAATAGGTAATACTATAATTTATAATGTAAAAAAGACAAAGTGTATGTGTTTCAAACCCACTAAGAGGAAGAGTCTGAATCTACCTAGGATATGGCTCAATGATAAAAGCCTTGAATATGTGGAAACTTTCAAATACCTAGGTGTATATATTTCACACTCCAGTAAAGACCATGATGACATGCTACACCATCGTAGCTATATCTATTCCAAAGGTAATTTCATAATCAATAGGTTTTCGTCTTGCACAAACAATGTTAAGCTTCATCTGTTCAAAACATTTTTATTCAACATGTATGGTAGCCAACTTTGGTGTAATTTTACAAAATATACTCTTCAAAAGTTAAAGGTTGCTTTTAATAATGTCTTTAGGAAATTGTTTAACATCAAATGTGGTCAAAGCATTAGTGAAATTTGTGTGCACAACAATATTGATAGCTTCAATGTGATCCTGAGGAAAACTTACTATCAATTTCGAGCTAGACTTTTTGATTCTTGTAACTCATTTATTTCTACACTAGTGAATTCTGTTTTCTTTTATTACGACTCAAGTTTTACAAGATTATGGAATGGATACTTATTTAATTTTTAATCTTTTATGCATATTTTTAAATGCAAGACTATATATTTGCTTTATATGTATATGCATGTATTATCATATGAAATAAACTTATATTATTATATTACATTGCCTGTTCTTTTACTTCTTGACAACGAAATGTATTTTAACCTATATTTATGTTATACAAATTGTTTTATATAAGCACAAGACATTCTTATATTTTTGGCTACCTTTAGATATTTTAACTCTGATGAGGAACTTTATTAATATTCTTCAACCAATTGTCTACAAATCTGACATCACTTTTGTAAGATATGATGTATTCCATGCCCTTCCGAACACAGCCAATTCTCTTATAGGAAGAGCAGCTCATATTGCTGTATTGGATTCGGAAATATTTATTGAAAAGTTCATGACAGTAGCAGCGCTTAAGTACTTCAAGTAGCTACAATGTAGCAGAAGGAAGTGACAATGTATATTGAATCACAAATACAATTGCACATGTGTAGAATCAGTGAGAAGAATCAGTATGAATATATGTACAGTATATGTGAATCATGTTTGACAAGCAAAATTAGTGATAGTTACTATGTTATGACTTGAACGTCGACTGTCCAAAAAATTCATATTTGATTTGTATGCAATGTATTTGTTTTTGGGCCGGGCAAATGTGGTTGTGAAATTTTTTCTCCCAATATGTCAGTATATATGATTAAATTTTTATTTTAATGTGCCTGACTATATCTTTATATAGTTTACGTCCAAAATGTATGCCCATTATTAAACCATCTAATAATCCAACAATTAATGAAATGTAGGATTATTTCAAATTACTTTACATAAAGTTGACACTACAAGAGTCCATGTGTATTGTAAATTATATTTTCTATGACAGCTAGTCAATTGAATATTTTTGTAACAATTTGACTATGTAATATTTTATCTGAAAATTGTATTGGCTTTACTAAATCGTCCATGTAAAAGGCTGAAATGGGTATTTATATAAAAATGATATTGTATGAAAATTATTTTAGTAATGTAATTGTAGTTATTTGATCATTTGTTGATACATGATCCACTTAGGCTCGACCTGGTCTGGCACAAATAAAATTTCTAATTTTCTAATTAATAAATTAGTTTTAAATTTAAAAGTACATGAACCGGTTCTTCACAATCATATTTAAATAAGTAATTTTGTGTGAAAAATGCTGTTCACAGCACTGTTATAGTTCAATATATATGTGAATTCTGACGTAATCCATGTTTTTAACTACAAACATGCGCATATTGATTGGTTACAGTATTTATTGTACTGAAGAACGTTTATGTGACGAACCGGATCATTTGTAAAAATAAGAGTTTCTGACAAGCAGGGTTATTACGACGGACTGGGTCATGGCAAAGTGGATCACATTCTTTTGTGCACTTGTGTTTTTGTAAACTTTGTGTTACTTGCTGTTTTAAGACTTTGCCCCTTCAATACTGTTGTATATATTTTTATGGCATATTTACTTTAGGTATTTTACTTATTCATTTTGCATTGGAAAAAATATCTGACTTGAAAACAGAAATGCTTTAGACTGTTTTCTTTTTTATCATGTAGATCTGTGATATGTTATGAAATCAAATATTTATTTGTATAAATTGGATTATTAGCATACAATTTCTCTTTATATGAATTAAATTTGATATCTTCTAATTGCCTCATTTCACTTTGAAGGCGAGCAATACATTTAGTGGTTAATATTCTGTCCATGATTGGGTTGTTAATATATATATATAGGTTACAGTGTTATGGAATCTAATAAAGCACCATTCAACTTTTTTATTGATTGATTTGATTTTTTAATTTATCACTAAACAGGACAAACAAATTATATATTGTTCTGACACCAATTTTAATCCACTAATTTAGCCTTTATAAAAAAAAATCCTGGGACACCTCATTGTTAAATTATTGGAAATGATTCACACTAAAATACTGCACCATGAGAATATTTGTGTTTCTAAAAAAATCGGAAAGATGCTCACACTTGCAGAAAATTTCTAGATTTTCAGACTAAATTTGTAACATATAGTCTAGCATATTTTGGTAGAACTTAAAAGGCTTGTGGACAATGATTGGAACAGCAGTTTTATATGTTTTTGGAAACATTTAAATAATCTCTAGATAGAGCTATATTAGGTCAAGATTTTACATCCAATCACTGCATCAACAGCAATGTTGTTGATTATCCTATTGTATTTGGATATTGAGTTTTGTTTCCTTCAGTGACAGTGAGTTAGGTCAGTGGCAGCCCATACTAATGCTAATTTCTCTTATGTTTTAATTTGGCTTTACCTGGTCAAAATGTGTATGCAAATTTACAATTTAAAAATGGTGAAATTTCTATAGTCAATTCATTTAAACAACTACAATAAATAGTAAAACTAGATCAAAAGTGTTCAAAGAACACTGCGTCGCTAGAACGACGTTGACTTATGGACAATTAAGATAATATATTGAAAAAATGTATACTTTTACAATCAAGAAATATATGAATTTGAAGAGAAAACATCAGAATGAATCAGAATCAATATATCCAGCATAAAGCTATTTGTGTTGCCATACAATAGTACTGGATAACAAGATGATAATCAATATCAGTTTCAAATCCAATAATCAATTTTGGTGCTTGGTTGAAATATTGATTTTTTCTTGCTGGCTGAATAAGATGCATAATATTATGGAAAAATGAAACAGCTTTGTTAATATGATCTTTTGATGCAATAATTCTGTGATTATTGTAGTTTAATTGGGACCGTTTGAGTACTACGTTCAACGTTACTAGTAGACTTACGTCATACGTTATACGCACACGGGTATGACGTACACGCACGTTGTAAACATACTAAATGCATTGAATATCATTAAAAATCGCATCACTTCGGTGTCGCCTCATACCTCATAGTCGTGTAAAGTTTGAACGAAATCTGTGGAACGGTAAAAGCTCTAGCTTGTCCGGAGACATACATAGATACATAGAAACAAAGTGATCACAAGGCATTTCAATTCAATTCAATTCAATACAGTTTATTGATTTCTTCGCATTACATTTAATGTCAATAGAATTATTATCAATAAACATTTAAAAAAACAAAAAATATACATTGAATATATTTTAACAACATTAAAAATACAGTCATAAAATAATACATTATATAGTGATTAATAAATAAATACAATATTATTGCTAATTTTGTAATTTACAGCTACTGAAGCGACGCAACTACTACATGTACTACAGGCACCCAGAAGCTGTCCAAACTGGGGACGACGTACGAGAAAAACTGTATCCGATTATGGATTAGATTGTAATGATGATCAAGAGTATTAGGTGGCTATTCTGTTTAAAGCACACATTTCCTCACTTGTTGTAATGAATATTGTGTTTTCCTTGATTATTTCTGTATGAAATGTGTCATATCATGTCTTATTTAAACAGATAAATCTTGGCATCGTGTCTTCTTTTTTCAGTCTTACAAGATACGGTTTAAGAAGAAACGGTGATGTTTTAGTTGATCACCGAATTAGCGGGGAGTAAACGGACAAATAGACTGGTGAAAACAAGGACATTTCACCATAATTATACAATATAGTTGAACATTTTTCTAAATATTTGAAAATAGACTGGAAGAGACTAATGAATTGCTCTAAAATGGGAGTAAATAAGAGGCATACACGCTCAAGATCAGAAAGAGTATCTATGGATAATAACTATCCTAGGTAGGATCTAGATCTAGTCTAGTTTGTCAAAAGATGTCCGACCTCGATCATCAAGACATCTTCAGTCTTCAAGTACAGTACAGCTGTTTGTTTGTTTGTTGCGTCGCTTCAGCCCAGCTGCTGAAGCAAGCATTGCGTCACAGGGGCAATTTATAGACTAAAATATAAGCTAAACCTAAACACTAAGGAACTCACTCACGAAGTACGGAGTACTGAGTCAGTACTCCGTACTTCGTGAGTGAGTTCCTTAGTGAGGCGACACTGAAGTGATTCGATTTTGGGCACTGCCAATTAAATTGTGCTTTCTAGAAGCCCATTTATGACATTTTTACTGATATTCAATGCACTTAAGCCAGCAAGAAAAATCAATATTCCAACCAATTAAGCAGCAAATATTGATTACCGTATTCAATTTCTGCGTTTTGTAGCCTAGGCGTTTATTGTTTTCAAAACATGTCTAGCAAAGGTAGCTCGAGGCACCTATTTGAAGGAGGCGTTAATTGATGCTAAATGATTTCACACCTTAAATTAGACACACCTGCGGAAGCCACAATAACTTACTCAAGTAACTTCAAATAAACGCCTCCACTTGCTTCCAAGTGTATAATTACAGCGATTAGTGTGTGATCCCACTCTTAACGTTATGAACATTATTTCCTTTTGGTAATTATATACATATTCATATAATGGTGAAGATAGTCATATCCACGGTAGTTTCAGCTTTAAAATGATATGTTAACTATCAAAATCGGACTTATAATAACTAAGTTGCAAGCAAACAACCACATCGTAGGTAATAAACATACTAATCAACTTGGCGCCAGCGGTATTCTCTTTGATAAGCGCCGGCTTTGAATAGGCTTTAATAATACGAGGGAGGCGGTGATTGATTTAAAATTGTGTCTAACCCGGCGTCTATTTGAGGGGAGGCTACAATTTGGGTAGAGGCTACAAAACACGGAAATACAGTATTGGGTTTGAAACTTATTGATTATTAGCTGTTATTCAAATACATATACATGTAGTACTATGGCAACACAGCCCGGGGGGGAGGGGGGACGGGGGCACATGGGGGTTACTTGAGTAAGTTATATTGTGGCTTCCGCAGGTGTGTCTAATTTAAGGTGTGAAATCTACACCGTATAACATTCAGATAATGAAAAACAATTGCCGCGGTTATCCAATCAATGTCTTTTGTATATACGTATTACACCTATCCTCTGTCCAATTGACCGTCTTTTTTCACCTTCTAGACAGCACCCTTGACTATCATTGACTAGCAGTAATAAAAACACGAATTGTCTACAACTGTTACCATTTTTTATTTAACCCTGCAGTGTGTACATGTTTATATCTCATGTCTTTGAAGGTTGCAAAAAATCATTTGATCGGCTCTTTAGACCCTAATTTTATGGCCTTGATCAGCACTTTTGCCCTTCAAAATGAGGCACGGGCTGAGGCCCCCACCATTTTAACCCCCATGTGCCCCCCCGGGCTGTGTTACCTAGAAGTGACTGAAACTGTTACGTAGTGTTGCGTATAAGAACTAATGTCCAATTTATTTATTTTTAATTCTAGTTTATAGGGAGCGACTTGTGTTTTAGATTAAAAAAAACTCATTTTCATTAAAGCATATTGGTTTCAGTATGGATAGTGAGTTGAATCAAGAAATGGGAACTAATGCTGTGGATAATGTTGAAAATGAGATTCTACCTACAAAATCACCAAAAGCTACAAAAAAGAAATACAAATGTGCAATGGGACGAAATTGGGATTTTGCACGAACGATGAAAAAAAGCGCAGGTGGCAGACAAGCAAGGCGATTTGAAAATTGTAAATAAAAAATTTCACCTTTAGACTTCTATTTTTTTTAAAGTGTATCTGTTAGCATTATTTGAGCTTTTCTTTCTTATTTATTTCAGTGAACTCCCTTCTCCATCTTAGTGAAAAAGACGAAGTTGAAGAAGATGAATTTCCAGATTTGATTGAACCTCATTTCTCTGTTTTCACAGAGCTCTTAATGGAGCATGATAAAATGAAACTTTGGAATGATTTTGTAAATCGTTCAGAAGAAGACCAGAATATTATTCTTAATTGTATTCAACAAGGGAAGTATGATTCTTATGGTCTTGATGTCACGCAAAATGAGAAACAATTTGATAGATTGAATTCCAATAGCTCTGCTGATAGAAATGGATGGGATTTGGTTGAAGATGTAGATCTGCATGACAAGAGAAGAAGTAAGTTGAATTACAAATATAATGAATATCATGATCAACTATATAAGCTCCTTATTAGAATCTCATTTTTTTCTTTGGCAAGATTTTCGACAGGCCTAATTATGAAAAGATCTCTCAGTTGGTCACATGACTTGAGCACTGCTGTCATATGATCCCCGCCACTGAATTGTGGTCATGTGACCAACTGAGAGGATCCTCTCATAAGGTCATATTAAAGCTCCTGAGAGAAGAGCGAAAGTCTTGTCAACTAACAACAACTAACTACGGTATATAGTTGATCATAATTTTGAGTAATGGAATCTAATATAAATACCAGTTGTTGACTATATATCATTTTTTTTTTTTTGAAAAAACATTTTATTGTATCTTATTTGGTACATTACTAATTCACATTGTTTTGTGTTGAAAATAATCTCGATATGTACTTTTTTCTTGCACATAATATTTTTTTAAATAATTTAAGTGTATAAATACTTAAAATTGAATAAATGACAGATAATTTGAATAGATAAGTTGCTTTTTATTTGATATAAATTTTTTAATATTATTTTTTAGAACATCCAGCTTTTGCTGCTGAAGAGTGCTTTAAAAAAATAGATGCCAAGCTTCGATCGTTTCTCAAAAGAAAACATGTGCCATTTGTAAGTGCTGTTTTTTCCTTCAAATGGATTTTTTTGTAGAAATTGTGTGATGGTTTAGTTTAGTTATACCATGTGTCCGTACTTGAATGTAGGTTTTTTAGGTTTGGATGTTACATTTTCCTCTAGGAACCTTAGGCTTGCAGTCAGACGTTTCGCTGTTGTCCCAAAAGTGTCAACAGTGCTACTTACGGCTGCTATTCAGCAAACTTGACAGATCTTTATTGTTTTCAATGTTGGTTTGTGAGAAAATTCAGATATCGGTCGTGTGAGCTCTGAGGGTGTGAGGGGGTTTTCTATAAAGTTTAGGGGTTGAATAATCATCATCCTGCTTCAAAACACAAATCATGAAATGTCTAAAAAGCAGGGCGAATGTACTAATATCGTGTGGCGTTCTACGATAATTACGGGACAACATTTTTTGCAACAGAGCGCAGGTGTTTAAGAAAAATCATGGCTAGCACTGTCTTTTGTTGGGTATATAATTCTTCATGTAGTCAATTCGTGTGTAACTGTGATGGTTTAGAAACAAGGCTCATGACTATATGTTCTGACAAATATACGTTAATACCAGGTCATTGACATCATTGTAACACAGCATTCAACAAGGACAGAATGATTTTTATGGTCTTCATGTCACGCAAACTGAGAAGCAATTTCATTATCACCTTCCAGTAGCCCTGCTGATAGCAATGGGTTAGAAATGAATTATATTTATCACTAGTGTGTTCATTTTTCATGGTGGTCTAATGAATCTCATGTTTATATTTGTAGGGCACATTGCAATATCTGGAGGATGACATAATCTCATTCTTTACCGATTGCCCAACTTCTGTGTTGATTTCTCGGCCATCAACTAGTTTTGAGAGAATGATGTTGCATGCATTATGCCAATATCTTGATCTTTCCCACCACAGTGAGTACATGTTCTAGACCTTTATTTCCACTTTCAGGAATGCTTAATTTCATATTTTAGTAAGATATATTATGTTGAATAAGATATAGAGGGTAAATGAAATATTTTTCATGAATCATTTTTGTAATAATAGTTATTAATTTGTGCCAATTTTACAACTTTCATGTCAATGTAATGGAAATGGCTACATGAGTGGAATTTAATGATTAAAAATTAAACAGATGCACATGTTTTACATTCACGGTCATGTAGATAATTTGTGTTCTGCAATGGGGGTATGAAATACTATGAGTGCAAAAACATTTTTATACTGTGTAGGCACTCGCGCCATGATCTGAATTAACTTTATCTCCAAGCTTAACCTACATTCATTATTGTGAACTTTGTGTTTTAGGCTTTGACAACAACTGTGGAGAAAGGCATATGGAAGTTGAAAACAACAATGCTCATTTTATACCACCTGCAGTAACTTTAACACAGTATCTTGAAAAGAAAGATCGTAGATACTGACAAATAATATTAAATGATATTTATGAAGAGCATGTACAATAAATATCCTCAATGACAGGAGATTAACAACGGAAAAGATTAATCACCGAAAATTTCCTCATCACCAATTAATAATGTGGGTAAATTTTGGAGATAACGATGGAAATCCTCTTCAATGGAAGGACATGTGACTGCAATTTGAGTTTCCTTGTTGAACATATTCACTGTATATGAAGATGTTAGCGCTATGTTTTAAATTTGTTTAGGTGTTCAAGGAATTTATTAATATATTAATATAACATGTTAATTGTCTGGATAGTTTTTGCTTTGTGAGCATTATACTTTATGTTGGAAATGGTCTTCTGAAGATTGTAATAAATGTATGGACTGAATATTTTTTCTGAGTTTAGCATTAAACTTTGTATTTACTAATGTTGTTACAAGTCTTAAATATTAAAATGAAATGATATTTTTTCATTGTTATTTTGTGCGTGCGTGTGTGTTATGGGGGATGATGGTACTTTTGTATTTTCCCATGCATATACTTGTAGTGTACACTACTGGCAATTTATAGACAAAAAATAAGACCTCAGTGAGGTGACTAAAAACCTTACATATAGGTAGGCTTGTTGCTAGTGGCGTCTTATGTTTATAAATTTTCTAAAAATTGCCCTAATTGTCACTCAATGACTGTCTGCTTCCTTTTATAACTTATCATAAACTTTCTTATGCTTAGAGACTTAGAAGAAATTAAAGTAAAATTACATCAAACTAAATGAAACACTACAACAGAATTAACAAAACTATTCTAATTATATGTCCCTCTCTTAGAGAGTGGACCCCTGTGATGTACACGGCCTACGGGCTCACTGACACTGGCTGTGCAAGTCTGCCTAGTGGTTAATTTAACAATTTCTTCCCCGTTTGTGTGTAGTGTACTTTTGACGTAAGAATGAGTGAAAGCTCTCGTTGTATCGGTGAACTATCGATCGTCTGAAACTTTTACCAACAAACATGGTGGAATAAAAGCAAAAAGTGACGTGTCAAGTTATATATTTGATCAATTCTGCATGCATTGGCCATTCAATTGTATAAAAATAACATTGTATAGCTTAATAATCTATCTACAGATGTAATAGACGTCATCATTAATCATACACCATGATATCTGACCTATTAATTGCAGGGTTAGTTGATTTTTTTCCCATAAACACATGAACATTCATGACATGAGGGGGAAATAGACCTATTTTGACATGTGAGAACATCAGAATAGCCCTTGATTTTTTATGAGAACTGAGAATGGGGGTCAATTTCCTTTGAGAATTGTGAAATTGTGACAGCGCTACCCCCAGATATGGATGAAGGGGGACAGACGCCAGAGGGTTGCACCTATGATGTACATGAATCTCTGACACTGCCTGTAAGCAGTCTCATTATTTTCAAAAGCTTGTAAATTGAAAAGTAAGCGCCAAATTCATAAGGATGTACAATGTACATGTATGTTAGAAAGCTTAGCATAAATTATCATGCTCATGTTCTGACACCGACAGCTAGGTACGTACAATGAACTCATAATTTGTTTGATTATTGCTTCAAGGTAATCATTTGTGCAATATTTATTTCAGAACCTTATTGGTCAATGCAGGGGCTGTTCTTAACTTTAAATTGTAAGTACACATAGTAACTTAATTTCTTACGTTACACTTTCTATTCTTATTGTTATGAAAAATCTGCGTAAATTGTAAGTACACATAGTAACTTAATTTCTTACGTTACACTTTCTATTCTTATTGTTATGAAAAATCTGCGTGAACTCCATATACATGTATAACTTTGAAGAATGCATGGTTATAAGTAAATAAGTAAACTGGTTATGATTTATGTTTAAGAAAACAGTCAGTAATTATAATGTAAAAGTGGAATGATTCAAAGTAAAAGATGTTATAAATTCATATTTATTTCTTCTAGGAAAAGAAAATCTCAGGTTGATGATTTTGGTGTTGAAAAAGAACTTACAACAGGTATGAGTATTTTTGTTTTATAATACCTTAAATTAAACACACTAACTTGGTCTGAGTCTCAGTAGTTTTATTATTAAAAATATATTATAAAACGTTCTAATTCTTTAATGTTATCTCTGAATGGAGGCACAATTTAAAAAATGTCTGAGACAAGTAGCAGTGTACAGCATAGGGGTGGGGTGAAGCTTCGAACCTTTGTTTGTCTACCTATACCTTCAAAGGTAACTTTCACAACTTCAGGGCGACGCTAATTTACTTTTCGCTCATGCATGGTCAAATAAGCATCATCACGGTCATCGATCTCATTGTAGAAACAACATTTAAATCAAGACTTGCAAATATTTATTATCTGAACATGAAACAAAGGCACCCTTAAGATCAAGCGTTTGTTACATAATTAACTGGCTTGTAGTTATTTACATAGCCTGGTTACAGGTGGCGAGTTGTTATGTAGCTGATCATTTAACAGGTAAGTAGGAGACCACAGTAAACAATGTGTTTATAAACACAAGTCAAAGAATGACTTAACCCCTTGCCAGGGGCAGCACAGATCAAACATGAAAGTGAGCTGCCAATTGGTCCTTTAAGGTGAAAACTTGAGTAGCGTTTAAATTTAGGCCTAATGATCAAAAGTCTAGTTACGCAAGTTCCAAAGTCAAGTGACCATAGTACCAGTGTGTTTTGTCTACCCAATTACGTACTACTTAATGATCGCCTCCTAACGCAAACTTGACCACAACACTTGTGGCGGCATCATCAAAGGCAGTACTTGTACCTGGCTGGTGTGCGGCATCTTAAAAGACAACTAATCATGAACTGATTGCCTTGTGATAGAACTAGAGGTGAGCTGTTTCGGTGACCATTTTAGAAAGGTGGTGACACAAACAGAGATAGGTTCTATTGTGTCTGACATTTTCCTGTTCAACATTTATCGCCAAATGTGTGTTTAAAGTTCAATATTTACTCACCTACTTATCAATTTACGTTCAAAGGTTCGTTCGGTAAAGTGTCCCGAAAGGTTCGAAAGCTAAAACCGACCGAAGGTCCCACCTCTAGTACAGCATAGAGTGCTCATTTTTCATTTGTCAATTTAAAATGGTGACCACTCAGATACTATTTCATATGGACCCAAACATATTTGAGTCTGTTCCAGATCAACAATTGGTCCATTTCTGACTTCAATAGGATTCCCTTATTGCTTAGTGCAATATTTAAAACAATTTATTTTTATTTTTCTGACCTAGAACTTTATCTATACTTTTAAAAATATGAAATGATTACACATAGAACTTACATGCCTTGAGAAATAAAAAAACAAAACACTGGTTTTGTATCTCTGGTTGTACTTTTCATTTTCATAAATGACAATAATTTGAAGCTGACAAAAGTGTGTTCAAACTTCAATGTATACAATGGCGTAGTAATCAATATCTTTATGTAAACTACTATCTTTAGTAGCAATATTCATTGTTAGTAATTTGCTACACTACTACTTAAGATTCAACAAGTTGACTACCACTGTGATCTTCATCACGGTACCTTTAATTTGACCAATGTAACTAGGTAGAGGTGGTGACGTCACATCACTATGGTTCACAGAACAGAATACATGAGGTTACCACCTACTTGAACTTCCAGAGCCAAAGCATCCAATTTACCAATGAAGAAGTCTTCTCTCAGGAAGAAGTGGACTGTAAACTGGTGTTCTTAGGTACATACATTGAGAGGAAAGATAGTTCACTGAAAGTGACCATGTATAGAAAGCCTACGCACACAGACCAGCACTTAAACTGGGATGCAAATCATCACTTTGAACACAAGTGGTTGATGATACATACTCTTTTAAGTGCAGAACACCAATAAGTGACAGAAGAAGAAACCGACACCAAGAAGTCAGCTACATGAAGCGTGTACTTAAGATCAACAGATACAAACCGTAGGCATTTTAAGATCCACCTATTAAAGAAGCAAAAGTAAGACCCTCCCTATCTAATATGAGTCACATGAGATCAAGTCCAGGAAGTTTCTGATCAGAATTTCATTTGTGAAATGTGTATCAGATGCAATCCAGAGAGTGCTCAAGAACCATTCGTTCCTGTAGTTCCACGAACACTTCAACAACCTCCTAGTCCATCCAAAAGATAAGAATAACCCAAAGAAGCTATGTGGCGTAGTTTGTGATAACTTGTCCTGGCTGCAAAGATTGTTATATTGCAAAATCAGGAAGGAATTGGAAAAATTAGACCCACACAGTACTCAGTCTCTTATCCAGATATATATGAACAGGACGGGTCTTATATCCAGTGGGGAGAGGTTGCCAAGATCGTCGGTAGAGAAGATAACTCTCACCGCCACAATATTCTTGAAGCAATGAAGATTTACCAACACCCACGGAACCTTAACCTAAACAAGGCAAGAGTATTCCCCCACCGACCCTCCTTTAGCTGTCTAAGAGGAATATCACCTGTCAGACTAAGCGTCAAAGTGACATCACTACATCCAGCTAGTATCTTTAATAAAAGGTCCCGTGATGTAGTAAATTACTTTGACCTTAGTAGTAATCAATGTTGTTCAGTTGTCAGCATTAAAATGGAATGTCATTTACAGATTGGAAATAACAAAGTTATGAGCAAATTCTGGTTGATTTGATATTGAAGAAAATCCAGTATTTCCTTTAGGGATCGTTCACAAATGACGTCACCTCATTTTTCGCCTTTTTTTACCCCCCTACCGCCCTTGTCACTTTTTGTCATCTTTGCAACACCCCCCAGGTAAGTGATGTCATCTTTGCCCCCCACCACCACCCCGTCCCCCTTACCCCTTTGTGCGCGACATGGTTTCGCGATGACATTATAAAATTGATTTAACTGTGCCGTTAGATAAATACATTTGAATTATATGCCCATAATTTAGACATCATTTTACAAATATAATTAGGATATAAAGAAAACATGGCAATGTGATTGCAGCTAGTAAATCACAACTCACTTAATAAAAAACATGTCAGAAAGTAATTTCAAATACTGTTAAATAACTACTTTTTTTCATTTTCTTTTTCAAAAGGTGACATCACCCACGTGCTAAATCCCCCCTACCCCCCCCCCCCCCCGAATTTGTCACTTTTCGTCATCTTTCGCTATACCCCACCCCCACCCCCACCCCCCACCCCCTGCCGGGTGACGTCATTTGTGAATGATCCCTTAGGTCATGATTGTACGTAACTGTAAGTGTCACATGCATTTTTTTACAAAAATGTCAACATATACCCATAACTTTTGTGCTATTTTCTTTTCAGGTGATAAAATAAGAGAATTTCTAGCCAGCCTGCAATACTTTAGAATATTTATTGGTCTTTGGAACATTTTTATAATGTTTCTCATGATAGTGTAAGTATTTTCTTTTTGAACAATGTAGATTTACGAGATCATATTGGGGGATATTTAATATAAATGCATTACAATTTTCACTTTGGTATTTATATAGTTAGTTTTTTCAGAATAATACTTGAAGTACATTCTATATAAAAATATATAAAGTAATATTTGTAATAAAAAAAGAAGGAAGAACAGAAAAAAACTACAATAATGGTAAAAACATAACATGTGTAACACAGAGAATATAAAAATCAATGTATATATCGCGATTGAGATATTATCTATGTTTTATAGATTGTGTATATTGGTATAAACGGATATTTTCTAATGTGGTCATATAAACTTATGCAAAAATAAATTGTATCCATTCTTACAATAAGTGTCTTTTTCATTTTTCTTTTCAGATTTTTTGGTCATTGATGACATCGTTGTCAGCAGAGCAACGTTTGTAAGAAACATATGACCAATAATTGACATTAAAGAAAGGATAATAACATAAAGTATATGGATAATGATTGTTCTAAACTGTACGGTGCAGGCACTGATGGTGCATAACACAGCTGGCAAATGGTTTTGAATACGCCTAAAGGAATAAAGATTTGGTATATTGGAAGCTGTAAACATGGGTCCCAGTCTCGTTAGATGGAGGCCATATATACTGTATATATACAAACACTATACATATCCCCCCCCTGATCCAGCGATGCTGGGGCCCATGGATGTAAGCAAGGTTAATGAAAACTGTGACTATCTAAACATGGAATTACTTAGCAATTTATTTGATATAGTGATATGATCTTCAATATGTTGTTTCAACATTAAATCGGTTTACAAATCATAGACCATTACAGATAAAGTGTACATGCCAATTATGCCGTAATGGTAAGTTATACTACATTTTGCAGGATATACATGCTTTCACAAGCCTGCACATGGAAATTCTATGCTACACCCACATGTGCAAATTAAGTATTTAGTTAATGCTAGAATTGTGTTAGTATGTACCAAGTCATGTAAAATTCCCTTACATTTATTTAAAAGTGATGGTCTTGTGAAGATCTAACCATGACTTCTGTATTTACACCTTTGATACATTTTACCATACTTTTATACCATATATTTAAATTTGGTATAGTTTAACATTTCTTGTATCAATGATTTTCTTAGTGAGAACGTGTATTGTTAAACAACAACCAATATTGATAGTTGAATAATTGCTTATAGCTAAATAAAATGTTAATATTCATGTTTTGTAAGTTCTGTTTTATATCTCCATGTACATGTACCAGATTCATTTAATTGCACATTCACACAAAAAATGCGCTATTGGGAATAAAAAGAAAGGTTGAAAGCCTTGCACTCTAAACTAGAAATTTGAAAGTAGATTTCCAAGTAGTTTATATTATACAAAAATATTGAGTTATTAAATGGCAGTCTCTGCAGACCCGTTAAAACGACGTTTTTTCATTCTGCCGCTGGGCGGCGCTGCAGTCGTCAGGGGTAAGGTGATCAAAACAGCGTCTCAACATTCGTGCATTCGTGTATATTAGACATTTTGAAGATGGTATTATTGTGCTCTATGTTCATAATTATGTTTTGTGACACATACAGAAATGTTCGCATACTTCTCTAGTTTTCATATATGATACTCACATTTTATTTGGAATTGAATTTAATGAGCTTTGTCCAGATTTCCAAGTTGTGTTTTTGCTTCAAACCAAGGCCGATTTTGACAGAGTGTTTGACAAGATTATCCATAAATGTTGCTTGTCCTTTCTAACTGTATACGATGCGTATGTTATCCTTGATATATACATGTCTTTCACGTATATATTCCATTGATAAAGTCCATATTTTGCTACAATTACAATGTATAAAACACTCCATTCGACATTAAATGTACAAGTCTAAGTACTCTATTTTTTCAAACGTCAAACGTAATAATAATGCTTCGGCGTTATAAATCTAGCTAAAAGCTGCACTGGCTGGTCAGATAAGTCTGCTATTTAAACTAAATTATTCTAATTATGACACATATTTGAGAAACAATGCTCAGATGCATAAATACTTAAGGCCTTTGTTATTGATACACGACGGTTTGGAATAACATGGATGAGTATTTCTTATAGAAAATACACCTCAAAAGTCGGACTTTCTGAATCGGTTCCCATACAATTATAAGGTGAATTGTGCAACATTTACCCCTGACGATTGCAGCGCCATCTAGTAGCAGAGGCGAAACTACGGTTTCACGGAGTTTGCCATTGCCACTGATGGAATTAAATTGAATACAAACTTCAAATGCTAATGGCTTGAATACTTTTGGTTAACTTTCCCCTAATACCAAACCATAATTCAATAAAACATAGTATCAACTTTCCCCTCATAAAGGCCGAGACCACTCTATACCCCTATAATGTTATTTTAAGATGGGGTTTTCTGCAATATTTTACTTTTTAGTCTTTACACAGTTATGCCCGCAGCAGCGTGTGATCTCTTTGAAGTTCAGTCTTTTTGAGGTAGTGACAGGTGCGCTAGGCTTGTTATCTCGCAAAATATACATTTTAGACCAAGTTTGTCACCAAAATACGATGCTTGCGCCAAAGAGCATTACAACTATCTCTGCTTGCGCACTCAAATCTTAATATTCTGAAATGGCATCCTACATGATAAATCGTTTTTAAAGAGGTACCTTGTACTAACAAAATGTGTCCACGCCGATTAAGTTTGTTATTCATGCGACTAGTACCGGAAGTTATTTAGGTCAATTTTCTTATAATGTGTTTAAATGGAGGGAGCTGTTAGAAATGATCAAAGTTACAAAATGTCTTTGCTTTTTTAGGACCATGCGCACCGACCAAAACCATTAATATTTAAATCTCCCCGGACGAAGTCCGAAGGTGGATTTCTTGCTTTGCTTCTGTCGGTGCATGCGTCCGCCCGAAATAAACATGCTGATAACTCGAAGACTACTTGAACTATTGACTTGCAAATTAAATATATGTCTTGTTTGAGAAAAAAAGTACCTCTCAAAAATTTTTGTTTGTACTTTGGCCTACTTTTGATGAACTTACGAGCGTTACGCAATAAAGTTTGTTACCACGCTACAGGGAGAAGTATTTGACCTATGGTCACCAAACTTCATATTTAGCTTCCTTGTACTACTCTCCAGACCTGATTAGATTTGATGAAGTTATGTGTTTTTAAAAACAAATTATTATGTAATTGTGTTTTTCTGTCTCCTGGCAACAGTTTATGACTTATCATCACCAAACTTGACATTTGGTATGTCTATATCACTCTCCTCACGTGATCTGATATTGGTGTACTTTGGCCTATTGTTACCATGCACTGGGGAAAGTATTTCACCTATCGTCATTAAACTTAACAGTTAATTGACGTTGGTGTACTTTGGCCTACTTTGACGAACTTATGATCGTTACGCAATAATTATTACGAATTTGTGTTTATCTGTCTCCTGGGAGCAGTTTATGACATATCATCACCGAACTTGACATTTGGCATGTCTATATTACTCTACTGATTTGATATTGGTGTACTTTGGCCTACTTTTAAAAGATTTATGAAATATTTGAATAAAACTATTGTTACCACTGCACTGGGATAAGTATTTCACCTATGATCATTAAACCTTACAGTTAAGTTCACCATACTAGTCTCCACGGTTGAATTGCCCTTGGTGTACTTTGGACTACTTTTTACGAACTTATGAGCATTACGTAATAAACCTTGTTGCCACTCTACAGGGAGAAGTATTTGACCTATCGTCACCAAACTTCATATCTAGCTTCGTTGTACCACTCTCCAGAGCAGATGCAGAAAATTAGATGTTGGTGTACTTTCGACCACTTTTGATGAAATTACGTGTTTTAAAAACAAATTATTACGAATTTGTGTTTATCTGTCTCCTGGGTAGACTTATGACCTATCATCACCAAACTTGTCATTTTGAAGGACTATATCACTCTCCTCACGTGATTTGATATTTGAGTACTGTGGCCTGATCGGGGAAGGGGAGATTTACGGCGTTCCCGACGACTACTTGTTTGATATGTTGTAGACAAGAAGTTTAAACTTACGATTAAGACACTTTCTGAGATGTGTCACGAGGACGCATTTTTGCAATTTAACACCAAATATTGTAAACGTTCGGGAGAGTGATTTTTACTGGTGTCTAAGTTTGCAGAATCATGAGTTGTTGGTACTTAAGAAAAATCAATATGTAAAACCACAATCTGAAAGTGCAAACATCCACGTTTCCAACAGTATATAATATGTAGGGACAGTATCAAAATGTAAGTGTATTTTAAGAAACAAGGGGACTATCAGTTTGTACGTAGCGTTTTTCTCGCAAATATTTTATTCATTTTAGAATTATTGATTTTTCATAAAGTACTGTGTTTTTGCGGCTGTGGCCTCCGAGTGCATAGTGAACCGTATTTCAATAAAATATAGTATAAAAACTAACAGAATAAAAAGTGGACTAAAGTACACCAACAATGTAATTAGATTTTGATATTATGTCGCACGCTGTACCCTGGGTTATCGTGATGCCTAGCTCATGACACGAATTAAAGAAAAATGATTTGGAGCTATTTTTTTTTAATATTGTCTGGTCTTTGCATCCGCTGTAAGAATTAAATTGAAAATTCGAAAAATTGATTTACTTTTTTTTCTTTTTTTTTTCTGTGCTCAAAACCAGTCCTCAGATATTCTGACAAACATTTTTAAACATAAAAATCAGACAACAATAATTTTCTCAAATTTAGACAATAATTATTGAAAATTGAGATACACTTATAAATCTACATTTATGCACAACATATCTTTGGAAAAGTTTATCTCAACATATAAGTAGTAAAAAACAACTCAAGATTGATGAACTAATCACTTGAACTATCACATTTTTTCTTCTTATGTTTCTTATGCTTCTTTTTGTCCTTAGAATGTTTTGATTTTTTCTTTTTACTGCTCTTTTTTCTTGTCTCACTGTCCGAACTATCTGTATTATATGTCTTTTTCTTCTTTTTATGTGACTTATCCGATTTTGGACTTGCAATTTTTTTCTTTTTAGATTTCTTCTTTTTCTTTCTTTCAGGGCTGGAGTCAGAATCTGAAGTACTTGGAGATCTATGTTTTCTAGAAATGAAATTGAAGAAGTGAAAAATAATCATCTACATCAAATTACAATTTTAAGATTATCAGAATAATGAAATGCAAATCTAAATTTCAAATGCCATACACAATTTCTAGGGGATTACAAAAATAATTTGTATTAGGATAACTCAAATGGTTAGAAGTTGGTTAATTAATCTGAAAAGGTTACCTTTTCTTTTTTACTTTTTGCTGTTTTATCTTCTCTTTATCTTCTGCAAAGAGAATCGATTGATATAAATGGTAGAATAAAATGGACCATTAATATCACAAGTGGAAAATCCTTTCAGTACACACACATTAATTTTTCTAGATGTTCAGGTATGGGAGACTAAAGTATGTTGAAAAATAAATGTCTAGTAAGCAATTTATCACTATTCAATGACAAGTAAAAAAAAAATCTAATTTACCATCCAATACAAACATGTTCTATCAGTCAATTAAAGGTTATGCTCAGTGGCCAAACAAGTATGTTTACATAGAATCAATATGATGTGTTCTGTGCATTCTGAAAGTTTCTTTCATTAAACAGCATATTAGAACATCTAGAGCAATTTAAATCCACACCACACCGAATGATTTTTGTCAGACGTAACCTGAAGACATCGTTTATAGATCCTAGATTTTACAGAACATTAACTGAGCATTATCTTTAAATCAATTACAATCATTTAATACAGAGTAAGAAAACAATAAGAAAACCCTATCTCTGTGTAGATTATTGTTAGTAGGAATATCCATTCAGTTTTATGTTTAAGTAAACTTTTACAATACACCGTACACGACCATCCAAGTGCCCAACCTCGCGTAACAGCCCTACCCCCCCCTTTTTTTTAAATGTTCTTAAGAATTATTTAGTAACTGTACTCTCCTGTAACAGCCCGCCCTCCAGTTTGAGAAAATTTCAATTTAACGGCCCTGGGCACTTGGATGGTTGTATACGGTACTTACTAAATGATAATATTATTATAAACATTTAGTAAGTAGTACTGTAGTAGTGTACTTAAACATAAAACTGACAAAATAACCTATTTCTGTGTTTGAGTCACCTATAATAACATGACCATAAGTTTAATAAAATGGAGTGATTTACTTACCTTTTGCCCATTGCTGCAAAGGTGTAATAAAATCATCGTCTTCTGAGCTTGTGCTGCTCACATCTAATTCGACAGCTTTACTTGGATCAACTCTTTGAAAATTTCTACACTGGAAAGTCAAATGTCCAGCTAGAAAAGAAACATGTATAATTTGTGTAATCACCACTATCATATTAATATTAGCAATGTTAAATAACAAAAATTATTTCTTTGAAATGATTTTGATTCATTGGACTTGTGAATATATCATTTTATGTAATTAAGATATATGATTCCAAGTCAGGTTAGGATTATATCACATAGTTTCTGATAGGATTCAAACCCACGATCATACGGCACCAAATCGCCTAGCAGTTCAGGCTAACTTACTAGTCCACTCTATCACTGGTACTAGAATAAAAACCTAGCTTTAAACACAATAATACCAAGAAGACCAGAGTGGTTTTAGGATAACTCTCGAAAAAAACTGTCATCTGAGTTATGGTTTTTAGCCTAGTTCTGGTGTCAGCGTGAACTAGTGGTTGGTGCCATATGGTTGTGGGTTCCAATCCAACCAGAGATATAGTCCTAACCTGATTTGGAGCCATAAGTCTAATGACTTAATTATGAGTAAAAATTATTTTGTTAGTCTAACTTTGAAAAATACAAGAATTGTGCTATAGTACACAGTATTCTAAAATACAATGGAACAAGAGATAATTAAGAATTTTACCTACCATACCCGCATTTTTTGCATGAAGTTCTTATTTCCTGACCAGTAGCAGTAATTTTCGTAACAATACCTTAAAAATATTTGACATTATTTGGATTAGATTATCATCTCAAAGATTAGTAGTTCTCCACCACCCATTATATACATGAACTACCAAACTTACTGGAAGTGCCTATAGTGTTGACAGCCTACTACAGGCATATGCTTACAGCCAAAGAGGATAAGTGTAAGTAAGTTTATTTCTATAGCAAACAACCATAGGTCAGGATTATGACTATAATCTGTATTCTATAAGCCAGCATGGACCGTCCGACCCCCATAATAAACACCATGTTCAGAGTTTGACATATAGTAGCCCTGTAAGGTCTACCTAAAAATTGGCCAGGCTACCAACTTTTGACAGTAAGTAGTCTACTAGACCAGTGTTCTTGGTGGGTGCATTATATATAAGTTTAGCGTTAGAGCTGGGGACAAGTAAGATCTTATATACTGTTAAATAATTCAGTTGTGAAAGTGCAGATATAAGGGAACGATCATAAATTAGAATGCTGGGATGTGTGTGTAGGGGGGAGGGGGGGGGGGGGGCTCGAAGAAAAAGTTAACCAGCCCCATCAACATTTTAAAAAGTTGAGTGCCCCCCCCCCCTCCCCGCTAAAGAAAAAGGTAACCAACCCCATCAACATTTTAAAAAGTTGAGTGCCCCTCCCCCCTCCCAGCTAAACCTAACAGCGGCCTTATGAGAACCAGAAAGTATGGCTAGTTCGTTGTCTAGATTCTAATTTCTATATTTTTGATGGTGCCCATGCTATGCACAGGGGCAATTTATAGACTAAAATATAATCTAAACACTAAGGAACTCACCCCGCGGCCCAATCGTAGGGGGTGAGTTCCTTAGTGTTTAGTCATTTTGAAGATGGTATTTTAGTCTATAAATTATGTTATGTGACACTGAACGCATATCTTCATTCGTCTACCGTTGGTTTTTGCTCAATCGTCAGGGCTTGACAAGATGATCAAAACAGTGTCACTACATTCGTGTATATGTTGTCTTTAGTCATTTTGAAGATGGTATTATTGTGCTCTATGTTCATAATTATGTTATGTGACACACACAGAAATGTTCGCATACTTCTCTAGTTTTCATATATGATTCTCACATTTTATTTGGAATTGTATTTAATGAGCTTTGTCCAGATTTCCAAGTTGTGTTTTGCCTCAAGCCAAGCCATTTACCCCTGACGATTGTAGCGCCATCTAGTAGCAGAAGCGGAACTACGGTTTTACGGAGTTTGCTATTCTTCACTTTCCAGTTGCGCGGGACGTGTTGCACAGTAGAATTAATCAATACCAAACAGTTCATTGACTACTTCCGGTCGCTCATGTTATTATAAACTAACACAACTTTAAATATTCTAAGGTAATTTTCAGCTATCACTTATCCTATGTCATTCATGTAAAGTACTTTCCTAATAGACTTTTGAGTGAGGATTATGAATCTGTAATCGGATTTTAGTTAGCATTGAAATTGACAAAGAAATGGGCAGAATACCAGTCTTCATGAAAAAAATACAGACGACCTGTGTAGGTTGTGAATGATACAAACGTTTGAACTTCACTATTATGAAGAATGCATGCCTCAAATCATCGTCATATATCACGGCTATATACGCAGTATATAGCCGTGATTTCAGTCCCTTCAAATCCCGGAATGTAGGTCACCAGATCCAACCAATCACAAGCCCCACTGCCAAAATGTTCAGTGACCTAGTTCAATAATGAGGACATAATCTGCTTGTCGCTGCAACTCAGCAGAACCGCCAACGGCGCGTAAAACGGAAATATTTAGGACGTGTTACTCCGTGTTACTCCTTATTTGGTGGTTTCTTGGCAGCGCTGCCAAGATCTGCAAAATAATGGGTCTTGGGCCCACGGGTTGATATGATCAAGGACTTGTAAAGGCAGTGTGAATGATCAACCCGTGAAAGCCGACGATGGCCTCAAATAGCATTCCTAATAGTATTTTGAATGAGGATTATGAATATATAATCGGATTTTAGTTAGCATAAAAATTGACGAAGTTATGAGCAAAAGCAGGTCTTGGTCAAATTTGCAGACAGCCAGTGAAACAAAAAAGTTGAAAACTTCACTATATTGAAGAATACACGCTTCAAAAGATGTATTTACATAATTTTCCAACGACTATCAGTGTAACAGTCATCAATGTTGCGTAGAATACACATTTTGAATGATATAGCATTAAATGGCTTATAACATATACCGGAAGTACCCATGGACTTTTGTCTCAAAAGTAAATAAAAAAGACGAGTACGCAACTTTTCTGCGCAACTGAAAAGTGAAGAATTGCCCGTGATGCCTATGCATGGAACACTTGCTCTACGATTTAAACATTAACACGACCTATAACGTATATAGCCTATCTAACTGTCACGTAATGCTTGAAACAAAATATTTACCAGCCATTATGTTAATTCACCGCATTTAAATCACGTTAATCTGGTAAATATTCTTTTATTTCAAAATATTTTTAACCACTTGACGCCATCTTGTGTACTAATTGGACCGTAATAACTAAAATACAGATGATGGCAGAAAGCAGGTTTTGATAGCATTCATTCCTGGTAATTAAGTACATTTCTGAACATTCAAGGAATAAATGTCCTAAGAGCAAGAATTACCCAGTCACAAAACCATTGGCCAGAATGTTTACAAAACAATCCGAGGCAAGGCATTGATCAAGGTTTGGAATTCTATCATGTTGCAAATGTCATGATGCTTTCCAATGATTGTGGTCCTGGGTGGTGTACGTATTGGGTAGAGCGTATAGGACTGTCAAATGCGATTTGATTGTGTCGTGAGTTTGCGGCCCGTTGAAGTACATACGATCCATGTTAAACGTGAATCATCTAAATATCTCAACACACGAAGCTTGTGCAAAAATTCAAAACTACATGATTAATGGCAATGACACCTGATATTCAAAAATATGTTTAGAGAAGATTGTTTGCTAAACATTGCACTCAAACATTGTTCATTTTCATGTTTAAAAAATTTGATGTACCGGATCTGTGTACGTGCACATTAGAGCATAAATCCAACCTAATGCAAATGCCCTTGCTTTCTTGTTATCACACTCAGTTCGTTTAATACCATATCAGGGATGGGGTCACTTCCGTTTCGTCCATTCCAATTCCAGTTTCCCCTCAAGGTTCAATTCCAATTCCAATTCCATTTCCCCCTCAAGGTTCAATTACAATTTCAATTCCTCGAGGATCCGACATCAATTCCAATTCCAATTCCATATTAGTAAAAATGTAATATCTACGACGATCTACATGCATATCAAATGATTGTGAATGTTTATACTCAAATATTGCCAACTTATTATTAATATTGTTTAGTGATGCATCACACCTATCACACAATATCAATATCACAGACCGTGTATTGCTTTGATGCGAGAAGTTGGCTACATGAAATATCAAGTTGAAATAGTAATAATTTGAATGGAATTGAGGTGGAATTAAAGTGTAATTAACTGACTGGAATTGACGGGATTAAGCTCAATTCCAATTCCAAATTTCTTTGAGATGTTCAATTCGTAATTCCAATGGAATTGACCCCATTCCTGTACCCTTTCTTGAAGTCTATGTATAGGAATTGTGTTTACATAATAACCATAGTATACATGTAGGTATAGATGTATATGAATGGTGTTTGCAAAATAAAGATATAGTATAGACATTTCACCCACTTCTGACCATCATTATGAATACGCCATAGTATATTCCCTGATATCTACTGAGTAAGCTGCGCTCACTCGTACCGTTAACAACCCACACTTTGTGAGATATTGTCTGATATCTCACACTGAACCCACTCATGTAAATAACCTTTAATACCATATGGTAATGCCTATATTCTATTGACATACATGCACCCTAACGCAACATGGGATCTGTAAATTCTGTAAATTAAAATGCAGATAATATTCCTAAGCAGATTTTAAATTTAAAACAGTTTTTGTTTAATTAAAAAAACTCATCCCGAGTGTTTGATTTATTATTCATTAATATCTAGTGTAGATACCTATATTGAAATGAGCAATATCTATATACAAGAACCTCCCACAAATGGGAAGGTACGGTAATTTTCGAAACATTTTCTTATAAACCCTAGATATCGCCCAGTTCTTCATACTAGACTATCATCGTCACTATCCAATATAGTCACGATCAACCAGCCTGTAGTGTCGTGCTCTCAACAATAAAAACCTGGTTGAACGAGACTATCAATGATTCTAAGGCCTGTTTTTTACTGATAAATATTTAAGAATTAGGTTCAGAAGCTTATGAAAATATGTAGCAGTATAGTCACCCCTCCACATAAAAGCATTCGCATAAGTTGTTTGAAAATGAGCGGTTGACATGTAGACTGGCCAGCAAGACCACACCCTCTGAGTGAGGAATAATTAGGGGCTGCTCAAATAAACTTAGGATATGATTGATTGATTGGGCATTCTGTAACTTTGTAAGGCCAACCTTTATTAAGTAACAGACTGTTGTATGGGATCTTTTGTTACCATTCCCATGGGAAGTCGTTTAAGACCTCTTTGGCTGATATCATAATATAGTATTGCGATTACACATAGACAAGTCACCAGTTGGTGCAATATATTTCCACATAAACCCTTTAGGATTATGTCTTCTCTATATGTTAACCTGTCAAAAACTGTCCCCATCTGTATTTTCATACATCTACACAGTGAAATATACTTCCAAATCAAGTATAAGCTAGATTTTAATAGACTATGTTAAGAGGCAATAATCCTGTTGTCTCATAAAAGAGGCAATTGAGATCTGATCGCAATGAATTCTGTAATAAAAGATATGTATACATTGATGGAATTAAGAGTTTCATGATCCCATTATGGCACAATTAGCGTGGCCCGTTGAAAACTGTCACATGTCAAAAACTGTAGCAGTTACTTAGTTCCATCCATGTATACATATCTTTTATTGCATTGCGTCTCTAGTGTGGTATATCAAATTCCTTAAGGCTTAGTTGGTTATATTTAATACCACAACCTGCCTCTGGACTTTGGAGGCTCAAGTAGTAAGGACTCTCCAAACTAGGAGTACATGCAGTGTGAGTGTTTGCAAAAGAAAAATACTGTTCCATGTAAACTTATACATGTATTAACTTAAGTATTTTGTATTTTATGTATTTACAGGTGCTTTTGAGTACAACAGTTGGTGATATTGATATTGAATTGTGGTCAAAGGAATGTCCAAAAGCATGTCGTAATTTTGTTCAACTTTGCATGGAAGGGTATTACGAAAATACAATATTTCATCGCGTTATCCCTGAATTTATTATCCAAGGAGGTGATCCAACTGGAACTGGTACTGGTGGAGAGTCAATTTATGGAAAGCCTTTTCGGGTAAGTGTAAGTGGCCATAAGTGATGGCTGCTTAATATTTTCATTTTTTAGGCAAAATATTAAATAGTTCTTACACTCTCCATTTGATAAAATATTGACAGTATTTCTTTGCATTTTTATATGAAAATAAATGGTGGGGGGGAACAATAAAAAATTATATCATGGTAGATAAAAAACCCAGACGAAATGTAAGAAATATTTTAGGATTGTGTGTATTTAGCTGTTGTGGTTGGCTCCAAGATAATTAACAATTAGACACACATGTATACTTTATTCTTTTCATTTGATGTTTTCAATTGCATCCCTCCAAATCAAGTGACTAAAAATACATACAAAAAACACAAGTATCAAACTCAATACAGAGTACTTGCAGTACAAGGCTTAAATTAGTTTATACATCACATTTATCTCAAATACTTTATTTGTTAAGACAAACAATCAACCAATATACATGTACGTGAATCCCATAAACCTATTGGGGAAGTATGTGAAGAGTCAATAAAGGTTATATAAAAGGCTTGATAAAAAAGTAGCCAGTCTTGGATAATGTCCATATGCCAGCCGTAAGGAATTAGATTGCCAATTTCTGCATGTTCTATCTCTTGTCAATGAAATATCAATAAATTTTATCAGGTCTTGCATTATTATAGTTGAAAAGGATTGCTGTACAATGATGCTCGGTTATTGTTATAACAATTATTATTCTGCAAGCTATATGTTATGAACTTAATAGGTTGCTCTGAATTATTTATTTAATTCTTTGGTTAGGATGAGTTTCACACACGCCTTCGATTTGTTCGAAGAGGCTTGGTTGCAATGGCTAATGCTGGTGCAAACGACAATGCAAGTCAGTTCTTTTTTACACTTGGTGCAACACCAGAACTTAACAACAAACATACCATTTTTGGAAAGGTAAGATAGATATTTATCATCTATGAATCTTAACAACACAGAATGTAGTGAAGTAGAGATAGCTTTAATTGTTTGTTGTGTTTAATGAATACTTAAATGTTCTTAATGAAAAAGCATGATTTGTTCTGCTTTAATGTAGGTGGCAGGAGACACTATTTACAACATGCTAAAACTAGTTGAAGTTGAGGTTGGTCCGGATGATAGACCTTTATTTCCCCATAAAATCAACAAAGCTAAGGTAGTGTATTTTTCGTTCATTTCATGTTAATTTACAATTAATTATAGAAGTATCCAATATGCTTGATTTAAAAAAAATTAAAGCTGTTGTACTCGTAAAGTTTTAATAAGAAAAAAATGATTCAAACCATCCCGTATTATTTTATATTTGAAAAAAACAACAACACACAATTCTTTATATGTTTTTAACTATAAAAGTATCCAAAATGCTTGATTATATTTTTCAAAAAATGAAACCTGTTTGACTTCTAAAAAGTTTCTACGGACTCAATCAGCTGGACTCAGTAGTTGAAGAATTTTAATTAGAAAATAGAAATTTAAAGATAATGCTCAGCCAAAATAATATTGTTTCTGTAAAGCCCAGTATCAATGAACAATATCTTTTCCATTGCAAGTGTAAGAAAAAACATTTATATTCTCCACATATATATTACAACTTTAAAAGTACCACGCCCTTTTACTAACTAAAACACAAGGTCATTTGATGTTGCATAATGGAATGATTTTCGCCAAACGTACTGTGGATTTCCAACGGCAGACATCTTATTTAACATTGGGGAAGATAGGCCGCTTCTTATGTGCACCGTGCAAGTTACGTCTGACGAAAATCATTCATTTACATTTCTTGCGTTCACGTGTTTTTATGGGTTTATACTGCTCACTTATTGGTAATTAAATTGCTCTGCATACTTTAATACGCTGTTTAAATGAAAAACACTTTCAGAACACACATAACACACCATATTGCTTCTGTACAAGCATATTTGTTTGGCCACTGATCATAACCTTTAAAGCATCCTGTATCATTTTATATTTGAAAAAAAGAAGAAAAGAATGAATATGCAAAAAACCCTTATACTACAATGTATGTGTAAGATGCACTATTAATCATATATTTACACTTAACAATGAATTCAAATTGATTTTATACGTAAGTAGGAGACTCAGGCTGAGGAGATATTAAGAGCTGTATGGAATTAAACAATTGTTATCTCATTATACATGTACATGTAATAAGAAAGATGGCTTATGACACTGTTATTAAAACTCAAATCTTTTGGCAGATATTAAGCAACCCATTTGATGATATTGTCCCTAGAAGGCTTCCAAATAGAAAAAAATCTGAAGATGAAGAAAGCTCAAAGAAGAAGAAAAGTCAATCAAAAGCAACAAAGTACGTCTTTTGATATATCTTTTGTCTATGATTAGGAAACCAACTCACCCTTGGAGTCTCAAATAAATCTAATAGAAATGTGAATATTTTCAATTACAGTAATAATGTCTTTTATCTGAATAATGTTATCATCTGGACTCCGTGCCATAGTCTCATTTTTCTGAGTGCACACATACACATGTAGGTTATAGATGCAAAGTATCATCAGATATTCAAGCGTGAGGTTCAGAAAACAAAACACCCCTCAGAATTCCGTACACCTTCTACATGTAGACTGCACGACTCACTCATTCTCACTCGGGCATACTTGGTGGAGACAGTAACTGGAACAATCTACTTCCGCAGGTTGCCATAATAATGAACAAAAATGCATGTTTTCAAAATTTTCAAAATATAGTTTTGAGGCTTGTGCAAAGCATATTAAATGATGCTCAATCAAATTATCATTATAGAAATATTAGTGTACGATATATAACTTCAAAACAAAGTGAAGTATTATATGTTCAAAAAGGTGTTTATATCGTTTATTGTCGTTTACCGGTTGTGTACATTGTATGTAGTTTCTCACATTCGTCCACCCCTTACCCCACCACAGACCCTCCCACATCTGGATATTTTGATTTTTCGAATGTCCATCCAGCTTCCCAAAGTGGCCGGTTAAAAGACATTGTTCTGTATGGTTCAGTTAAAACATTTTCTTTCATTCAACTTAAAATATTATGAGTGGTGGATAGTATCATTGAGCATATTAAAAAATTCATAGCAAATGATATTGATAGTCAAAATAAGTATTTAGTATTTACCGGTACATGTAGAAACGTAATGAATTATGTGGTTGTTTTTTGTAGAAATTTCAGTTTACTCTCATTTGGTGAAGAAGCAGAACAAGAGGAAGATGTAGTGAAAAAAGTTAACAAGGTTAATAAGAATTTTCTGTATAAAAATGGTAAACCTGCATTTAATCGCTGTGAGGTTTGTTAACAACCCGGTATTTAAAAGTTAATTTTACATAATTTTGATGATAGCAATTCCTAGTAACCGTGTCTAACTTAATTGTTAATTCTATCATTGGCATACATATATACATCTCATTTACATCTCATTACATCTCAACCTTTTGATATGGGCACCATTGGATTTTACATTTTGTTTTTCTTTAGTCCATGAAAAGCAAAAGCAAAAGTAGTCATGACTTGCTTGACGATTCAAAACTGAGTGCTGTGCCTGCTGTAGAAACTAAAGATCTAACAAGACTGAAAAGAAAACAAGAGCGAGAACAAGAAGGGGATGAACACAAGGTTGAAAATCGTTTTCATTTATGATATCATACCAAATTGAGAATTCATAATGAATTTAATGAAAATTGTCCGTTTCAATCATATACGAAAATGTGCAATCTTTGACCTTTATGTCTTCATAGAAAGAAGACATGACAGATTCATCAGAAGAGGAAGACAACAAGGAAGCCACAAAGGAAAGAATACGTAAAAAATTAAAAAGAGAGAAACATGATGATGTTCAAAAAACTGTTGCGCAGAAGGAAAGTATTGAAGAAGAACCAGATGATGTAGCATTAGCCAAATCAAAAACTCTGTAAGTCGTTTTCAGTAACGCTTTTGTACCCCTCTACCATTGTAGCTTAGAGTGCTCAATTTTTATATGTACCGGGTACATTAACAATCTCAACTACTCTGCATGTAAAGAATACATGTATATTGTGGCTGTTATATGGTCCAACCTTTAGTGATGCCAACGGGCACTATCTGGCTAGTATTAGCACTATTCTGAAGCCTAAAAATTGGAATACTACCATTCAAACAAATTAGTACAGTTAACCATAATGCAATAACGTATTGACAGAGGACATTTAAATTCCGATTTCATCATAGGTCTGATTTCATCACAGTTCTGCCGTTGATCTTTCACAATGCAAACCACCCCCTTGAGAAAACTTATCTTCTAATAATGGCCTACCTCTAATTCCAGCCTACCTCTATTAAACGCACCCTCTCCCCTGAGCTGGCAGATATTATATTCTGTTAAAGGCCTACCTCTAATAAACGCCCTCCTCTACCTCTAATAAAAGCATTTAATGATCAATGTGCAAGTCTGTTTTTATTTCATAAAGCTTTATAACAAGGCTGCATTGTGTAAAATCATGCATCGTTTGAAACGAGAATGTTTGTCTTAACTACGTAATTAACTGCCTACCGGGGTACCTCCCTTAACAGCCCACCCTCCAATAGAAGTATACAAGTTGGTGTCAGTATGTCAAACACTAGTTTGTCACCTTGGGGGGATGCTTTTCATCTATAATAGTATTTCATTAGTTTGCTAAGTTTGTATTTATTGTCATGTTGATGTTTCTTTCATAAAATTTGATACCAGCGAGGAGCTTAAGAAAGAAGCTCGGAGGTTGAAGCGTGAATTAAGAGCAGCTAAAGCAAAAGAAGATAATGAAAAATTAGAGCCAAAAATTGAACCTGAACCAAGTATGTATATTTTAGAAAATATATATGCAAAACTGATTACTTTAAAACTACCATAAATAAAGAATGCAATTGTGATTATTTCTTTATATAGATTTATCCTTGAGAAAATGTTGACTACCAGTAATTTTTTTTAAAACCTTTTTTAGCACCAACAATTGAAACAGAGTCTGCTCTTGATGCGCTGCAAGGTTTTAAAGCAGACAGGCAAAAATACAAAGAAAAGCAGAAGGCTCAGCCGAAGAAAGGTGCAAGCCGGGAAGCACAGACTATGGCTCTCTTAGCAAAGTTTCAGTCAAAATTAAGTACAGCAAAACAGATGGCACAAGATTATGGTGATGAGGAGGAGGAGGAAGAGGAGAGGCCACCGACCCCGGTACAGCTAACGGAGGATGGAGAGGAAATACACGAGGAAGTGGATGACGGCTCAGATTTGAGCTGGTAATGTATTTATTATGATTTATGTATGTGTAGCTGTGTGTTCAGATATTTTAGCCAAATCTTGCTTAATTTGGGGGAAGTATACTTAAGCAGTATACTTAATTTGCCAAAGATATTGAATCTCTACTTGAAATGATATAAAGTTTCAGAAAGAATCTTGATAAAAAGACTGGGTCTTTTCTCTAAAGAAGCCATATATTTCAAGCAAGATGCAGTAGAATTTTGACTTTATTTATATAAAATATTTGGTTATGATGACTCAAGTTTCCTCAACCAGATTGTGGGGGTATTATGTGTAGCTAGTTTTATCTTGAACGTTGGCTATCTCCAGCATTTTTCTGTTATCCATACAAATTCTAGATAACAATATCTACTGTATTATTTTGAAGGCACAAGTGTTTCTTATGGTGATCTGTTCTATATACTTGCAGGATGAGCCACAAGTTGAAGTTTGAGGCCAACAAGCGGAAAGTCATAGATGCCAACATAAACGATGAAGATAGATATGAGATCTTTGATCCCAGAAATCCTCTTAACAAAAGGCGACGTGAAGCAAGCAAGCAAGCAATGAAAGGGAAAAGATGAAAAAACAAACAAACTGACTTCCCTTTATGGATATCCTAATTCATTAAGTAATGTGACAAATAAAGTGATGTATTCACAAATACTGCCGTCTCAGTAGTCAGTTGAATGTTGAAGAGAAGAGTTTAAAAATGAATGACATGGAGGATTAAATAGTTATTAGCGCTTCTGTTTTGATATCTGATATTTTAGACAACAAAATAAATTTAAAACAACACGTTAGGCAGCAGACAAGGACAATAGTTAGTTACCTAACTAGAAATAGGCACACAAGCCATTATGATTATAAATCGTTTAAGCAGATAAAAGTGTTGATGGTTGAGGTATTTTGTTAAAACTGAAGCTGTGCAGAGCCAGAGATAGTTGTGAGGTAGACTAGGGACTCAGGCTTCACTCTCTAAATAACGAATAATTAGGAACTGTTCAAATAAATCAGGATTTATAGATACATGTACTCACATGCACATAAATTAGTTAAGAGATTTGAAGCATTTGGCTGGCTGTCCTGACATTCTACATGTATTTGGTCTTCTTGTGACAATTCTAATGCCTTGGAGTTTAGGATAGTACTTGTCTTGCAGAAATTTTAACTTAAGTTATTAGTTTACATTTTTATTTTACATGTATAGTTGGTATTTTACACAGATCATGGATGATTGTACAGTAATTTGAGGTTTCAGGAAATTGAAACTGTTATACTGTTTGTGTGTACATGTACATGTACATAATCATGTATTTTGATATGGTTCAAATGTACATGTATGGTTAGGTGTAATATTGTGTTCAATCAATGGAAAATGATTTGGATATTTTTATTTATTGGATTTTTTTATGATGAAATATAAGATTATGCATGATTTTTTGTACTTTTCAAAGTACTTTTGTCAGGCAACCTGATAAAAAGTACTGGTAAATACAAATATAGGTTCAGTGATGCTCATACCTTAATTAAGAGGATGCTTGTGACGTGCATGTGTGTGTTATTTTAAGAGGACAAGAAAGGTGACAAGGAAAAATAATATTGGTTCAGATTTTCAATGAATATTATACAATAAACTCAAGAACAACATGTTTTGATATGAGCCATTTATCATCAACAGTTTAGCTGCCGGTATTATCTTGTGGACACCAATCCGTAGGAACAAATCATGACAAGCTGTGAGTTTGTATGAGATATGTAATCAACTTTCACAATTTTAATGTGTATTATAAAAGAAGTACAATGTACCGGTAATAAAGAACAACTTATTTTTCAAATAAATAGTTTATCATTATTAGCCAGCCCAGATGGCTTGCATACACTTAAGGGGGGGGGCAGAACAGAACTAGCAGGGAAAACATGGAGTCTGTTGATGAACAATTTAATGCAACTTCAAAAAATGATAAGATTTTTTTGACCTTTTCTGTTCTATTGAGTTCCATGTTCCTGAGTTCCATATCTATGTTCCATGTTCCACTATCTTTTTGCCCCTATGTTCCATGTTCCACTATAATTTCTCATGTTCCATGTTCCACTATGAAAATGATCCCAAGAAAACAATTTTAAACACATTTATCAGGAATTCTTTATTATATGTGGACCCGAATGAAATATTTTCTATGGAACTCCTAATATTGAACCAAATAAAATAATCTTCAGTCCTGATAAAGGCAAGATATAGGGTCATAACTTCTAAATAGGAAAAAGAAAAACCAAGCGGATAAAAATATATGACAAAAAGTATACACGTATACCCATGGTGTCCGAATGGACCGATTATGTACTGATTAGTGTTAATTCTTTGATGCATAAATGAACATTCGTGTGGCTATGTGCAAGTATAACTAAAACTATTTTCTAACCTTTTTGGCATTCTTATCTGATAGTAGTACTTGTTAGGTACCAGAGAGATCGCCAGAAGCCAGAAGCATCTACCTCTATACTACCAGTATCCCTTTCAGCAATGATCGATGCTTATATACATGATTCTTTACATCACAACACATTTTTTCACTTACATTGACAGTTTCACCAACTATCTGTTGGCATCGTTGGAATGACACTTCTGCGCATGACAGGAGGTCACTCGAGCCGATCCCCGCCGAGAACCGGATCGTAAACTCGTGAGAGTTGGTGGCCCCCCTCGTCACGGTTCATGACCTGCCGGTACGTACGCCCGACTGAGGGCATATCCAGGATACTGAATAAACATCGTGTGTCTACGGCTGTCAAACCCAAACAGACAATCCGGAACTTGCTAGTACACCCGAAAGACAAAGTGGATAAGTTGGACAAGAGTGAAATAGTGTACAAAATTCCATGTAAATCATGTGATCAAGTGTACATTGGGGAAACAGGAAGAAAGTTTGGGACAAGGATGAAAGAACATTTGAAAGATGTAGAAGTGAATAAGAAAGGAGCATTTACTAGAGCCACAAAGAAGGAATCTCTGACGGAACTTAACAAAAGTGCTATTACGGACCACGTGAACCAACACAATCACGATATAGACTGGGAAGGTGCAAGTGTAATAGACAGGGAGAGTGACTGGAAGACAAGGACAATCAAAGAGGCAGTGCATATCCGAACGTACAGGCAGGTCATGAACCGTGACGAGGGGGGCCACCAACTCTCACGAGTTTACGATCCGGTTCTCGGCGGGGATCGGCGGGACTGACCTCCTGTCATGCGCAGAAGTGTCATTCCGACGATGCCAACAGATAGTTGGTGAAACTGTCAATGTAAGTGAAAAAAATGTGTTGTGATGTAAAGAATCATGTATATAAATACCTATTACCAACACAATGAACACGTTCAAGAATAAAATTATCGATGCTTCTTGTATTTGATGACACTGTCACTACTTCCTTTTATCATAACCAAGGGTGTAAGAAGCGTTTTGTAAGGAGGGGTTCACATTTGTGAGGGAGCATATAGCGACTGGGAAGAAGGGGGGGGGGGATATAGGAGGATATAGGAGGAGATAGCTTTCAGCCTATGTAGAGCTCATGGAACGAAACAAAAAAAACACCACAGATTTTGCTTCATTTGAAGTGACACAATTGATCTTCGTAAATCACTGTTCAGTTCCATATTATGTGTATGTAGACTGAAATCTGTCAACAATTTTGCCAATATCCATTTATGGGGCCACCCCAGGTTGTTAGTGAGGGGAGGGTCAATGGTGATAAATGTGTTATGGTAGGCAGGGAGGTACCATAAGTATTCGCACAGTACGCACAGTACGTACTTTATTTCTGAAAAACCTCCATAATTCTATTCGGACCTACCTTTTTCTGGTAGCACATATACAATTTTCAAACTTTGGAGGGACAAGTCACTAAAGCTTCCATTGTAGAGAAGTGGTGAGCTGGTTGAAATATATATAAAACAATTGAGGTTAATTATCCCCGATTGTATAACCTGCCAGTGGTAACACTTGGAACAGTTGTCGTATCAGCTGATTACTCACTTGTGAAGTGAAAGCCTAACGTGATGTTGCTTTGAAATTACAAATGTTTTGACAAACCTTTCCGTAAGTTATAGGTTTGCTGGGATGCTTCCAATTTGTGCTCAAACTTGGCGAAATTATAGGTGTTCTGAGAGCTTATTTACTCAAAAGAAACATTAAGTGTGCTGACAAATGTGTTGACAACAAGTAAGTTTTTCAGTGATGTGGAAGGGATTCTTTTTGTTTTAAATTGTTTGCTTGAGAACGTACCTTGACAGAAGTGGTCACAATATCTTGAAATGAAATTGTGTAAAATAAATATAAATACTAAAATAAAAACAAAGTGAACTGAAAAAAATCTCTGAACTTATTCTTATACTCTATGATTATATCTACAAAAAATAAAAATAAATATTTTGTCAGCAATCTAATAATGATCAGAGGAAAATTAAGTGATACGGATGAACTATGAAGGGCATCGCGACACACATTGCGCTGAGCAACACACGCTTAATTTGTGCGTACCTTTTTACAAAGGCTGGCTACCTCCTTGATGGTAGGGGGTCTGGGGCATGCTCCACCAGAGAAATTTTGAAATTTTGTGCGCTCACATGTGCAATCTGAGCCATTTTCTGCATCAATTTTTATTATATAAAACTTCTGTAATTTCAAACATATATGTCTTTGTAAACACACTGAGGATGGGTCTGAACATTCAAAGCCTTATCCTACCACCCAGCCCAGATCCTTTGAGCAAAGCCATTACAAATATGGACACTCTGAAATTAGCTTATTAAAGCAATGGCGTTGAACGTAGTAAAATGCATAATGCGACGAGTTGCTAAGCCAAACTATGTGTTACTTATATATGCGAATGTGCTACGATCCCTAGACGTAGTATAACTATTGGCAATGAACTGTAACCAAGCTGTGTTTTTCGTCAAATTTTTTTGCACATGTTCAAACTTTTCTGACGAATTTGGCAGTTCGCCAGTGCATGTAAAGCTACGGAGGTAGAATTCGCTCTGGTGTAAAGCAGGTTTAAATCAAAACACCATAAAATCGCGACAAAAGTGCGGAAAAAATTGATGGAGTTGTGATGTTCCATGTTCCACTATGACTTCCTATGTTCCATGTTCCACTATTTTTTTGACCTCATGTTCCATGTTCCACTATTTTTTTGACCTCATGTTCCATGTTCCATGTATCAGATTTTTTTGACCCTATGATTTTCCAGTTGTTTTTGAGTATCATTACATCTCAACCTTAGTTTAGTTTAACTAGCAGGGAAAAAACATGGAGTCTGTTTATGAACAATGTAATACAACTTCAAAAAATGATAAGATTCCATAGGATATTGACATTAAAGGTAAACTTTTCTGTTCTATTGAGTATCAATATTAGTTGTGCATTGTTATGATTAAGGTTTTGTGCCTTATGCCAAGTGGCATTTTCTAAATCCTTGGTACCAAATTGGTGGTTCAATTTCTATGTATCAGATTTTGGTCAGATGACCATTTGATTATGATTTAACATCCATATGAAAGTTGTTTAGAGTATCATTACATCTCAACCTTAGTTTAGCTGGCAGCAATGAAAATTTATTGACTTACACCCTAACTATGTAGATATGCCTTTATCCCAAAATAATGCTCACATTCAATTCCCGGGATGGCACCTTGCAAGAAAATTATGATTTTGTTAAAGTGTTGATTAATAAATTCTCTAGCAGGATAACAATATATGTGTTGAAATGTGGCTAACCACTCTTATCTGGGCTACTAGCTACTGAAAATACATGAAGAGTAATATATAATGAATGATACCATTCCTTTTCAAATATTGTACTATAACTCACAGAAAATGATAGAATATGTACACAACGGCATATTTTCATTGCTGCTAGCTAAACTAAGCTTGAGATGTAATGATACATGATTACATGTGGTACTAGGATCCCCTGATAGAGTGGTTAATCAAGCCCTGCAAGAGTTCAGATTAAGGTTTTGATCAGTGCACAAAGTTGAAAAGCATACTATGTTAGGATGCTCTTATTCTTGCCTAAACTACTTTGGATTGGACGGACAAAAGATATTAGATTGTGTCATTATGATAATCAAACACAGACCGTAAGTGCTTAAGGTACTGATATATCTAATGTTCTATTTGAACATTGGTGTGCATGTTCGGTAATCAAAGTTATGAATTCATCACTAACTTTGTTACATAGCAATTGGTCACTTTATTGGTGTTCTTAACCCCCCCCCTCCCACACACAAAAAATGGTTTTATGATATTCTATATTTTTGGTACTGATATTTTGAAAATTTTAATTTCAATTTGAAAAGTATACTGGTAGTATCGAAACATGTTAAAAGAGTAAAGTAAATAAAATTCGGACCATCATGAATTTAATTTTAATTTAATTTAGACTGTGTTAAAGCAGCAAAAATAGAACAAAGAAAAAAAGAAAATACTTTTCGATATGCTAGTGCTAATTTATGGAAAGCTTTACCTCATGATGTTAAAGTAGCTAAAACTTATTTTTATTCTGATACTACAATGCCGAAATTATGTCTTGCTTGTTTTTTAGAAAATAAACGAGTGAATAAGGGAAAATGGTGACAAGCAGCCTGAAGGAGGCTGCTGCCAACGTTTATTTGACAAAAAGTTGGGGTCTAAAAAACCGACCCACCTCAAATTAGTGATACAAATACAGTAATAAAAATATCGACCCACACCCAACTAGTGATACAATTACAAAATAAGTAAAAAGATACTACACATTATGATTTCACCGTTAAAAAACTATTTAAGGATTATTGTACAGGGAAATATAATTTATAATTAATCAAAATGTTACTTTCTTCAATTTGTATTCTACACAAGTTATAGGCCAACTGTGACTTGTTGTTTCTATAACTGTTTAATCATTTTGTCAAACAAAACAATATTAATAAAAAATAGAATAAAAAAGAATAACAGTAATAAAAAAAGATACAAACAAACAAAACACAAGGCGTTTGCTTCAGCTGCTGAAGCGACGCAACAAGGGTATTCCAATGAATATTACTGGGTCATAAATGGTTCAAAGTTTCCCTGGGACATAAAATGTCACATATTTATTGAAATGCCCATATTTCCACCAGTAATACCAGGTAATCAAATTTCCTTCCAGACCTCCCGGGCTTTCAAACTAAATTGACCGGTTATTTTCTACCTCCAAAAGCTACATGTAGGTAATCAAAACTTGAAGACCTCCCAAAGATCTTATATTAATGACTGGCAGTAGATTATACTTCTCATGATCACATGTGGTTAATAACCAGCACAAGTAGATCAAAAAAAAAAAAAAAAAAAAAAAAAAAAAAAAAAAAAAAAAAAAAAGGCTTAATCTCGTATAAACTTATCACATTTTGTGATAAACCTCTATACTCGAAGCACATCATCTTGTGTGGCCAAACCCTTTTAAGTGGATTTCTTCTGACATTTTTTTTTCAAAATACCCTACATTTTATCCTGTTATCACTATTATACAATGTACATTGATGCATTGTGTGGATCCTTATATATAGGCCTCATTAACAAATATTCTTGATAAGATACGTACATATAAACAGATTTCATCAACGGCTTTTGGTATAATGATTTCCTGTCTGGAAGCTGTGTACAAGTAGAAAAGATATCGTTAAAATTAGTTAGCACATTATTTTTTTGCTACTCAACCAAGGTAATTTTTTAAAAATATATTGTTTGTTAAAACAAATTATAATTCTTGAATTCAATAGCATTTGATTATATTTAGTTTGAACTTAATAGTAGGCTAATTGTAAGTTGGTTACTTATTTACTAAATTGCTATACGGAACATATGGTGAGTCACAAACAGTCTGGGAGCAGTAACGACAATCATAAAGATAGCAACGTATCAATTGCCCCCCCCCCCCTTTCAGGTGATCGAAAAATCTGCCGTGCGGCAGCCTTAGTGGCAAATCCCACAGCGACGTACGGCTGCCGTACGGCAATTATTATGATCCGTTACAGTGATGGTTGATAATGCCATACGGCAGATTTGCCGTACGGCAGCGGCACGGCGGGCATCCATTGCGGTGGGTTTTCCCCTTTTAGGTGGCAAATCTGCCGTACGGCGATCATAAACCCACAATATTATATTTGCCGTGCGGCTGCCATAGGGCTCTCGAATTAGCAACCCTGATTTCTTTAGAAAATTTTGATTTGCCACAAGGCTCAGTTTGATATCACACGTCAGTATGGGTTTTGCCCAATAGAGAAGTAATTAAAGTGATCCACATGACAGCATACGACGCGGGCGCCTGACGGCAGAATTTCACCGTGGGTTTAACCCTACGTAAGATATATGCATTGGAGCCATCGGCACGAATCTTTTACAAGCCGAACGGCAGCTGCCCCACGTTGCTATGGGTTTTTCCACTGACGGTGCCATACGGCAGAATTTCACTGTGGGTTTAACTCCATTTAAAATGCATTGGAGCAATCGGCACATTTTTTTGATTCACCGTACGGGAGCTGCCGAACTGTGCTGTGAGTTTTGCCACTTACTCTCTGTGTTGTAATAGTACTATTTAAATATGAGATAATAGCCAATAACAGTTTCTAACACAATAATCAATATTACTTAACACGGTGCAGTCACTGCAGTGATTTACATGTATAACAAAAAAATAAAATAAATCTTTCATAAATTGCAAAGCCCACTTTAATTGTAAAGTGCCCCAAATCGAGTCACTTTGGTGTCGCCTCGTGCCTGTCATGTTTCCATTCATCAGATTTGGGTCGCTCCTTGCCGCCGCCTCTTTATCCGGTCCTCTAGTGTCCAGAATTCTCTGCTGAACAGGGCGCAGAGCACGCAGACGTCACAAGACAAATCGGAGGACAAGGAAAAAAAAAAAAAAAAAAAAAAAAAAAAAAACTTATGACGTTCGAATCAAGAGCACATGTAATGAAGGACAACCACTCCCTAAAATATAACTTTAAATTTGAGTTCGTATAAATTTCAGCAGTCCACCTCTAGTGAGTTTCTCTTGTTAATGAACTTGGCGCTGGCAAGCTTACTTTAAATTCTTTATGGGTAGTTTTTTTTCTCAACATTACCTCCATCACGAGATGTTTTGAAATAAAATATAGTCGTATTAAAGTAGACGACACTTTTATTTTTGGAAGCACGTAAACCTATTCAAAGAAATAGAAGCTATGATCACAAGCAATCGCATAATATATATGTGGATACATTTCTTTGTCACAAAGTGGCCGCGGAAATGGCACATGGCGACTTGCTAATTGTCTGGAGAAAGTACGCAAATACCTCTAATAGTGTACAATCCACGTTCAAGTGCCTTTTGACCCCTTTTAAGTCTTTTAATGCTGTCGATCCTGAGCTTTCAACACAACGCCATATGGTTTCAGCCCAGACAGACGATCCCGCATCGTTCCAGCTACACTCGCGAGGCTTGCGATTCTCGGCGACACTGGGTGGAAGAGCAGACAGGGATGGCCCTGCCAGGCATCGGTCAGTGGCTGCCAGACCAGGACACCACCCAGCTGAAGGGCAACATCGAGATTCCTTGTGGCACAGTCAAGGTAACGAACCGTCACATGCAATACACAAACAAAACAAACACACACACTAATAACTCTCAAAACAAGCAAATCTGTTTGTTGTAGTTACGTACGCGTGGGAAGCAAACCGCGTACTCTCTCTATAGCTATGAATTTAACATCAGGTACCCGTCGCCGTATTGGGTCCGCTGAAGATTCAGGGAGAGCACGCGCAGGGCGAGTTCTTCGCTCCGTTCGCTACGACGGAGGGCGCACTGACAGCTTCAGCCATGCGGGGAGTGAGCGCTGTAAACGCCAGCGGAGGTGCGATGGCGTGGACAGGTAAGGTCATACCACTCAGGGTGGGTCATACTAATACGCCAACTGATTATCATTTTGGTTTCTGTCTTTGTAATAGATGTATTATTAGTGTTGGATAATCAGCGAGGAGTAGGCATTAGGACGTGTAAGTTGGCATATATCATTGCACGCCACCACCTGTCAGTTTATGATAATAAATATACTTGCCATAGAACTTAGTAAAATTGACTAGTTTACATAGATATATCAATAAAAGCGCCTCTTTCTCTTGGAGAATACTACTGATGGAACACTCTTAAAGATCACTATCATATCAACTCAGCAAAATTGGTGTATCTGTTCGTTTTATCATCTCCGGTGGTCCCTTTCATTAGGAGAGCAGCAAATGACCCGCGGTCCATACTGGGTGACCGGCTCGCCCAGCCAGGCCGTAAAGTTCGCCAACTGGGTGATGTCCAAGAGACAGCAGCTGCAGGAGGATGTGGTCAGCAAGGTGTCCCAGCGTGCCGTGCTCAAGAACATCATACCTGTGTACGACATGGAGGTGAGAGCGGTAGCTTCAATCGTGTAATACATCAGGAACAGAGAAAGAGAATTTGTCACGCACATGGGGGCGCACACGCACACACGCACACCCCCATGCACACAGATACAATGACGGATGGATGCTCACACGCAAGCTGACAGACCTTACTAGTTTGCGCCTTTTGATATATGTGCATCTACTTTCAGGCGTGTCACCTGAGCTTCCAGTACTCATCAGGCGACGCATCGGGCCAGAATATGGCCACGAGCTGCACGTGGGCCATCATGAAGTGGTTGGGGGAGCATGCCAAAGTGGATCTGCCCGAGGTGGAGATCAAACACGCGTGGACCATGGGGAACCTCGATGGAGACAAGAAACATGGATTGTTCAGCCTCCTCACCTCTAGGTTAGCCAAGTGAAGACACCTGCCCATGTGCGGTGTATAGAGACAAAATTCCAGATTTCGATATGATTATTTCGAAACTGTTCACGAAATAAGCTAACATTTCTATTGTATTTTCTATATGACCTGAATAGATTTTTATTATGCCAGTTTAGATGATAGTTGACTGTAACGCATGCTCGCAATTGCTGATATTTAATACTTGATTTTTCATCGCTGATGTCGACTAATACTGGCTTCCAGGGGGATATCAGCTCAGGCACAGTGTATCCTATCAGAGGAGGTTCTCAACAACAAACTGCGTATCACCTCTCATGACTACCTCACATTTGCCTACTACGGGACTCGTATGAGTACGCGGGTGACACCCGGGGGTGGCATTAACGTCAACACCGCCAACACACTTGCCGCCATATTCATTGCAACAGGTAATTTTAGAAATATCAGATTAAATTAAATTATATTTGCGTAACAATATATTGAAATTTCCAACGTCTCAATTTTTGTTTGCGAAAATCACCCATGAGACTTTCTGGTAATATACTGCTATTTCATTGAAAAGTCGAATACGTTTGTTGGTATAGATGACCTTCAAATAGCCCTCAAGTGTAAGTAAAAATAACGACCCCGCTGTAGATGTATTTGGTACATGTATTTGCTGTCTTGAGGTATTGTCTTACCGCAATAGTGATAAAATAAGCATGGCTACTGAATAAGGTGGTTATGTTTTGGCAGAGATGATTATTTGAACACTCATACCTAACAATGCTAAATCAGTGTCCTTCAATACATAACAAAACAAATAGAAAAATGAATAAGTTCAAGTCTTTTACATTATTTTATTACATACAACCTATCCTCGCTCCCATTTACATGGTTGAGCATTCTTCAAATTGCCGAGTTCAACTTCATCTGAATCACTAAACAAATATGTATATTCAATACCGTCAAAGACGTACCAAATACTCGCCCGAAAGTCTGTACTGGTAAAAAAAGCCTATCATCCTCACTCACGCCCACACCATCCCGCGTTGTTGTAGGCCAGGACGCGGCGGCCGTCGTGGACTCCACGTGCGGTGCCACCCTTGACGTGTCCAAACACGAGGGCGAGGGCGGCGGCGTCTTGGCATCACTCACCATCCCCAACCTAATTGTGGGCACTGTAGGGGGCGGCACTGGGCTCCCAACACAGGTACAGTGTGATTGTTTTTAACCCGGACTCCAGCAGTTTGATGCTGTATTGGTGGGCAAGCTTATTACAAACAGAAAGGTGTGTGAGTTCCCTGAAAAGAACCCAGATTTCTGATGTGTTTGGTGGAAGAATTCGGTAACGAAACTCGCTTTGCTGCGATTGCTGCAATCTCGCAGAGTATGAAGGTTGCACTGGAGTATGTATTTAGATCTCCTTTCGTTGCACACACATTGCTGTTCTCCTTCGTAAGCCCATCCTAGGAATAGGGACTCCGTGCACTACAGTCCTGAGAATAGCTGGAATAGTAGCATGCAGGGCTGACAACCTATTCTCAGAGAGAATAGGCACTGGTAATTTACTGGTTCTGACGAGATCTACCGGTGGCTACCTCCCTCGCTTAATTGCTAGGTCCCTCGTGCATTGTAAAGTGATCGGCCGGATCTCTGGGTGTCAGCACTGGTGCGAAGTCTTCTCGAAAAGAGGCCCTTCGTGAAACCCGGTTTGTAGGACACCAGACAACCGTACAAGCTTAGCTGGGCGGCGGTCTGGACATGGTATGCCAGAACACAACGAGGAGTGCGCAAGGAACATCGTCATCGAGTCCTCAGTATTTCTCCGAACCCCAAAAGGTTCTTTTGCGTGATCGCCTCTACTTTGTTTACAATTATTAAAAACACCTGTTGCGTTAACCAATGATATGTCCCACCGATAGTGATTGTTGATATGTAAACAATATTTTGTTTTGTAGGCAGAGTCCTTGGCCATCATGGACTGTGTTGGTACTGGCAAGGTCCGCAAGTTTGCTGAAATTATCACATCATATGCCCTGTGTTTGGATATTTCTCTCTCTACAGCTGTGGTGGGTGGAATTTTTGCAGAAAGTCATGATCGGTTTGGAAGGAACAGGCCAGGCGCTTGATCTAGACTGTTAAATGATGTGAATATTTTGAATTGACTATTCCCCTGGATACAAATCCAGATTTTGCTTTGCATTTGAATCAAGTTACAAGACGAACAATGAAAGAAAAAAGAAAAAAGGAGGAAACATAATGTCCCACCTTTTATGTTTGAGAGAAAAGCTCACATGCATAATATGATGCATTTTGTTTATACCGTAAGTGTATTGTTTGATGTTATGATAAATGTAGATTATTCTAATTGTAATATTTTAGAATTTAATTATGCCATGACAATTACATTACAACTGTACTGAATTCTAGTGTAATCAAAACTACGATACTCGCAATCACATGGTGACATTTCACATTGGGTTTATTAAGAAAACCTATTCTGGCTTTATTATTTTTCTGTTGGTGTGTATTGAAAGGTGGAAAGTAGCAGCAATGTGAATATTTGATATTTACAACATGTCTCTGGTATGTTCTTTGTCATTCTTTTGCATGTATGCTCATGGGCTAGCGTGTTCCAGAAGTACACGTGCCCTCCGGATACTGTCTGTATCATGCTTGTTTTTGGCCGTGATTATGCAACGCATTTCTGCGCCATCTACATCCCATCACACAGCTATACCCGCACTCTGCACAATACAATGATACCCAGTGGTTCATATTTCTCCTCTCACATGAGGGCAAGGAGACATGTCATGTAGTCAGCATATACATATATGACTGCATGCCCCCCGCCTGATCAACTCCACCCACAACAGTGTGGCAACCTGTGTGACAATCCATAGAACGAATATAGGTGTATTTGTATGTGTATATTTGAATTAAGAACGTTGTTTGATATGCATGTAACGCCAGTAAAGTATTGCAGTTTAATAATTTAGTAATTTAATAAAGTACTGTGGTAGTAATTAGTAAAACAATTGAAACAATTGCCAATCAATGTAAATCAATGATTGTACCCTGCTCCCAGAGGGCGTTTGTTTGCTAATAAATTATTGTTCTTGTTCTACAGTGTACATATGATTTACTCTATAGGCATCACTAGGCCCCTATTAAGTGAGAAGTTTTAGGACAAATTAGATTTAAAACAGTATAGCAATTGGTTAAATATTAATGATAAATGCAAAATCGTGTTCGCTGTATTCTTGTGCCGAATCACGACGAGTCATTTGAACTCGTAAAAAAGCTCACCTGTGATAACAAAATCATTGATAACAACTGACCCGGTTTGGGGAAAAGTTCATGTACCGCTGTTAAATGTGGATCAAACATTTACACATTTGTATGTCACATTGATATTGGTTTCGGCATAACGTTAATTCACCGAATCTCTAATAAATAAAATTCATATAAAAGTGAATTTGTTCTTGCTTTTCTTATACGAATACGTGTATATTATGAATGTTGATAAGTCACTATTATCAACTGGTTGTTACGGCATTCAAACATTGGAAACATATACACAGCAAACTAAGCAATGATGTACATTTCGTCACACCCTACAAAAGTGGAATATTGTATATTTTTCTCGACCACCTCCCCCCTAAAAAAAGGAACCCCCACAAAAAACAACAATAAAAACAAACAAACAAACAAACAAAACAAACACCACCAACAACAAAAACAAACAAACAAACAAAACAAACACCACCAACAACAAAAAGTCAAAAAGAAAAATAATAGGTGGAAATATCAGACAATATACGATACTATTATATCCGTTACTTTGAAGATTTCATTGAGTTGTACCACCAAAAAGCTTCTAAATGTCATGTCTTGTTGGACCAAAAGTGTCTGCTATAATCTTTGATGTGGTGTCCACCATTTAATATTCCCGTGTCTGCATCCAATTTCTATAACGTATACCAACTACCACGTGACCACAGCCAGTATACTCTTGAGTTCTTCGGTGTCATGTAAAGGGCACGAATACATTAATTGTGATATGATTTTTTACTCATCACTCTTCTATTTATGATAAGAAACTTTTGAGATTTTTAAACAACGTCACATTGTCGATTTACGGGAATCTTCATTGCACTTGCCATACCGTATACGTATTGTTACAATATCCACCCGCGAATTGAATAATAACCGCGAATTAGAATACTACGACAAATTTTCAATGACAAAGTCAGTATACACCCAAGACTTCAGTGATATACATTTATACACTCGCACTAAAGTTAAAGCACACTTGCGTAAATTTAGGGTTAACGTATTAGACAGAAGAAATAATTATGGAATCACACTGACCCCAAAACATACATTGCGACATAACAGTCATATCATGTTTCCATAAAGCATTGTTCAAGATATTGATAACCAATATTATTATATCTGAAGTTTCTGTTTTTACCGTGTTTGCGTCACTTCAGCTGAAGCGAAAGACTTTCAATTGTGTTTGTTTCGTTTGCATCTATGTGTGTATTGTATGTATGGACAACGTGTGGAATTTTCACGGGGCCATCTTTGGTCCATTCTCAAGATTTACTGCATTAGCTTTGGTAATGCTTCAAAGAAAACGTGTAAGACAGGCTTTACACGTTATGGAAGTTCGTTCCAAATAGTTATGCTGTGTCAAGGGATCGTGGAACACTCGCATGTATAAGTAACAATTGGTTTGGCTCGGTAACTCATTGCAATATACATTTTACTACGTTCAATGCTGCTTCAATACGCTCAAGTTGACGACTTGACACAATACGTGTCAATGCGTTGCACGGGTTTACCTCCGTTAAACCCGCTTTACACTAGAGCGATCATGAGCGAATCCATGCAACGCATCTGCACGTATTATGTCACGTCGTCAACTTGGGCGTTTGGAAGCAAACTTTAACCAAACTGAATATTCGTTCAAAATTTTTGAACATGTTCAAAATGCACGGTACGACAAGTTTGCTGAGGCAAACGAAGTGCATTTGCTATAGTTTAAAGCCCGCTTTACACTATGCGAATTTTCGTAGCTCGGCGTATAACTATTTGAAAAAAAAGCAAACTGTTAACCAAACTGAATATTCGTTCAAAATTTTTGAACATGTTCAAAATTTCGTTTGACGAACTTGTTTGCCAGTTTCGCCCAATGCACGTACGACGTGACATAATACGTACAGATGGTTGCACGGGTTCGCTATAGTTTAAAGGGGTTTAAAGCGGGTTTTAAACCACTGCTGCGTGAAAGAAAAGATCGGTCAATTAGTCTATAGCCTGCCAAACACAACAGATGAACAATGAATAAATCGTATAGTTCACGTAAGATTTACATATAATTTGCATCTGTAGCACGGTAATATTGCGTATAGTCTATGCACGTTATGGAAAGTCATATGCGCCAATACTTTGACCATTTCAAAAATATTCTCCCGGATGGCTCAACCCGTGAAATCAATCTGCGCTGTTCGCCATAAAAAACAACAACAAAAAAAAGAAAAAAAAGAAAAAAAGAAAAAAAAGAAAAAAAACAGCAAAAAAAACCACAAAAAAACAACAACAACGAAACGCACCAGATTCTGATGGTCAGGCATTAACACGGACGTAAAAAATCTGTCCATCCTATACACATTTCATCGTCATATCTCACGGCTATATAAGCAGTATATAGTTATTGCCAACATTGAATATGTGCAGTGTGAAAAAATTCCGTAGACCGACGATGGATACATGCAGGTATTTCATCCATTTGTTTCTATGTGACATTGACTTTAATTGCAAAGTAAAGATCTACGTTAACAGTATGATTGTTTGATGGTAAAAGGAGAACAAAATAAAAAACAACAGGTTATCAATGATTTAAAACGGTTTCACTAATATACTTATCACTAAGTGTCACATGCTGTTGGTGGTCTGTTCAATAATAACCTTATCAGAAGGGATGAATTGGCGGAGCTCATCATGTATCATTGTACAGCCTAAAACATCAACGCTCCAACCAAGTTTCGCGTAGTAAGAAGTTCTAGTTAAAAAAAAAGAATGAGTTTGATAGGTATATATTTTTATATCATCATATTTGTCATTCATGTTAAATTTTAGAACATGTTATATTAATAAAAAAGTAAATGGAATACATCAATTGCTCTTAACATATAAAGTAAAAACGTATGTATGCGTGCATTATTTCATTGACATCTGGTATAAAGAACAAAATTATGAAACACGTAATTATGTAAAACAAAAAGGCATACCAGCCAGCCTAGGTGGCTTACATGTCACATACTGTAATCGGATGATAGAATATTATGCATACTACAGGCCACTACATGCACTGGCTTATGTATCACTTTCAAGCAAAGTTTCTCCCATTAGCAAGCCTACAGTGGCAGATCCAGGTTTTTGGAAAAGGGTGGCGCACTTAGGAAAAAAAAGGGGGTGGGGTGGCGCAGTTAAAGGGATTTCATGAAAAACCCTATGAAAATTAAGTATTTTGGTGGGGAAGGGGAGCGCCCCCTGGATCTGCCTATGAGCCTATGTGTTATTCGTCACAAAACTGAATAGTTTTATCTGAGAGTTTTGTTTTGATTTGTTTGACGGAACACAGTCTAGTGTTTGTTTTAGTGTATGTTTTGTTTTTATTTTTTTGATGAATACGTTATTCATTTGTTTGAACCTTTATCTTCAACAGTTTTCCCATTACAACGCATTTTGTAAAGACCAAGCTGGAGTGAAAAACAATGACTCATTCTTTGCAGGCTTATAAGGTTATATGGGCTAAAAATTCAATTTTACATTTTCAATGTTTTTGTATGCTATAAATGATAAAGAACAACATCTTTTAAAATGAACCTTTTATCATCAATAGTTTTTCTTATATGATACATTTTATAGACAGCAACTATTATCAATGTATATTGATAGGCCATGTTTAAAGCCCATTTTCTCAAAACTAAGTTTGCATAGTGGATGAATTTTTTTTTTATATTTCTCTTAACCATGAAATCAAATTTTCACAAACGTGTATATATTTGAAGATATATGCATTCTGAAGAAAACCTTACTAGGGATTTTGATTTTTTTATTTCGTTGATGAATTATGAACGTTTTTGTATTGATTTGCAAGAAAATTCGGAAAATAGGTGGTTTTAAAATTTAAAATGCATGTAAAATGATAAATAGGAAAAATATAAAAAATTTGAGGCAAGGTTTTCTAGATAAATATACAAATTTTGTAACTGAATAGTGATTTTGGTCATTTCGATGTTTTACTATCAGTTATATGCTTCACAGGCAAAGTTGTCATTTTTTTCATTAATTGCTTTATAATTTTTTTTCTCAATCTATACAATTCAAAACATATTGTTTGTAAGAATTGAAGCAATAATGAGTGAGAAAATCAAAAGTTTAATAAAATCCTAAGAATGCTGTTCATACTTTATTAACAAGACTAATGAATTTTACCAATTATGTACTTCAATAAATCCACATTCACAAATATTGTTCCGTCTTAGATAGATAATGCTATCCCCGCTCTATTTATAACGGCGAGAAGATCGCTCGGCTACTATACCTTTTCAGCCTCCACTTACGTCGTCACATTGTAGATGTCTAAGGTTGCATTGTGAATGGCAATTCAGTTTAGTGTTCGGTGGATAATAATACTAATAAATGTAGATTTCTTACCAATAAATCTGGCATTGAAGAGAACAATTCTAAGTAGATGGATGCTACTTCGTTTAACATGTACATCATCTATGCATTTACTTTGTGCCATCGGAGGACATTGGCTACGTGTGATTGCTGGTTGCTTTTACGCCTCCCCGTTCCATGGTCGGGACCTGGACGAAAACTAGATATCGATTCGTCAATTTTTTGTTGATCGCCATCAAGTTGGTATCATGTCTGTACCAAGTCGCTATCTAGTCTCCATAGTGGGCAGCAAGTCGTTATCTAGTCTTCTAAAAAAAAAGTCGCCGACAGACCGGCGATTGGTCGCGAGTTTCTTAAGTTCGCTGCATCCAGCGGAACTAAAAAAGTCGCAGTACACGTGGTTTGCTGCCGACTCAAAAAAATCAATAAAAATCGTTACCAAG
>CM032664.1:15727481-15828420 GCA_019095985.1 Streblospio benedicti | reverse complement strand
TTTTTTTTTTTTAAAAACGTTCCTTTTTTCGGGCCCCAGCCAAAATACGGCCTTTTGGTTTGACGTCAAATATTTCCACTGCTGCGTGAAAGAAAAGATCGGTCAATTAGTCTATAGCCTGCCAAACACAACAGATGAACAATGAATAAATCGTATAGTTCACGTAAGATTTACATATAATTTGCATCTGTAGCACGGTAATATTGCGTATAGTCTATGCACGTTATGGAAAGTCATATGCGCCAATACTTTGACCATTTCAAAAATATTCTCCCGGATGGCTCAACCCGTGAAATCAATCTGCGCTGTTCGCCATAAAAAACAACAACAAAAAAAAGAAAAAAAAGAAAAAAAGAAAAAAAAGAAAAAAAACAGCAAAAAAAACCACAAAAAAACAACAACAACGAAACGCACCAGATTCTGATGGTCAGGCATTAACACGGACGTAAAAAATCTGTCCATCCTATACACATTTCATCGTCATATCTCACGGCTATATAAGCAGTATATAGTTATTGCCAACATTGAATATGTGCAGTGGGAAAGAAATTCCCGTAGACCGACGATGAATACATGCAGGTGTTTCATCCATTTGTTTCTATGTGACATTGACTTTAATTGCAAAGTAAAGATCTACGTTAACAGTATGATTGTTTGATGGTAAAAGGAGAACAAAATAAAAAACAACAGGTTATCAATGATTTAAAACGGTTTCACTAATATACTTATCACTAAGTGTCACATGCTGTTGGTGGTCTGTTCAATAATAACCTTATCAGAAGGGATGAATTGGCGGAGCTCATCATGTATCATTGTACAGCCTAAAACATCAACGCTCCAACCAAGTTTCAAGTGCGTAGTAAGAAGTTCTAGTTAAAAAAAAAAAAAGAATGAGTTTGATAGGTATATATTTTTATATCATCATATTTGTCATTCATGTTAAATTTTAGAACATGTTATATTAATAAAAAAAGTAAATGGAATACATCAATTGCTCTTAACATATAAAGTAAAAACGTATGTATGCGTGCATTATTTCATTGACATCTGGTATAAAGAACAAAATTATGAAACACGTAATTATGTAAAACAAAAAGGCATACCAGCCAGCCTAGGTGGCTTACATGTCACATACTGTAATCGGATGATAGAATATTATGCATACTACAGGCCACTACATGCACTGGCTTATGTATCACTTTCAAGCAAAGTTTCTCCCATTAGCAAGCCTACAGTGGCAGATCCAGGTTTTTGGAAAAGGGTGGCGCACTTAAGAAAAAAAGGGGGTGGGGTGGCGCAGTTAAGGGATTTCATGAAAAACCCTATGAAAATGAAGTATTTTGGTGGGAAAGGGGGGGGGGGGAGCGCCCCCTGGATCTGCCTATGAGCCTATGTGTTATTCGTCACAAAACTGAATAGTTTTATCTGAGAGTTTTGTTTTGATTTGTTTGACGGAACACAGTCTAGTGTTTGTTTTAGTGTATGTTTTGTTTTTATTTTTGATGAATAAGTTATTCATTTGTTAGTAATTAATTTGCAGAAGTGGAATACAATTCGACATAATGATTATGTAATTATGTATTGTGTTTTAGTATATTAATGCAAGAATTGGAGTGCTGTTCATACTTTATTAACAAGACTAATGCATTTTACCAATTATGTACTTCAATAAATCCACATTCACAAATATTGTTCCGTCTTAGATAGATAATGCTATCCCGCTCTATTTGTAACGGCGAGAAGATCCCGCTCGGCCACTATACCTTTTGAGCCTCCACTTACGTCGTCACATTGTTGATGTCTAAGGTTGCATTGTGAATGACTATTCAGTTTGAGTGTTCGGTGGATAATAATACTAATAAATTAAGATTTCTTACCAATAGATCTGGCATTGAAGAGAAAAATTCTAAGTAGATGGATGCTACTTCGTTTAACATGTTCATCCTCTATGCATTTACTTGTGCCCTCGGAGGACACTTGGCTACGTGTGATTGCTGGTTGCTTTACGCCTCCCTGTTCCATGGTCGGGACCTGGACAAAAACTAGATATCGATTCGTAATTTTTTGTTGATCGCCATCAAGTTGGTATCATGTCTTTACCTAGTCGCTATCTAGTCTCCATAGTGGGCAGCAAGTCGTTATCTAGTCTTCTAAAAAAAAAAAGTCGCCGGCAGACCTGCGATTGGTCGCGAGTTTCTTAAGTTCCGCTGCATCCAGCGGAACTAAAAAAGTCGCAGTACACGTGGTTTGCTGCCGACTCAAAAAATCAATAAAAAATCGTTACCAAGTCGTTACCAAGTCATTACCAAGTCTTTACCAAGTCTCAACCAGGTCTTAACCAAGTCTTTATCATGTCGTTATCTAGTCTTCTTGGTCGGGACCAAGTCGCCACTTCAACGTAGGTAACGACAAGATGGAGACTTGATGAAGACAAGTGGGAGACTAGGTAAAGACATGCTGACTTATGACCGTAGGGACGGGTCGATCTTTATCTTTATCAGGCATTCTAGCAGATGAGGTGGATCAAGTGATAATACTGACTTCAATCTAAATACAATTAGCAGAGTCTAAAAGATAGGAGTATTCTCTTAATCTTCAATAAGGTACTTACAAGTGTAGAACATATGTAATAAAAGATGAGAACACATGTCAGAATTAAACTTTCAATTACAAAAATCCAAACAAGGATATGCATATTATTATATGTTTTCTTCCTATTTTATAATGTAAAATTGCCGATAACTCAATATGATACATGATGAACTAGCAATAAGTGTAATAACTGTATATTTGCTCACTAATGCTTCAGCTAGTCTATACTCATTATCAAAGGTTCTGATGTTGTTGTAAGAATACCATGCACACGTTTTTATCTTTGCCTTAAGATACGTGCAAAACTCCATTCAGGTTTTAGGTTTTGCACAATTAATTTGGATGCAAAAAATGACCAAAAGCCAGGGTTACAGAGAGGTGATGCAAATTTACAGACAAATTTGACATCTCTGAGCTTGACATTGGGCGCCAATAAAAAGCAAAATGATCAACAACACAGACTAGTTTGTCGATGAAAAAAGCAAAATCATTAATCATACACTTTATAAGCGAGTGTACAATTTCATAGATATAGACTTTCTATTTTTGCGTAGACATATTTGTAATACGACGATTTTAGCTCAGACGCTTTCGAATGTTTGGCATAATGGGTGTATGGTTTTTTAAACGTTCATTTATACCATCGTTTTTTGGACCAAGAGAATGGCAGAAAATGTCTTGTGTTGAAAACGACAAATATTTGAAATGATCGAGCCAAACATTTTCAACATACTTAACAATCAACAAATCAATAGCATATATACAAAACATACACACCATACAACCACGAGGGAGTGGGCCTGAACGGTGGGGACCAATGTTGGAATACGTTTTGGACATTCGTTGTAATAATTTTCCTCTGACTTCATGTAATCTGACGTATATAACGATCAGCATTAACTTCGGTCATGTCACAGTGTTCAAGAAGTTCACACTGAATCACCTATAAATCAATTCTGCAAACGCGATGTATGAGACCCTCCATTCTGTGGCTCACACTGTAATTGAGTTCAAGTGGTCTGTTTCCTTTCAGGCATCATAGTTTGCGTACCAAACCCACATTGCGTTGTCAGAGTCACACACTTAAGTTGTGAAGGCAGATGTTCTTTGGAATTAGTCTTTTGAATCCTTAGAAATGAAACAGAATAGACCCGCACATCAGAGAGGAAAAAAGAAACCAGTGTAATGCGTCAAACTACATAAAACACCTTCACATTGGAAAACCCCGAAAGTTCGATATTATCATCTTAATTTGTATACATATGCAGTTGATTAGAATTTGACAAACAAGTCTATGGGTGTTAAATTGATATATGTGCTATCATTATAAACATTTTTTGCAGCAATAGTATGAAAGAAAACCCACATTGATGTAGATGATTTTGGACATCAATGGAAAAATAAATGCGAGGCATAAGTCACAGCGGTACCAAAGCATATTGCTTTAGATCATGACTTGAATGAAATTAAGAAATAAAGCTATAAGTCCCATAATTAAAACTGCTCTCAAGCATATCACGTTTTTTCTCGAAACATGAAGCAAGTCCAAGGCGGGGGTGTTCGGCTGTGTTTTGCAACTGGTTGCATTTCGCATTAATGCGTCTTGTAAACAAATATAGTGGTCTCACCGTCTGGAATCGCCAATGCAACATCTACCGAATTTTGCAATCTCACACTGGTCAGGGCTTCCGGGCTATCAGTTTTTTTGTGATATTTTATACACCATTACCATTCATACCGGGATACTCTGTAGATTTTTTTTACCGTATCGTCATTAAATATGGAAAAAGTAGAACAAAATTGTATACGAATCAAGTCTATAACGTTATTTGTAGGACACCATATTTACCTCCAGCCAAAATTCAAAACTTATGTCGATGTCTTTATTAGATCACAATATAGCACATATATGTTGGATAAATACTAAATAAAAGAAAGCTTTAATTCCAGATATCTTTGATTCTTGCTCACTTAATTGAATTTCTGAAGCTCACCATTACTGTCTTCATTGGTCTTACAAGTAAGTGCTAGGTATAGCTAAATAGGTTACTGTTTTACCGGTGTGGCTTCTTTATGTTTAAGATATTACACATACTGGGCCATTCATTAAATCATCTTCATCGCTTAGTAGATGTATTTTCTTCAGGGTTCATGAATTGTGAAAACGCTCTAGTCACATGAATGTGAACGTTATGATGTTTTATTGTTGTTGAAAAATAAAATGCTGCAAAATACGCTAGATTTGTCGACTATATTCACAATACAAGTTTCAAACGGTGAATGACACCGACAAACTACTGCTGCAGGTGAGCAGGCAACTTTTGTGTTGACTGGTATTATTGAGCAATTATCATTGTGAAACGTCAATACTTATATAGGGACTTTATAATCACTTAATAAGAATGTCCTGATGGAGGGATACGTTCCTTTAACCCCCCCCATTTCATTTAGCCGGTGCTAGCTCCAGATGCTCCAAAAGAAGACAGAAATGAGAAAACAATATTATCACCTTTTTATAGTGCCTCGTGTGCATATTTTGTGGCCAAAACGTGCGGGATCGTCTAAAATATTGGTCTGTGACCTCAAAATGACACTAAGCTTCTGGCGTCCTCTTAGCATCTGGAGCTAGCATGGGACTATGGGTAATTAGGGTGTGGGTGTGTGGTGGTGGTGGTGGTAGTGGTGGTGGTGGGGTATGGGGGTGGGGTGGGGTGGGGATGTTACAGAATTGATGGGAAATCGTGGGGACGACTGGTGATTTACCCCTACCAATGAATGTATAACAAATGATCCCTCACACCGACATCTTTCGCTGGAGACGGTAACCTGAGACAAAGTTACTTCAGAAACGGCGTTCTATAATTATCTAACTGATGAATTGACTCATCGTTTGTCTGATGAATGTCTTGTCTCCTGCACCTATGTGTCTAATGTTTGTGACTGCGATGACTGATCAGGCCAAGGCGTGAAGCGCAGGTCTGATGACAGCCTCCACAGATAAATGATGAGCCTCCAACTTTTGGAACACTTGAAGCAGCAGCATGGCGGAGCCTTCATCTTTCAATTAATCTTGCAGTTCTTTCTTCCTCAAATAGTCTGCAACCCCCACTGCATCTACTATGCCAGAGTGTGCGGTCCATGGCAGTGATCTCAAAGGATTGAGGGGCGATGTCATAGCTTTTTAGGGTTGCATGAAGCACATCCTTGTATCTTTTCCACTGTCCTCCTCGTGATCTTTTTTTCCTGATGACAGCTCGCCAAGCATAAGGGCATTCGGAATTCTTTCTGGGCTCAAGTACACTACATGTCCGGCCCAGCGTAATTGAGCATGCGTAATAATGGCTTCAACACTGGATATACCACAGAGATCTAACACATCAGTATTTGCCATTCTGTCAGTCCATGATACCTTGCATATTTTTCTAAGGCAACATTGATGGAACTGCTCTAGAAGTTTGATGTGACATCGGTATTGAGTACATGTCTCACAGCCATAAAGGAGTGTACTCAAAACCACGGCTCTGTACACCTGGATATTTGTACTGAGTCTGACCATAGCCTGTGCTGTAACCGAACATACGACGAACTGGCCTTGCTAATGTGTGCTGTGATCATCAGTCATCAATCTTGCCATTCTGTGCAAGGATACCTCAAAGATAGCGGAATTAATCTACACATTTTAGCCCCTGTCCATTTATCTTGATGGGTTCTATGTATCATATTGAGTTTGTTCTTTATAAATATGCTAAATTCCAAAATATAATAACTAAATATATCTAAAAAATACAAAAAAACATAAAAATTATTTATTTAACTGTTTTCGACTGTTGTCCTCATCAGAATGGGTTCTGGGTGGATGGGTTCTGTGCTTGGAGGTTGCCCTGGATTTGGCTGATGTAGAACTTCCGTCTTCTTGATACTGATGGTCAGGCCGTACCTGCGACAGGCTCTTGAAAATTGGTCCACGATGTGCTGGGCATCCTCAAATGAATGTGCAACTAGGGCACAGTCATCGGCATACAGAAGGTCTTGGATCAGCATTGACGATGTTTTGGTACGGGCCTGTAGACGCCTTAGATTGAATTTGCTCCTATTACTTCTGGACTTGATCATCACCCCTTTATCAGAGCCCTTGAAGGCATCATGGAGCATGACAGACAAAACGATTGTAAACAGCAATGGAGCCATAACACAGCCTTGCTTTGTTCCATTGCTAACCCCAAACGGTGTTGAAAAGGAGCCCTGATTAACAACATGACAAACCATTCCATCATGAAAGGATTGTATTATGTTCACCAAACGAGGGGGACATCCAACTTTGAGGAGTATTTTCCATAGATCTTCACGACCGACTGAGTCAAAAGCCTTTGTGAGGTAAATGAACACCATGGAGAGGTTCATGTTCTGCTCTATGCATTTTTCTTGCACTTGTCATGCAGAAAACAGCATATCTACAGTACCACGACACACGCGGAACCTACATTGACTTTCTGGGTACACCTCATTCACAACACTGGTTACAAGGCGGTTAATTATGATCGTGCCAAGTATTTTGCCTGCTATTACCAGGAGAGAGATGCCGCGATGGTTGTCACAAACATACTTATTGACCTTGTTTTTGAAGAGGTGGACAAGCAGTGCATCCTTAAAATCTTGAGGAACAGTTTCAACGTCCCAAATTGCAATGAACAACTGTGTAAGTTCCATTGCTACTTGATCACCACCATGCTTTAATATTTCAGCAGGTAAACCATCTGATCCAGCTGCTTTTCCTGATGGGAGTTGCTTAACAGCCTTGAGAGTCTCTTGTACAGGAGGGCGATCTAGATCTTCATGGATGGGTCTTTGGGGGAGTTCATCAATAGCTTGGTCTGAGATGGTTGACACACAATGTAGCACAGAATTAAAGTGTTCTGCCCAACGGTTAAGGATCCCAGCTTTATCTCTGATGAGAGTCTGGCCATCTGTAGCATACAAAGGTGAGCTTCCATGGGATATAGGGCCGTACACAATTTTCAGAGCAGAATAGGAGGATTTGGTGTTTTTCTGATCATATGCAGCTTGCACTCTATCAGCAAGGTCATTCCACTATCGGTTCTTCAATAATTATCTAACTAGAGCACTGCTTTAAATTACATTATTTTAATGGGGTATATATGATAGTAATACACAACAATTATGAGTATTTGAATCTAGTTTCATGCTATGTGAATCAGATGGAAAAATTGATTTTCATCCAATTTATTAGCACACTGATTGCAACACGCCAGCAAATACAATTGAGATAATTATTCGCAAGGACAAGTATCCACGAATTTTATATTGATGCAAACATTGGGACTCTATCGCATCAAACATTTTCTTTGGTTGCCCTACGTACCATTTTTTGAAGCTGAATTTCTGTTTGTAAATTGAACTTGCAAAGGTAAAATATATACAATATGAAAATTGGATCACTTTTTAATGGGCAGAACGTAAGATAGTTTGCAGGCACATCAAGATAATCGGAGTTGTGTAACAGTACGTAATACCAAGGCCCACTTTTTATAATAAAAGATGTCACACATTTTGTGGACTAACCATTTCACAATGCACAGGCGAAAAAATATGGATAGAAGCATAATTACACGTCTGATTCAACTTAAGTCTATGAAATTCACTGTGCGTAATTGAAGTGCTCATGTGAGCTTCTGCTTAATTTACACAAAAAGGATGCACGTACTGTTCCAGGGCGTGGAGTCCGGACTATTAAATAGCCTCTGCATGAAATTAACGGAGAAAAATGATTAAGTAGGCATATGTACATGCTGTCAATGACAGTGTCATTTTATGGGCACCATAAAATCATACATTCTAACATGCGTTTTCATGTATTGCAAATACAGACCTTCTTTCCTATTACCTAACTCACGTATGCAGTGGATGAATTTTTGATGTTGTACCCATACCATTTTAAGGAACCATGAAAGATACCAAACTACCATAGAGTGACAACATTATAGGTAATTTTATTTTATTCAGAACGTTATGATGATGATTATAACAACTATCACAATGTAACAGATCTACGAACGGATATTCTTTGTTTCAGATAAAAAATATGTAAGTACATAAGTACATATACAGATATGCAGATATTTTACACGATAGGAGCTTTGGAATAGTCACTCAGATTTGAACCTTTCAACATATATGTTGGCATTGACAAACGATATCATATACCTGTAAACATACACCATTAGGAGAATGCGTGACATCCCATGTTCATTAATGAGTAATAATAGTAAAATGTTATGCCCACAATTTAATCTACCCTAATTGTATCACCATAGCAACTTTGCAAAAGTTGCAAACATAATGATTAGTTGAATCAGCGGGCAATTATTCAGGACACCGAACATTTCTCACATGCGTAACAAGAAAATGACACGAGACATATAAAGTTGAATAGAATATAGTAAAATGAGTGGGATATGCACAGTATCTTTATTTTGATGAAACATTGTAGTTTTATAGGTGCATTAAAAGTACACTGTCAACAACAAACTATGTTAATAGTTCCACGAGGGTTTAGTCTATGCTTATGAAAAAATATAAACGACTACGTTACTCACAGAAAGATCAGCATTAATAGAACAATCCGTAGTTTTTTGTCATCAGCGAGCAAATTACCGACTGTGGAAGTCTGCGACAGATAACTTACTACGCCCCTCAAAAACAAACTAAAACGACTTCTATAAAAATATGTGGTGAATAAGAATTTAATACTTTATTCATAAAAAGCGCCTTTATTTGGTTAATGCCGATTATCACAATAACTTTCATTCTTTTTTCTATGGCATCTATAACCTCGACATTTCAAGTTCATCGGTAACATTAGAAATACGGATCAAATAATCCATTAGACTAGATTAGACCAATACATTCACACATCAAAAGGAGATGATAGCCATTATATCACATATAAGAAGTATTACACTGTGCTCAATAGAATGTGGTGTACGACTTTCCTGTTCAATATGAATAATATCTAGACTAAAATAAATGCATATCAACGTGTATTGAACATAAGCTAACTGTAGTGGAGATGAGGAGAAGTAGTTCTATAGATCGTAACACAGGATGGGCGTTAATTATTAATAGACTGAATTGAACAACTGTATCCCGATCATGTTGCCACCAGACAGTAAGATATGAACTAAAATAAGACACCATGATTGCATTTCTTTAAATTTCTTTTCAACTTGGAATCGACACATTTTTAAGATGCTGGTAGAGAAATGCATCAAGCATATTGTAATCTATTGAACTGTTTGCCCTCTATCTGTAGAGTGTTGGTTGCGTTGATTTATCGCAACTCTACTGGTCCTAACCTCAACCACAGTGTCTCAAATACATTTAATATATCAACCGTGAGCGCCGTTGACAATTAAGCGCTCTACATACTGTGCTAAAAATACACACCTTTAAGTTTTATCATAATATAAATATAGACGTTCATGAGATACATCTCTATAAGAAAAACCCTCTTAGATATACTTATTGAACATACCAGTTAAAATGTTAATAGAAACTTATTTCTACTTTTTAAAGTTCACTCATTTGATCACTTACTCGAATAGGTATGCACCCAAAAAAAAAGAGAAAAATCTTTTCATTAAACATCACACCCAATATCTTACGATATGAAACATTAAGAACCCTCATATGCATAAACAGCATGTCACACATGGTGGTCTCCATTGTTAGCATTCAACAGTGCCGTTTTCGTGGTCGTCTTCAGAGCTTTAGTTTGCGCAGTCACTGTCATTTCCGCCCCAGCAGCATTCGTGGGGAGTCGAATAAACTCTTGGCTGCGTTTAAGACACGGGTCTAACAAGGTTTCGCGGAACATCCGACTAGTCATCACATAGATAAAGAAATTCACTGAGCTGTTAAATATCGATATCATGTCGCCCACGGCCGTGTAATAGTAATGCCAGTAGCCGCATGCCCGTAACGACTCGTCCAATATTGTCCAGAGGATGTGGTCAATGAACGTAGGCGTCTGGCAGAACATGAACACAAACACGACCACAACCAGCACTAGCGTGATATCTTGCTGGAATCCCTTATTGTTCGTCTGCTTGCCCATCTCAACTCGCTTCTTCTCCCTCTTCTTGAGAGCGATGATAAGCTTTGAGTTGAGAAATGCGAGCGCGACTAGCGGACCTCCGAGCAAGACGACAAAATACATAATGTTTGCATATATGACACGATAGAATCGGTTGTCCCCGAAGGCACTTATTTCGAAGCCCAGCTTGGTCTGATTGTAGCCCACGCACACCTCGACCTTCTCGTACTCGAAGAAGCGCGGGATATTGTAGACGACGGAGAAGATCGCCACGTAGAGCACATGGCGCTTCGCCTGAGGCAGGGAGCAGAACTCGGCGCTCTTGAACGGGCGACACACGCAGAAGTAACGGTTGACCGACACGAGTACCGTCAGCAGGATGGTGCCCGTGTACGGAATGAGGTAGCACGGCCACAGGTACGGCAGGATGTCCGAGTACAGCTCGTAGTAGCTCTGCAGCTGGCCCGTGAACGGGTAGACGGACGTGAGCACGTAGAGCGGCACGGCCGCCAGGAGGACGAGGCTGTCGGCAACGGCCAGGGCCTGCAACAGGACGGCGGTGGCGGTCTTCTGGCTGTCCAGGCGCAGCACGGTGAAGCTGAGGGCGTTGCCCAGCAGGCCCACCACGCAGAACGTGCCGACCACCACCGTGTAAATAGCAAAGTCGAAAGCTGCACACTCGTTGGTGATATTAAACTTGGCAGGCGCCGTGAGGTTGTAACTTAGGCACTGCATCGTTGACAGTCACGTGATCGAGAGAAGGCGGGCAGGAAAGTTAACAGTCGCCGCCGCTTCCGCACCCGCAACTGAGCATCTTGGATTGGGTTCAGAAGTGGGGGTGATGACAAGCAGACGGCATGTTGGGGCTGGAGGTCACCGGCATTTCATGGAGCAGAGTCTGAAAAAGAAATAAAATGTGAATATACGGTTTTACATACTAATTTTAGAAGTGTTTAGCTCTTGATGAACAACCACTAAATATCTACAGTGGATCAAAATCTTGGTATACAAAATACGACACGCGTACAGAAAGTTATAAATGTACTGGGTTTCTATATTATTTGAAGTTGGACTTCGTTGTTTGACAGCTTTGTTTCACTTGAACAGTTTTACAAAAAACAAAAAACAAAACAAAAACAAAAAAATCAACCCTTGTATTGCGTACAGGCACAGGTTGGACTAAAGAGTACAATGCGTTTAAATCCTTTGAAGCCCTTATGTCAACAAAATTAAAATTTCATGTATGGTGACTTGTAACCACTTTCTAAAACACAGTGGCATATTTTATAGCACAAATAAAACATTGAAAATGTCGAGCAACAAACCCCCAACAAGGCTTCAGTGAATTAAACTAGCCTGAAAATGAACGTCTAAATATTGCATTACGTTCCCATCACTGTTGTCAAGCAGCTTTTCTCTATTCTCCAGGGGTGCCTCCTTTTCTTTTCTATTCCTATTTTGCGTTTGTTAAGCTCAGAATAAGGCACTCATTTGTATGAGGTAGGAGAGGACGGTGGTATAAGTTTGTGGAAGAGACATTACATTCCCTAACGTTGAGGAGGATGCCGTGAACTGTAAAACAACGTTCATAACCGTTTTCATTAAAACATCATCGAAACGGAGCACGGGTGTCACAATTTAAATTATAACCGGCCACAATTTACGGCTTGTTATATTTTACGGTCTAACAAAGGGGAAAGGACCAAAATGCATGCATGTGGAATATCTTGGCATTTAAACCTTTCCCTGCTTGACACAATTAGTGGTAACGGGGGTGGGGCAAATTAAGGTGGTTGTGCAAAAAAAGGAAATAACCTGATATATTTCCCACGGAATGTGTTGGAATTTCACCCAAATCTACATGTTATGCATTGTCCTCCTAACTGTTAAACATGTGCTACTAACGACCCAATATTCTAAGTATTCAAGTGTGAATTTCCCAAAGCTCAATCGTTGTAAATGTCAAGATAAAGGAGTTATTAGACAGGGGAAATTTGCACCTATTTCCAATTATATAAACAACCAAATACCTATGTGTGTTCCAACCATTTGACATCTGCATTTCTTCCACACATTTACTATCAAATGTCACTCTAAATGAATGGATACGTCACGCTGACATCACATTCCGATAAATTGTAAACATTTCTATAGCACGCTTGTGATTGATATGTTGAATGATTGTAGGGCATCGAAATATAAAGATGGTTCGCCAAGTTTAGCATATGTATCTTTGGTCATCATATTGCTCATAGGCTATCATGTGGTAAGGAAAATCAAGGTAAAGATAAAGAGGATAACCAGTAGTTGCTAGGAAACTGGCAACCGGTCAGTGAGGAGCCAGCAACCCCATCTGCTGCAGTATTACATCCACCTGCATAACTTGAATCGATACCACGACCCTCTAATTAAGAATCCAACTTCCTATCCACTCGGCGGCGGATTAGACGACACACATATTGGATTAAGAGTGAAGGTAATATGAGAGCAGCACAAACATGATCTAAAATATAAATCAGACACCGTCAATCCAAGACGAAATGAAGTCATCACTTTTGAATGTCGTTCGCTCTGCACCACACGGAAACAAGTTGCATATCCAGACAGAGAAGGAATTCCATCACGCCTACTCGACTCGTTGTGAGAATTCGCAATAAAGACAATTTGCCAATTCATGTTGTCATTACTATTCAAGTAGACGCCTACTATACCCACAGTGTATAGAATCCCAGCTGTATACAACATACACATAAACAATTACAATACGTGCACATGTAACAGTTATTCGAGTTCATCTGGCAGCCCGATGTAACTGGACTCTGTAATAAGATGAACCCCATGGAATGCGTAAAATGTACTGCACTTACTTGACAATAATAACTCTTTTGATGTGGCAATGTGAATCCTCGTTTGAGCCACGATATAAGGAAAATGTAAGCATAAACAACAACCAAATATGTATTTCCTCAGCATTAACAATGTAATAAGTATCAGCGGCGTGTATGTGGGATATAAATGTGACGGGATATATGCATTTCCTTTACAAAATGGTTTCGTTTTCCTTTAATAGGGTTAATAGCGGTCACATTCAGAATGTATATGGACCATATTGCGACAACAAAGAAAAACAGCTAGAATATGTGCATTATGCGAGTAGTTGATATTTGACAAGATTTCCTTAACTAATTCACAACCCCGCTGGCTAGATGATTTAAAAGATGAAGGTAAAATAAGCACATACATGTAATGTTCTCCGTTTCTATATACGAATTAACCGTATATTTCTGAGGAAGTACAAGAAATACTGCGAGTACACACACAGATACTCTTCAATAACGTTCCACTCGTTCACTACACGATGGGAACAAAATAACAAGTAGACCTAATGTCTACATAGTAAATAAAACCCCGTGAATTCAGCACAACACAACTCGGCGACGACGACAACAGCAGCAGCAGCAGCACTATAACCCATAAAGAACTGCATATGTGTCAATCATGATCGTAATGACAGCCCGCCGCCATTACGGCAGATCGATGGCCGCCTCGCCGCCACTGAGGCAGGAACACTATGGCGTGTAAATAGAATTTCACCTACTCCATAGATCGACATTTGGGCCGTGACTTGGTATGACCCATTTCTGCCGCAAGGTGGATGTCTCGTAAAAAGATCAGTGATTTTTAAAACAAAAATTGTTCCTTCCAAAAAGTTTACAGCCAGAAGTAGATGTCGGTGCACTGTGTTTAGTTAGTTAACAGCATTTAACTTAAACCGACACGGTATAACATCTATAGATGCACATGTTTATAGTTGTAATAGGTATGATACGGATACATTCTGAAGAAAATCAATTACAATTGCAATATTTGCGTGACTTCTCCGTGTTAAAGGCCTAAGAAATACACATTGTGTTTGTCCTATAGCCTACAGTGTGAGGGCATGAGCTCCAGAATGGCCACCACTTACAGAATCTAATCGGGTTGTTCTCGACAAAAATATCCACATTGATTGCTTTTTGCTATCCAAGAAATCTGAAGTAGCTGTGCATACTGACATTAGATTATACGTGATAATAAATGAATGTGCATGAATACCAGTAGTTCAATTATTCTGACGTAGGAGAGACTGATGAGAAAATTGTAACATTCATTGTTGAAGAGCCACCTCGAACTCTCCACGGCATGCTCACAAAACGTGCCAAAAGTCGAACCAACACCTACACGTACTTTATAATGCATGGCTCAGGTGCAGACATCACAGCCAGTGTAATGGGATGGAAATAACGTTGTAGGAAGCCTACATTTTTAGACTAAAAACTGTCAGTTCGGGATCATAATTAGAAACAAGGAACGACATACACGTCAATATGTACTTGGTAGAAGCTGAAATAAACAACATCCCCGTAGCAAATTGATGACATGCACGAAGTTACTTTAAATCATGTGGACAAGGCATTGAACTTCTCGAACTACACATAGCTGATTGATTTTAAATGGCGGACAGGATAATATGGAGGTACTTATACACCGAATTCAATTTAAATGATGCAGTCAATCTGCGTCAGCTGGACTTGCAAGGCGAGTAATATCCTTACACGACCCAAATGAGATGACATGTGAAGACGTTGAAGTTGTTTTTCAAAATACATGGCTAAATCAATTCTGCCCATCAAAGGCCTCCGGTAAATCATTTCACAGCATGTATAGGAATTATACAAGGCCGAAAATTCAATAGTCCAGCAATTCAGCACATCACTCACAAAAAATACATGAAATCTATTGGTTTTGAAGCTTCTTTTGACCTCTTTCTACCAACTATCCATTCAAATTTAGGGGCTCAGAAAAAGCAATGGCACGTCGGTCAAACAGTCAACGACATGACTATAATTTGCGACAATGTCCTCTGATTGAATTTTCATTTTCTATAATATAGTTTGGTCCACTACAATTGTGAAGGTTTGATATGTTCGTTTGGTAAATCCTGCGGGGTAGCGTTCACGAACATGGATCATAATGGTTTTGTAAACCATTTACATTATGCTGCCATGAAAGCGAAGGAAATATATTTTGATACACCATACGCCTTATAAGCTAGATGTACTTCTTGACAGAATAGAAGCCTATACAAGTAGTAATGAGAAATCATAAAACTTTTACTTGTAACTCCTACAAATCTGCAATAATAAGGCTAGTGCATAGTAACTCGGCGATAAGCAATAGCAAAGCCTGAATATTTCATCAGTAACGCGGTGATCAATCAGGTGATAATCACATATGAAGATTTAAAACTTAGAAAGAAAGACAGGGCGTTAATCGTATTTCTAGCTGATGCCCAATGTATTTGTTGTGGTTAGTACTACAATTTGTTTTATATACTTACTTTTTTTCTTCTTCTGGTAGAAGGAAATATGTATGTTTTTAATAGAAATAGAAGAAAATATATATGTTTGTTGCTTGGATATGGACAAATAAGCAAAAGAAGAAAAAATAATGAATCCATTTGCTATATACCAGTTAACAACAATATTGAATAAGTATTACAATTAAATATGTTGAAACCAACGCTCATGAAATCACGCAACAGTGCTGGATTGTGGTCTACATATTAAACATGGCACAAGTATGCTCAGTACGGTACAGCCACTGTTATCTGTATTCGTTGGGTGGATGGATGGACGGATGGTGGGAAAATGAATATATCCGAATGAGGAAGGGGGTGGGCATTTGTGAGAAACAATACATAATACTACATTTACGTTCGCTAGATGACAATGGACGGTAATAGAAGCTATTCGTAAAACACCGTTAGAACAACTCATCAATCACCTTGGTTTAAATTGTACATCGTAGATCAATATCCATTTAAACCACAACCAAACCAAAAACGAACACTTTATAGTTGCAGTCAATTTAAAGTGAACACAGTGCAGAGCATATCAGTGCATACAGCTCCGTTGCGTGAATAACTCCTGTTTTCCATCGTGGATTCACGGAACTCTCTTTCACACGGTCTTCCAACTCTACAAGGTATTTTCAATAACTTGTTATTGTCAATAACTTGTAATATGAATAATGAGCCCGGAATAGACGAGGGTGATATTTCTAAATGTAAACAAAAATCTATGCCATACACGTCAATAGCCACTTCGACGTAAATATCTACTGTCGACTCAGCTTGAAGATGATGAGAAACAATGAAGAATTAGAAATTAGAAGCCAGCCGCAATCCTGGGTAGATTGTAGACCGTTGGTTCTTGCAATCATAGTCATGTCTATTGCATCTTTGAAGCATGAAAGATACATTTCAGCAAGGTTTTTTCTTGTTTTTTTTCCAAAATTTTGAAAGGGTGAACTTAAAATTGAATGCTTCGTCTAAGCGCATTGTGTTATGTGGCCTCAAAATCTAGTTGTATGTCAAACAAATGCCATACGCGAGTCTCATATTTCATTGGTGGTAAATACACAAACATCAATTATATATCAATAAAGAGCACGTCCATTGATTCGCATTGATTGAAATATGCTTTACAAAAGGCAGATGTTGTAAGTGACATTACAACTGAGACAAATTGGCTGTCTTTCTTTATATTGGAGTACCAATTGAAGTCGACCCGACCGCGATCATGCTGGTATAAATTAAACGTTAACTCGTTTCTATAATGTCATGCCGGGTTTGTTTATAATGTTAAACATGCTGAATGAATAGTGACATTAGCGTTTATGAAAGCAGATAAAGTGTATTCAAATAGCGATAACCATAATTACGGCCACCAATAAAACCCATCAATGTCCGTCCCGGGGACATTATGTCCGTCAATTGGGACAATTGATTAAAAATGAAAGTGTGTAAATAGGAAACAGATGAAATACACAAATGAGAATTAATTGGAAAATGGCCACTTAATTGAGACCAGAATTTTAGAATGTTGTTACCAGGAATTGCAGTAAAAAACTTTAACGACTATCCGACTACCTCTTTCTCGATAGGTTTTCCCCGCCACGCTGTTGGCAAATTGACCCCAAGATGCTAACCAGGTTTTTGGATAAAAATGCAATTTGCACCATTTAAAAATGCAATAATGCGAAATGCCACACATATACGTGGGACTACCAAGCTAATAATTTGGTATATGGGCGTCCTATTTCGCTAATAATCAACCCAAAATCAAACATACAAGACAATATCATTTTTGTATATCATAATGGTTTGAAAGTGGAAATATACTATGCATACAATGCAGGATGTCCTATCTGCATCTGATAATAACGTGGCGTACATTAAGTAAAAAAAAAAGAATTGCATAAATGCTCGGCGTCCTTTTTATGGCTTATATCATTTAACTGCCACCTAGAGTTTGGCTATCAATTACATGTAGCATGACATGTAAAAGAAACCCGCACACACTCTAGATACATTTTTGGTAATAGGGACATGACTTCAGACGTCAAAAAGCACAGTGTGAAATGACAATATCATCAATGGAAGGATCGCTGGCGTGAAACTTGAGGAGCAACCCAAAGTTCCGTTTAATTAAGATACGTGCATGCGGCAGTGATATGATGAAGAGCGTCATCAATGATTAACTCATCTTGCAGTAGCAATATAACATCTATCAAATATTATATATAGATGTGGTTCTGAAGAACCCCTGAATTGGTGAAGATGTGATTAACTATTTGAGTCATACATACGTTCTGTACATCAGCCTTGGCAACAAATGGGTACAATAGTGATGGGTATGATTTTTGTGCTAGATTGTGGTCAAGGGAGAAACGTAATCACTTCACGGGGACAGTTTAAAGGGGAAAGATTGTCATTCTGGGAAACATACATTTTCTCAGTGAAGTCTATCAGTCAAAGTATAAAACCAGTCAGTGGTGCGTGTTTGAATCATCGCACACGCTTGTGTGTGTGTGTGTGTGTGTGTGTGTGTGTGTGTGTGTGTGTGTGTGTGTGTGTGTGTGTGTGTGTGTGTGTGTGTGTGTGTGTGTGTGTGTGTGTGTGTGTGTGTGTGTGTGTGTGTGTGTGTGTGTCGTTTTTCAATTGTTCTCTACATACATAGGAGAAACGTTTGCGCAAATCGATTTTATCTTTCAATGTGTAAGTAGTCACATTGACCACTGTAAACAGTGTTATTGACGGACTGTTGCCGAAGGACCAATGCGTAGGGAACAATCAGTGACTACAATGACAACTCGCTCAATATGACACGTTGACCCATAAGCCAGCAACAAATTTAGAAAGAGATTTGAGTTTGAAGCAATTTTGAGTTCATATTAATATGTATATGTAGTGGTTTATGTTTAGATTACACGTACATATTATTAACCTTCAACTACAAGTATGCGACACACATATATACATATTTACATGCCATCAACACACACAACACACACACACACACACACACACACACACACACACACACACACACACAAATTTAAATGTTTACACACACACACACACACACACACACACACACACACACACACACACACACACACACACACACACACACACACACACACACACACACACACACACACACCACACACACACACACACACACACACACACACACACACACACACACACACACACACACACACACACACACACACACACACACACACACACACACATATATATATATATATATATAAAGAAAGCAGAGGAAACATTGGAGGCATGTCAAGTGACCTAAAGCAATGTAAAGTGCAAATCAAAGCACCGCGTTCGTAATCTTGACTAGACACAGGACAACTGAACGAGATTATCCTGTTAAAGGACAAAAGCAAAATATCACACACAATACAACACCCTCGGTAAAAAAGGTGAAAAAGAAATCAACAAAAGGGTTAACTCCGGCACGCGGAAGTGTCTTGCTCCATCACTCTTGGCAGTTGACGTGTTCACGAGTTCGCCAGCCTGCACCGGGAACCGTTTCGCCAACTATGTCGTAGTTTCTCATGCAAAAACGGGATGCTGGACGTGTTAATAACCACGTGCCTATGGAAGGACGGCATTCATGTGGTCTCGTGCCATCTGTCATCGACCGAGACATTTATATCAAACTCATTCTGTTTTCTGTTAAATGTGTGAGTGATTTTGTCGCTTAAAGAACGAGCATCCTGCAATATGCGCCTGTACGGGGAAAATAAATGGGATTTGATTTGTTTACGGAGGAGTCATGCAATATATATTTCTATATTCTGTGCTTTGCCACCAAAACACAAACATTGAATGTTCCCTATTTCACCGGTATTCATTTGCACATATGAGATACACCTCTATCAATACTATGACAGATCATTCTCTTGTAAGTAAATATTTAACCACATAAAAAAATTACTGCGTTGACATTAAACACGAGTGTTATTCTGCGACTGTATCGGTCTCTCCCAGTCTATTCCGTATGTTCACTGTCAACACAAGATATTTTGTGATCTGTATCGCGTCTTCTATTCTCATTCTGTTGATTGTGTTCAGGTAAAGCACCTAGTGTTTGTGATACAGAGGTTTAAATTATAATGCAAGTCGTGTATCCCCAATACTCGGTTGAAAACGATGAAATATTAAACTCTGCATGAATCACATGAGCAGGCAAATGACACGACCATTTTCGAAGCTCATAACTCATATGACTTCCTATAATTTGTGTAAGGACAGGCGACAAAATATCTAAAGAGTTTATTAACATAAATGAAATCATGGATTATGAAAAATATGGACGGCAACAGCTTAGTGTAAATTTCAATGCCGACAGATGAAACACATCTAATGATTTATCCTGAAGCAGAATCTAATGTAAGCCGAATCTCACTCACTGCTAATTGCAAGCGCTAATGATGAAGATGATTTGACCATGTGAGGAAATCATACACTATTAATACCAGGGGACTCTGAGGCTGGGAAAGGCAATGGCGTGTGGTCGTATTCACACGCAATGATCAATGTGTGCCCTTTTATCTCTTCTCATTTAATGCTACAAATTAACTCGGTGATAATTGTCTATTCAAAGCGAGCTCCACGCACCGAGGACCCCAGGCGATAAACCAACATCTTGTATTCAGGGGTTGACAATTATGCTCATTTCATGTTATCTTCTACAATGGCTGCTAGTTCATAAATAATTTAGCTTTTTACATGATTTATGTCTACATGAATAAAAGGCTTTTTCCATGTATCTCTAGTTTCCCCGACATTGTACCTTTACAATGACCAGTAAAGAAATGTATGTTCTAAACTTTCATCAAAGATCATGGATTTCATTCAAAATCATATATGCTGTTCTTGCTTCTAAACTCTATAGTAGGCCTACATGTGACATTGTTGGCTGCCACAATGATTAACGTTGGAAAATGAAGTAAAGGTATCTATTTGAGACATGTATGTGTCCTAATGATGATGATCACGTGTCTGCTTGGGACTCTCGTCATCTGTCATTTTAACTAAGCTAGATATTCTTCTATAACTTCGTCATTTCTCATGCTCACTAAAATCTGATTACGGAGTCATAATTTAGATAGAAAAAATATGTAAGAGACGTACCTTCCAAAAATGGAACAAACGCAAACAAAATATGTTTTCCCGAAGAAAAATCGCGAATGACGACTTTACCCGGAAATCACTGCAGACTTTTCTGTCTCATTTGTAAATGTTACGATGTCTTCTGTGCATCGTATTCGCGCATCATGGAATTTGCAAACAAAACCTTTGATTGCAGAATCATGTTAATCTTAAAAGCTGTGTATGGCCATCGTCTAATCAACTCGTATGGGATTCAAATACATAAAAGTTATTGAGATTTTTATTGCGATATAGACTCAATCAAATGTATATATCTATTTGTATTATGAATTCATACCTGTGGTGATTTTCTAATCTATCCCCATAGCACGTTTCTTTGATTTACAAATCTGTACCATAACCATGATAACAATTATGAATAATACGAATCGAGTGGCAAATGAGAACGAGGCACGTTGAATAACCAATCAGAATTAAATGTTTGAATCAACAATGTGGTAGAAAGCGTAAAAAGAAATCCATAAGAAACACGTCACAATTCTGCCATGCATTTTGTAAATATTCTTACACCCGCCTCATACAAATGGAAATAGAAAGATACACGACGCCAATGAAAAGGTGTACACTTATAGTATTGCCCTAGATTTGATTCAAATTTCTTGGTGTATTTTTCCAGTGGGAATGCCAGACTTTGTAGCCTATATGAACTGATAGTATGAATAATAACCTGCTTGATGACTAAGAAGACACTTTACGCGGTGGTCATCAATAACCTATTGTTCAGCAAGCTCTATCAACGGAAGCATTAACACCACCCTCGAAATTCCAAAGAATGACTTATTACATGCGCCTAATCCATATAGCGTGTACTATATCCCATTAGAGACAAACCCGGCTCATATATCAAGATGTCAGTGTAGAGTGCAAGCTGACTTTGTGGGAAGAAATATTACATAACAAATTATAATTGAGTTTTATATGGAAGTTCCGTGTCTATAGTGAGGTCTATCTTTTATGAATACAACGGGGAGCTACAAACGGGGTTCCAGAAGGCACTGCAGATGGTTGCAATATGTGGATGTTCTCCATGTCTTAACGTAAGCATACAATGCTGATGAGAAAGTGTCATGAAAAGAGAACTGTTTAATGCATTCCCCTCGATCTGGCAGGTTTTATATTATTTGATTCATAAAAATGTTAATATTGTGTTGAAGCACCTTGAGATTTCCAGTACACTTATACTTAATTAAGATGGCAAACTTTACACCAATCAAGAACGCAATGCCATTCCATCACCCAGAGACATTCTAACTATATATTGCACCTAATGCCTTTAAGTCCGGCGACGTTCACTAATGCACATATCCTTGGATCAGTGTGGCTAAATGAACATCTCACCATTAGGTTAATAAACTTAACCACCCTTTTCACCCCAATATCCAAGTGGGAATTCCACGCTGTACTTAGGCCTTGATATTGTACAGTTTAGATAATGCATTTATGGTTTAACTTCGTTTACGAAGTGCCACATGACAAATACGAGTGAAGTGCTTTTTCAGCTATGCTCGTTTGTAGTAATAGGTTTTAGATGGCAGCTTTCAAAATAAACGGCATTAAAAGTATATACCGGCACATGTATTACATACCTATGATTTTATAGTGATAAAATTAGTTATGCTCAAACGTACCATGTTCTTTCACACAGTCACTTAATAAACATTCTTTCAATCAAACATGTCATACATGTGTTCTATCTACTCACAAATGCGTTCCTCTGGTTAGACTGCATATTCCATTCACAATAGTTCACCAGTTTATCAAGATCAACTGACCACAACTTCAGCTTAACATGGCTTTCCGTGTTACAATAATTGACCACGCTTTGAGCAGCCACTACCCATGCCATGACAGTCACTGGGCAGTTTATGACATCCGAGAGACAAGTTACACACATTTGCCATTAATCCCCAGTTGGTGACCTAGATAATTGGGCCGCAGCTGATTTTTGCTTTTTCACAGATTCCAGACAACGCTTCCTTTTTATTACATGCCATTTCTGTGCACCGTTTGAAGTGTGCACTTTACATTCAAACTGAGCAATTTTAGGTGGTTCGTTGCAACTGTGAAAAGGACATTTTACAATTTGTCTTGTGTGACAAGAATGATCATCGTTTGTGTCTGAAGTATCGCAGAATATCACTGTGCTTTCTCGTTAACTTGACGTTAAGGGAAAATTATTTTTACGTGATTAAATGTATCTATAGCATGATATTTAAAAAAAATCTGTCTACGCTAAGAAATTGTTAGGGAAAAGCTAGACAGACGCATTAAACACATAGAAGAGATTCATTCTACGGTGAAATGGATTTGTATTGAAATTATGTGAATAGTAGGCCTATGTTTATGGTTGTGGAGATTGGCAAGTGCGTCACTCGATAATATAGTGACAACACAATTTGTTCTGTCAAATCCCCAATGCCATTCGTTATTGTAATGCTACTGATCAAATCCAGACGGTTCAGTAAGTGACTTAGTTGAGGCCTTATTGGAAGAAAGGTGTTGGTTTTATAGTCTGAGCAGACAGAACTGACATGTCCAGAATATCCTGCGGTGTCATATAGTATAGTTATTAATTTGAAAGTTTATTAACCGATTTCCTCTAGCACGTCGTCTCGACGTGTACAGAATGAGCCCATCGACAAACAGTTAGTCAGAGTCTTTCCATCAGGAAACTTTAAAGATTTCCCTTTCTAGATAAGGCACCATTCATTCTGAGCCAATCAATAAATATGATACACTCATAAGTCATTGGATATGGACAACGTAATCGCGGAATTGATTACAATTACCCAAGCGCAGAATACAAAATGCAAACGCAAATTACATAATTAATAATGTTCAAATGTAAATCCATTCAATCAATTGCATTTTTTACATCATGATATTTCAGTGATATTTGCAACCAGAAAAATCTATTTGACTAATATATGAACCAGTCGTTACCAAACGGGAAAGAGATATGCCAAAATATTCGTTTTCGAATGAACATTAAACCGCACTAAATTGACTCCCACTAAATTGAAATCATTGCACATTCATATGAACAACTGCTCAAGCGCACATGCCTATGTGTGTGTATTCCTGTAGGATTACGTATTTCACACAAAATATAAGTTAGCTTCATTGAGTTGAGAAAGTCAACCAGAGAAGAATGGTTTAGAGTATTATTCGTCAGTGTAAGTAAGTTCTAAGTTTTTCGAGAATTTAAAAATGTAGCATAATGCACTCGGTAGATTTCAAATAATTGTCCGTAGAGTACCACCCACTTATCACTTCATTCTTTTGGCAATGTCCATGTACACTGGGGTGTAGAGGACCCACATATTGACTGTCCTGGTCCATGTTTTTTTGATGAAATAGACTCTTAGTGGTCACCACTTCAGGCCGGTAGGAAGCAAAATGAGAATGGTAAGGCAATTTAAAAATTGTAGTAAAAGTTATGGATTTTTATTTTTTCACAAATAATTGGTCAGACCATGATCGAATTATTGCACTGTTTTCTTTTCCCCACATAAATTATTGGTCAGGCCATGGCCTTACCGCCTTAGCCCTTCCTATGAGCCTCCACTTTCAAGTACAAACAAAATTCGAGCACGTTGGCTTAACCGATGCTACCTGGAGAGGGATGTAACAAACCCGGCGGACAGTCCGTTGGTTAGTTGGCTGGTTGAATGCAATTAATGGTCTGTATCACCCAATGAGTAGAACCACTCTGAATTATGTAAAAAGATCAACACTAGCAAAACAAATGACCCACACACAGGTGTGTACATCAAAAGAAGTGCTTTTAGAGTTTGATAACCAACCATCACAAATCACAAAAGTACTCAAATAACATATTCCCGAAGTTAGTAATAACATCACAAACAACGGCAAATACACGTGCATCTAGAAAATACATTTTCAATTCCAAAGAGTAAGCCGCAAATAATGTTAATAGTAAAATCCCTGCAAAAGTGCGTTGCAAATGCCATTAGGATGATGGGAGGTGATGTCAGGTGTCAAAAATGCATTATTTATTATTAGATTGTGAATTTCCGTTTACATAAGATGGAAGTAGTTGATTCATCCTTTCACTCTTATCAAACACAGCACAGTAAAACTCGGAGGTAATATGTATATCAGCGATCGCACTTAGTTTATGTAAGTTCAGTTAAACGAGAAATTACACAGCCAAAGAATGATTGGTATAGCACAGTGATAGAAAACTTCAACTAGCTACATGTGTATGCTCTAAACGAAAATCATTTTCATTCTCAGCATGATGGTCCTATTTTTCATTTTGATCACCCAGTAAAACTAGGGGTACATCACTTGGTTCTCCAGTCGAATATCCCTGCAGGCCCTCATTAACATAATATGATATGGGACCCCAGATGACCTGGGAAAAGCCTTATGACGTCATAAAATCTCTAGCCAATGGCTGGTTGCGAGTGACCTTGTTTAGTTTTTAGAAGTAAATATTGCGTGCATCTAAATATATGTTAGTTAATTTTGATCTAAATATGGACACCTCCGTATCGTACAAAGTATAAAAGCTATGTATTCTTTTGTGATGAAGAAGACACGTTTTTCAATATAAAATCATAAAAGTCTACCTGCATTCTGATTGATTTAGAACCGAAATCAACGGCCATGAATAACTCCATATGTTGCCTCGTGCAATGATACACTCTGGTCTTACACTGCTCTTTCTTTTTGTGAATAAATAAATCACAGATATATCTATGATTCTCGATATAAAGAAATGTCTATTTGTTTTTCGTGCACTCTCGTGAGATTCACAGCGTTCTGGTTGCGAATCTCATAAAAGTGCACGAAAACAGGTAGATACTTCTTCATTATAGGTGATGGGCGTGCTGAAGACTAGATTTAAGGAGCAGATCCCAGACAGGCCACCATTTTTTGCATTTTAATCCGCTAATGTCCCCCAAAGGTGATGTTCACTGAAATTTCAAGGCAATTGCCGTGTGACTTGAATTCAGCGGCTCTGATTAAAGGTGAAAATATAGCTGATTCTAGCTTCCAACTATTGTTGCGATACAAGTGTACATTGTATGTTACATTCGAAGCATGGCAAATACGAATGTGCTTCCGACAAAGCATAGCTGTTCATAGAAAGTTAAGCCCAAGCCATTTTAGTTTGTAATCTCTACTCCATTCAAACCGTGAGTCACACGTGTGGAAGAAATGAAATAGGCATTACAAGTATAGCGTGGACAATGAAATTCACAATAATTATCATCGATATCGATACTCTTTATAGGCAAGACACGCATCACTATATTACTGATGCCATATTATATCAGGTATATAGGTTATCATTTGAAATTATAAACCGCAAACAAGACAACGGGGAGTACTCGTAACAATCAACAACATGTCACCCACAAGTATATATGAAGAACAAAAAATAGATAGAGAAGCGAGAGCATATACAAAACGTACGCGTGTCACCAAACCACTTGATTGGTACTAAACATACACAATGTACATGTACATTAATTGGAAACATCAGTACTGCTCCATCAGAAGCACATTAGTGTATTCTCATTTACCATTCGCGTGTACTCAGTTAATAGTTGTTGTTCAACCTCCTAATTTATAAATTGCACTTACATGGGATTGTTGAGTGACCACTAATTACTGACTGGCCAGGCCTCGCGTTTTGCTGGTAAGTTCACCTAAAAGCAGATAATATTTCAATGATAAGTTGGTGTATGTATGCTCAGGAAAAGCTATAAACCGTGTAGTTTTTCTGTTGTTGTGAGTGTTCTATCACGGCAATCGGCAATCGCTTTTACACCGTACATAATAACGCATGAGATTCAAATATGAAGAGTTCACTCAAGTCATGGACATTTGTGTTGCATATATAGCGTAAATCATTTACAATGTTATCGAATGCACGGAACATATCCCATACTCATAGGGCTAAATTGATTTTCAATCTGTTCACACACAAACAATTTTCAAATGATGTTTTCAACACATTATTACATGAAATTGGATGCTCACATGACGGCGAAATCCCCTTTTTTCCACACCGTGCGTGCCGATTGCGCATGAGTTATTAGCTGTGGTAATTGAAAGATGACAGTCATACAGCATACGGGTAGTGTATCAAAAAGGTTAAAACACATTGATAGTAGTTTTTTTTCTGCACTGAAAATAAACATTCAAAACTAACATATTTTATTTTAACTTTTAGCTTTTACTCGAGAATTCCCTCTTTAAATCTCATCTACACAAATATCGTTGCGGGAAATAATGAATTGCTGCTGCTGATTCGATTTGCATCTACTAAATATTAATACAAATGGCACATTTACCCAAATGTCTTTCCATTAACTGATTATCTGCCGTTTTGCCCACGGTCAGACAACAAATCCACCTTTTTCTACTTGCGGAAATTAAATATCAGTCATGGGTGTGCTTGTGTCACAGCAACATTGCCATTTTTGCTTTGCATACAGATCTGCTTGCAGGTACTTAAGTGTTCGGGAACTCAAGTTCAGAAAAAGCTCATTAGTTATAAAAGGCTCATTTTATAAACTTTCACATGAGGGATGCTAACATCACATATCCGTCTATGAACTCCAATACTGAGAGAGATGACGAGGTAGCGTGACTGGGAGTGTCAAACAAAACAGATAATGACGACCAGGAGTCAATTACATACCGTGAATGTTTCATACATGCCATAAATGACATTAGACAGAGAAAGAAATATTGGCTCAGATCATCAACAGAGTACATGCACCTTGCTATGTGTCTCATTACGCTGGGATGTTTAGTCTAGTTTATGAGGGAAAAACGCTGGGTAGACACATTGTTTGCCGGGATGAAGTCTTATATTCTTTCTGCGGGGCTTCCCGTGCAAAAAAGACTTGGGCAAATTGAAACATATGCTCTCAGCTAGAGAGCGTGGAGAATCGAAGCCCACATAAACAGTGATTCCCAAACAATTGGCCAATATGCACCAGATTAAGAAAACGTCGTGGTATAAGCAATTGTGTAAAGCAGATTATGCCAATGATATTGAGATGTGGGTTGAGTGGTTGGTATTTCATGTTGATTTTTTTACAGATCAAATGCATATTGCAAGCTTCACGATAGAAATAATCTATGCGAAGTGTCATAAAAAGTATGAATAAATGTGATGAAGTTTCAACATATGTCTGAAGTGCTAAGCTTATTATTTCGCTATTGTCGGTCTGCAATGAATAATTCTACGACCACTCTGGTCTACACAATAAGGCTGTGTAAGCAGCCAACAAATTTCGGTTCCCTGACTTACCCACTGTGCCTGGGTTATCCACCCAGTGCATAATGTATGTCGGCAGAATATGAAATGACAACTAACACACACACATTTCATGGCAGAGAAATAAAAATCAAACCACGCACACACATATAATGATATTGCAACACGAGCATACATTATTAACAAACAAGTCCTAATGACTCAAACAGCCAATGATGAGACTTCACCACTTCTGTGCTAGAAATTTAAGTTTCATTTTAAAACATAGACCATAGCTGACGACTATTCATGACTGTGGCGTTGACAATGTCACGTCTATTCCCACCCATACACTGATAATGCCCGGTGTGCGGCGCGCATCATTGAATCTGATTGAATCTAGATTCCCCACTGATACAGCGGTAACCGCGCCATTCACGGCAAATGCTATACAGTAAGATCTGCTCATCTCGACGCCCAATATATACAACTTAAATTTAAGCCAACACTGAGCATCAGCTGATTTCTTTCTTTAGCACACGTGTAAGCATTTGTGTCTCCGGTATTCATGAAAGTTTGACTGGTTTAATAGCATAAGTTGACGCAGTTTAAGCTCATAGATGTGGGTCTATCTGTACTTGGCATGACTGATGATTCTATATTTAGATGTTTTGCTGAAATGTGGGTAATGCCATTACGGCATATCGCTGTACTGCTCTTCAACACCCGTCGGCAACCCCAGCAATACTCGAATTTCCCAAGTGGCTATATTTTAGGTGAAAACCCGTCCATTGATTCCCTTTGGTAATTTACTGGCGTAATATTAACACTTCTTTATGAATTCGAAACGCTCTTTGTTTACACAGAATAAATGTCATTTTGACACATTTTGAAATTGTTCAATTGCCCTGTGCGTATTGTTAAAATATGAGGGAAAGCTTGACATAGAGTTAGTAAGTATTATGTGGTGCAGAAGGGTTACGAATCGAGTATTTGTGTTGGGAGGCGATTGGCGCGAGGCCTATCAAAAAGACATTAGCAACACACGTCAGTTGCCACTGTGGCGTAAAGCACTGCTTTCATTAACGAGCATACTATAACGCATGTATTCAATTGTCAGTGAACATTAAGACAGTTGGAGGCTAATTAGATACAAAATAAGGCACCAGCTTCATTTTGCTACAATATTTGCATTATAACATAGGTGTGCTTGTGACTACTTCTGATCCTCAAATTAGAGAGCAATTATTATGAAAGATGAACCTAATTATGTTAGAAAGACGTCGCCTTGACAGAAGATTTTTTTGCCTCATTTGGAAGTATAATGCGCAATTCTTCACACCAAGTTAGACAGAACAAAGGTTTTCAATTGGAGCAAGATGTAGGGCAACCACGCCCGGATTAAAACAAAATGGTTACAAAGTGAATTTCCAAACGAGTGCTTGTCTCTAATAAATCCCCGGTGGAGTAATGCATAATGTGTATTCCAAACACACAGTCATGCAAGCCGAATATCCTTTTTACGACAAGGATTCTACATTTCCTACCGCCAATGCGTCTTTCCTTTGAGCACACAGACATTAGGAAGAGCACAAAATCAGCGATCCCATTTCCTTGAGCCCGCACGTTTCTTGAGTAGAGACATAAAGTTTAAGCAGACGGCGACGACACAAGGTGTTGACGTTAGGCAAACTCTCAAGTTATTGGTCGTTTGCGACGTTAATTGAGCGGTTTATTGGCGCCATTCTCTTTTGAGTAAACATGACTATGTTGCTCATTGATAGTATGGCCTTATCTCATAATGTGAATGATGTCTTTTCTTCCTCCCTCACTACGGCTATATTTCTTTTGGTGACTTGATGGATACCGGTATAGCATTTCCACCCATCCATCTAGCGCATCTCCCCGTATCTCTTTCCTCTATTCATAGAGAAGTAAAAGTGTCAATTATAAAAGAAATGTAGTAAAGAAATTATTCAAATAAGAAAGCGGGTTGTAATGATCTGGTGCAGTGAACCCGTTGATTGTTTTGTGTTTGTCTCACAAGACAATGCAGATAAAACTGATAAAATTCCATGTTGTAGTCTCAAAGTCGGACATTTAGTATCACGGGGATCCATTTAACTTCCACTATTTTTTAATGCACAGTTTGTACTATGACTTGAAAGGTGCGATACTATACCCGCTGCAGCCAATGTCCTATTATATAGAGTGGCCATAGAATGTCAAACAGTTTGATCTTTGAAGATGAAACTTACCCCAAAGTTCTCCATCTCATTATTTCACAATACCCAGGCGTACAACGATAGTTTAGACAAATAGACAGTGAAGGATTTCCATCTATAAATTAATTTAATACCACGTCATTGCTTTTTGCCATTTTGACTTATAGCACCAGACAATACAAGAGAAAAACCACCAGACGCCCACACTTGAGATAACAACATGATTTTTCTTCTGTGTGGCTTTATTTCCCAATTTGGTGGGTTTTTGTATGTGTACACAGAGAAAAAGCAATGCTTTCGCATTACAAGCACTGACATACATGTCTACTTTTCATCCGTCTGTGTTACTTAGATAACGAAACTATCACTTCTAATCAGCAAGATGTGAGAGTCTGCTGTCGTGGCAGCAGCATTTGCACATCTTATTTGCGGTGGCATCTGCTCATTGACATTAATTAAGGTCACAAGAACGGCCCTTTTGCCATAGACTTCAGCTATCCGATGGTTTGTGATTTTTTCCAGCTTCAAATGAGTCGGTTCGACGGAGTTTTGTTTGAAGGGGAGAGATGATACTCTGAGTAAAATTCCTAATATAAAACGTGGAATCACGAGATGTAGTAGTCTGCGAATGAGCGGCTTTCATGAGTAGTGTCCCGAGAAAGAACACAAAAAACAAAGAAGCACTCTAATAGTATTGTTATGTCATGTTATTCGTTCCTAACGGTAAAAGAGGGACTCAAAATGGTAAAGAAGTTGTTTTGGTGTCACATAAATACATCGCATCCACCCGTAATTGAGCGTATATGGAGAGGACATGTGGTGGTGCAAATGGCAAACAATCTGACGGTCCATTATGGACTTGGCGTGCTCACAATGGTCCGGATATGTTGATGAAAGATTTCGCTTAAAAGGCTCATTGTCTGGAGCCTAGAGTCTTATTGAGAACTAATGACTGGCCCAAGATGCCTTGCATCTGCAGTTCAGCGGAACGCAGAACATCGTCAATAGTCCCAAAAGCATGATCCGTTTCGATCAATAGCCGGCAGTAGCCGTTTGAAAATAACATTTTTTATAGTCTCGTCTTTCTTTGAAGATGACATGGTTGACGTCTGCAATGTGTTTTGAAAGCTAGACGGTCCCTATTGTGTTATAGGGTGGTGGCATCTGGTATTTTCAAACAATATCTGTAAATATTATGCACAATCTCTGCTTATCTCACGTTGAGGGGCACGGAGCCCGATTACCCAATAACCTATGTTGGTACAACTGACTTATTGAGTTTGACATAGCATAACTGACATAGCATAACAGAGGGCGGTAGATATTTTCCAGCTGAGAGGTTTTAAAATCGTTTTAAACTTTCCACCGGATGATTGCATCTTCACTTTGCACGCCCAGTGTAGTATTCAGTGGCAGGATGTCGGTGCCCATCAAGCCTTTCACACTACGTGTACAAAACTAGTGTAGAAACGCCAGAAAATTTTGAAGAGGTATCTGTATACAAAAATACATGAGTTTGCCAATGTAGTGTTTGCACTGGAATTAGAAATCTCCGTGACTGAGTTATCAATACAATACAAGCACAATAAATCTTGCACGCGAAGAGGCACGCTGAAATTGGATCCCTCATTGTACCAGACTTTTTGTTATCGTCGTCGTCGTCGTTGTTGTTGTAGAAAATATGTTTCATTTGTGATTAATAACACGCTATTTCCCCGGCAAAAGAGTACAACACGCAGAAAGGCAGTTAATTACAACAGCCAATTTCGTTTGGTTGGTGGAATTTAATTAAGCCACATTCAGCAGTGTTTTAGGCAAAAAGGGCGCCATTATTTTTGTGCGTCGAGGCGCGCCTAGTTCCCCATCCACAACGCAAAGCAAAACCAAAGCGTTCGCCTATCACAGAACGCAGCGGCACGAGATCAGAAAAACAGAATAATCGCGTAATCCCTTGATCACTCTCCATCGCAAAGGTCAAAGGATATTGTGTTTGACGTGTGTTTCGCTGATAAAAATCACCGCGGTCCTTTCAGTCACGAGACGGCTTAGCGAGCTGGATTGCCGAATAAAGCATCGCCGCTCTTTCTTCTAGAGGACGTGGCAAGAGAGGCAGAGTGCAGATGGGGAGTCGGAGAGCATACAAATCGGATGTCGCCGGTCGGGCGCTTTCTGTGATGATGGCGTTAGTTGCAGATCACGTGACTAACCAGGTAGAAGTTCAAATCCAATGTGACTACCGTGGCTTTGAGATGACTTTTCAAGCCCATACTTATGCATATGTTATTTCTATGGGAATGTAAAAGAAGCGTAATGATATAAGAAGCATACCGAAATCCACATTAAGACTTTTTTTAAAAGTTGATGTATAACCTCATCACACGCCCACTATACAAACGTCATGACAAAAAGATATGCATACACCACAAACAAAATGAGCAATGTATCTACTACTTTGATTGAAGTTTTCTCCTATTCATCATATTTTCAAACAATATCTTGCTGGAGGAATTTGAGTTCTGCTATCAACTTGCAATAAAACACGTGACTCACCAACGACAAAACGTCTATAAAGTTTATAAAGTATCGGTGGGCAAAGTTCCTTCAAACACGCGAATGTCTGTGTGGAAGGATTTAGGTTTATGTCCGTTATTTATGCAACTGTACCACGGACCCGAGGTTTCTTTATGTAGATTAACTAATGGGATTATCGTATGATTGCTTCGCCAATCACCATGGCAAGTATGCAAAAATCCAAGGGTCTTTTGTTCAAAACGAATGAGATAGAAATTTAATAACGTGGGTTGTAGTTAGAACTGTAGAAAAGGAATATATTGCTACATGGAAATCTTCAGTTTTTTTTCTACATGTGGATTTGATTAATTTGAATGACTCTTGTTGAAAGGAGTAATATGACGACAAAACACGTTATTGTTAAAACGGAAGATATGCCTACTATGGTAAAAAAGAGGAAAAGACTAGCATAGAAATAATATATAATTATAGTGTAAGTGGCTTATATTCGCTAGAAATTTATGACGACAATGCATTCTAAACGAGAGGAACAGCACAACTGAAGTCCAACGAGAATGTACAGTCCTTTCGCTCTTTTTCTCGGTCAATCTGCAGGGAAATCTGGTGAGAAATAAAAAGAAAAGAAAACCCCTGACAAAGGGGAAACATTGGACAATTTAGGAAGTCGTGTGTACGGGGACAATGATAGTAGGTTATCTGTAATCATAAACAATTCATTAAGCTGGTGCCCAATTATTTTTGCGTGAAACAAAACCAATGCACACTAATCAAAGCTGACAAAAATACAAAAGCTACCAAGCACTTCAGAGCAGAACCATGTTGAATAAAATGCAAGAAGGGTGCATTGCTGTATTGATCTTCGCCCTACATTTCGCCGTTTACCCATTCATCTGCAATTATTTTTGGCACGATATCAGACAGCCAATGCCGCAAATTTATCAACACTGGGCGCTATCGCACTGTAATTGTATCATCGCGGAGTGGAAACAACGAATTGCTTAACCTTTCTCAAGTGCTCTTTATTGATGGAATAGTGTCTCAGACAAAATCTTTGTCATGTCGATTGAACATATTTTACAATCTTCCAGAGAACTGTATTGCCAAGTCTTCTTCAGTCGACGTCTATGCGATGGGTGTTGTGTGTTAAATACAAATTAAAATACAAAACTGGCTATTACACAGTTAACTACATATACCCATTAAAAGAAATTCCGTGCAAAACTACGTTACAATCCAATCCAATCTAACAAAACTAACGTTTAATGCCAATGACTTGTAACACAATTTCCTATTTGAAAGTTTGCTCCCAGCATTCTCATCTGCGGAAGTAGACGCACAAAGGGCATGCGCATTAAATGCGCCTACTCTCGTAGTGGCGTGACACCTGATAATTGCCAGGCGGGTTGCGAGACTATCGTGTGTCACTCACATATATACAGCTTGTGAATCCCAATACTGCAAATATTGTTGCAGAGATTATCCACGCCAACGAACTGTTACAGCATAAACATCTTGTGAATAAACAACTCTGTTTTGTTTCAAGGTGGAACTTGTAGTTAATTTTGTTGTTCATCTAAATATTTCAGGAGCGAAAGGCACACGAATTAGAGCAATTTTAAATCTAATAACATAATTGTGATTATTAGTTATCTAATATACTCTTTGCGTTGATACGTCCTTGTGTTTTGTGTGATACGAATCAGGAATGTGCAATTACTAGTAATTTGAATATGCATAGAATGTAATTTCGCCGTTATGTGTTCTCAAAGTAGTCCTGCTGTCACTAATGTTTAACCATACAGAGTCATTGAACATAGACAATACATGTATAATTGTATATACAGACGATCGTTATTCAGGTAATGACTACTTGACCTACGTTTCGACTGATTGCATGGGCATCAATACGCTGAGAAAACAAGTTTTCCTCAGCGGCTTTACCAAATTGTATTAGGCTAGCTTCTATTAGGTCAAGTCAGGTACATTTATACATTTTGTTGTGGTCAATTAACTCTACAATTTAAAACATCCATGCAGTGCATTTCTCTAATAAAAGCTAGACTATCAGCACTGTCATAAAATGACCAATATTTCTATCATGCCACATTTAAAATTATAAGCTGCAAGTTGTTGAAACTTATGCAAAATCATCCCCGCTTACACAACAGTTGCCATAGAATCCCATCAAGAACCACCTGAAGCCAATGTGCCTCACAATTAAGTTTACAATATGCAGTAATGAATACACTACCTGAAATCACAACCAATAGCCTACATTATCCAGCAGACAATTACGTTTGTATGCTTGTTTACCAGTCTGAGTGGCCAGTGACACTGGGCACTTACCTAATTTCAGTGATTGTCTGCTGCATCAGGCTCCCTGCCCCCCAGGCAGCGCACGGAGCAAATGGGTTCAGTAACCACCATAAACAACCGGTGTTTGGGGGATGCAAATTCAGCAGAGACAATCGATGATAAGCGGTAATATGCGCGGACATTGATGTTGTTATTATTTTGCCGACTGCTGTACCTAATTGAAACACTATGTTACATGTCAACTTCCAGGCACGCTTGTATATTCTGCTTTAATACCGACCGACACCACTCCGGACACGCTTGTCATTTTGCGCTGTAATATCTGGATGATGGTGGAGGTTCGGCAAATAATGCTGTTATGGCAAATAAAAATAGCACGAGCAGAGAAGACTTTTATCAGTCACGTGATAGCTTTTCGTCGAGAAAATTAAACTCGTGGCATCTTCCATGTCCTTACAAGGAACATTGTAAAGACATTACATAAGAGAGATGACGCGCACTTTTCCTTTTCGCCGATACTCAGTAGCAAATGGTCCTTGTTCTATGGGAACCGTGACTGCTGCTTGACTGTGTTTTATGATTCACTCATGTTACCATTCGCTTATCTATTTACGGACTCGTAGCGTTCACATAGTAACAGACAGCCAGACATGTCTATACATCCAGACAGATCCAAACAGACAGTCACTTATACAAACAGCCAGGCAGTTGAGGCTTATATATTTTTTAAAAGTTGGAACCCTTATCCACGTGTGTATTTTAAAGAAAATTTCTCTGAATAATTAACTTTTGATTTCGTGTACGCCATAAGAAACGTGGTTATTATTTGGAGAAAAAGGGAACCATAAGTCTTCTAGCACGTCAAGGCCATGGCGCCACAACCAACAGGATACAACTATAGTCAACAGAAAACTTACAGCCTAGACTTTAATCAAGTATGCCAACGAAATAAAACATTAGTAAACACATGTGTAATCTGTTACACTCTATCCACACTACAAACCCTAAGGACGAATAAGTTGATGTATGGCCACCGTGTTTGGTCTTCTATGATGATATATAACACCCTCCATCACCTACCAGTATCAAAACTCTTCCCCTCGTAACATGCATAAGATGCACATCATTGCCATTGCACCCCCCTTTTTGTTCTTATACGCTCGGCTGCAAAATGCACTTTAAATTATTCATTCCTATTTCATATATACTACGTGTTTGGTGTATTTTATGGTTATTACCAGTACTGACTTTTTTGCATGCTCGATGCTTATCATCACTATTCGTCTGGTGGATTGTTATGTAAACATTTTGATCAAGTGTCCGTACTCTACGAACAGGATACTCATTAAGGGGGTTTCACATTTATCATGCAATAGTCTGCATAGTGGGAGAGACCACGACGTGCATTTGACATCAGTGAGGGTCCAAAAACGCATTGTGAGAAGACATGGATGGAGAGTGGGAGGTGTAACTTTTATCATGATTAGATGCAGCAGAAGTATGTACATGTACAACACTGAGTACAACAAAATATGCTTCTTCTATCCATCTACTGTGTATTTCATCAATAGCCTGCAGCTACAAACTGGTTTCCAAAACGTAATTTCTCTGCACTCTGTTCTGAACAGGTTTATGTTTATAAATGTATAGGAACACATCATTATCGAATTACACGCCTATATCAAAATAGCACATGAACAGAGAATAATATCACGAATATCATAAAAGTGTGAGCGTATATCGCGTTTTCTACGCGTTAGCCCCCCAGGGACTCAGATTATACCGTTCCCGCGTTAACTTACTGCACTAGTTTTTTTTGCTAATGGTATTACTGGTGGTGACTTTTATGACATCATGTCTCATGGCCTGGACCATAATATGTAAAGCGCATCAGTGCGGATGTATCACATCTACAGATGAAAAAAAAAATCGTCATTCATAATCCCAGACGTGCAGAGTAGAGTTGCATTCACATCAATAATCTGTATGCTCATGAAACTCTGATAAATAGGCTTTAATTCCATCTTGATTCATGCTCAGACGACCCAGTGATGATAAAGTGTTTTGACACTCTTTTAATAGAATCTGCAACGTTGCCAGCGTTTCAAATGACACTCGCCAGCCTTCTATGACACCATTACAAGCGTGGCAAGCGCATTGATATGAGTGATTGATTCGGTGTGAATAGTCCAGCCAGTAGTTCTTTTACATACTATTTTTAGAGGTGATGGTCAAAGTTACATTAGGGAAGATTCACCCAATGTTAAGCTCTATTGTAGTACATTTCATACAATGAAACATGATGCCACACGTAATGCTATAATAGAAATCTAGGGACATGCCCGACCGTATTTTAATTTTCATAAATTGCTTTATTATTGACCTGTCGGACAGATCATTAATGCAGTGTAAAATGTTCAAATGCGATTCCGATTGTGAAAATATCGACAACGATGAAATATCATCACAATGCCAGTACTGAAGCCAAACTAGTTTAGATCGTTCGCTGAAACTCAAGCCTAGATGATCTTGGTGATATAAAACGTACAACAAATCAATTTACATTTACGTGGCCTGTCGATAAATAGCTAGTGATATATCAAGTTACTTATTGTTTCTAAACTAAAGTTTTGATATAACGTGCTATTTAATGTTTCTCAACTGAAAAGCACACAGTGGTTTTAAAATTGGGTTGTGGTGATGATTGATGGGGCATTTCCTGCCGGTGCCGGGGTGAGCTCAATGGGAACAGGTTCACTAACCACTATAAATATCTGATGATGAGGCTCGATTGAGTGCTGCTGAATATATTATGCATATTCCGATGACTTAATCCAAATCGGGCATGTTTGTGTAATATAGTATTGGTTCACTTTCATGCGAGCACACTGACCATTATAAATCTTCTATGGTGAGGCTTAAAACTCGACTAAGAGTGTTACGTCATCCTAACCCATATATGCTTGTCTTAGATATTGTGTCGATTGAAAGAAAAGAAAAAAAACATACCAGTATTTATACAGTTGGACAAGGCATAATACTCTCTGGATAGTCTTAGACATTGGGCCCAGTCTGAGTGCTAGGAATTTTGAATAGGAATAGTCGCGGCATTGTAATCGTCTTGTGCCCGGTCCATTCGCCGAAATTTGTACTGAAAAATGAAGATTTTGGCTGCAGTTTGCTTTGCAGAATCAGTGTGATATCACATAGTCTGGGTGGTTTGTTACGATTTACCCGATTGCCATGCCAACTCGTATTGCCAAAGCTTCTTTCCCGTTGTTATCAGATTGCACAAATTCTTGCTATTTTGTGTTCTTTCATGTTGGACTACTTCTTCTTACTGTATAGATGAATAGGTAAAAGGCCAATTCAAAAGGACCACACATTTGTGCTAATTCTGGTAAATTATGAGACACCAATACTACCTTACATTTATACCCCCATTTCACACAGGGAATAGTAGCTCCAGATGCTTCAAAAGACGCCAGATGTGTCATTGCTGGTTTTATTGGCTGAAATGGATCGATGTGTGTTATGTAACAGCCTAAAGACGAATCAGCTTGAAACAGGGCTCTAGAACCCTACCAGACGATTCACAAAAACACGCAAATCACTTCCCAAGAAAGGAGATAATAATTTTATACCAGAACCGGCCATAAATGGGCCGTTGCCTGCAAGAAGTACCAAACCAGCAATATATTCACATCTAAATCTAAAGCTATTAGATCACCACCCATCCAAGTAGATGAGCTAGATATAACCATAGGGGGGCTTCATTAGTATATCAACATAAAAGAGAGTAACAGGGAACACTAGCTACCTTGTGTGTACAACATTTCACCAATACAAATGCTAACTACAGCCCGAGAGAAAAGTTTTGCCAAGGAAAAGAAGAATTTCAAGGTTAAGCAAAACTCGATATAAAATGTCGTCAATGAAGACAGTAACACGTCGTTTAACATGTTGTTCTCCTATGGCATCAATACCTGTTCTATATTGCAAAACAAAACACAGAAAAAGCTATATGTTTTATTGATCTGTGTTCAAACCTGAGAGCATGCATCACCCGCCTAATGGGTCCATACGTCAAGCAAATCATCATCACACACAGCTGAAGCACACAGTATTTCAGCGCAATTATCAGAAGTCTGCTGAGAGAGTAATATGTTTCATGGAAGGTGGCCTTGACTCCATGATAGATACCGTAATGCTTTGTTGAAGGACAATAAAAGTTTGTATACGGATTGTAGCGTTTATGGGGCAAAATTAACCAACATATTGATATAGAAGTCTACATTTAAGTTATGCCCCCTTGCGATGTCATAGCTTGATTATGCTTACACAAACCCTTGGTGTGGCTTTGAACAATATACAGACCAGTGTGTCCTTTCTGCGGGATAGACAAGTATGTTGCTACCACGTTATGTTCAAACTAAATCCGAGGGCAGTGATATTGGACACAATCCAATCAATTGGCTGTGAGAAGCTCAGAGGTCCTCCAGCCGCTCTCTCGCCAGGATGAGAGGATAATAACGGCGCATATTGATTCACACACACAAATTGATTAAAACATTCAGAGTAATATTATATTGAACTGATCAGTTGAATCTGACTTCATGAGTCCATGAACATCACTGTCCAAGTATTGTACGTGCAGGCCTACGTTCACGCTTGTCATGGCCACTACCATAAGCATAAGCACGTGCAAACCTCTGTTGAAAAACACCACAATATTGTTTAGACCTACCTACGTCTGTCAATAGATCCAAGCACTTAAATTGACAAAGCCATTTAACTGTCTATTTCATAGAAATGTCTTTCTACTTCAAACAATCAAAGTTAATTCCCCATACTTTGATCACTACTTACTCTATAATAAATAGGAAATGATATGATATTGATATGAAATGAAGTTTGGCTTGTGGTCTTCGTTAGTACAGTGGTTAGCGCGTACAGCCGACAAACAAGAGTTTCCTGGGTCGATTCTCGGTCGGGTCTGGTGGTGAGTGTTGAGCAAACTTACCCCTAATAGGTTGCACACTGCTCCGTGGTACCTAGACGTAAAATAGGTACAGGTAGGCGAGTAGTTAGCACGTGTGCGCTACAGCAGCAATGCTGTATGCAGCCAGTGTTGTATGCTCCCCAGGGAGTTGAGAAAGGCAAAACGTGGAATGTCAAAGACGCCAATGACCTGGTGTAAATGAGTCGACTGAGCTTCTGGATAGTAGATATAAACCTACATTTACATTTATTGCATTCATTTTTTTGTGTATCTTTAAAAAGTCTTATTACCACATTGAACTCACTACGTATGTACAGCTATTCACAACACCCTCTAATCTTACAGGCTTCTTTTGTGTTTTCACCAAGCTTGCTTAAAACGCAAACCTAATCTTCTTCCAACATATTGGCAGAAGCATCACCCTCTGTCTTTCAAATTCATGATAACGCCAGCAACCGTGAAATTACCCCTTTGAAATTCATGATTAAATCATTAACCCATATTATTTTTCTCAAACAAGCCATCGTACGTTGTAAAATGAAATTTCTGGACTCATTGTGACTGGTAAGGTAATTTTTGCGTGATTATTCCACAATGTGATTATGTCATAATACACGTGTAGAAGTGTTACATTGGAATCTCCAATGAGCACCAACAAACGACTACAAACAAATATAACGCAAGTGCACAGAACATGTTGCTTGCCACTATGACTTAGAATTGTACTATCTCTATTCGTTTAATGAAGCTCTGTAAACATGTATAAGTATACGACATCTCAGGTGCAAGAATCCAGTAAACAATGTACCCGACATTATGATATGTTATTAGTATTATTACAGGTATATATCAATGCACACATACTATTTGCAATGCGATTGTAACTCTACCATTGTCGATAACATTATTTATTCAATTATGTGGCACAGGGCTTGTTTCTTGCAATACTCACCGCACACTACAGGGATGAATGGATTAGATGTCTTGTGACATATCATTATTACCTCTATTTGTTCTTCCTTTTAGTTGGTTCCAGTTCTCTACCATACATTTTCTAATCTTTTGTCGCTTTCTGAGATTGGCCACGACATGTATTATTAATGCCAAATTCTATGTAGTGGGGCTGAAAGATATCATTATCTTTTAGGCCGATTGAATAATTCAATGCCTGGAAATACATCAAACCGAGACATACTGCCATTTTTAGTTTTTTTAAACACTACAGATTACGTTCTTCATCTGTAGTAACGATGTATGATTTTTATTATAAATCAAAGTTGTTGTATAAATACATAATACAATATACAAGTTGACAATGTTCAGTTAATTGTCATTGATGGAGCGCATCATTGTCCACAAAGAACGTGTTCCATTTTACGAGAATCCCCTTTCACACATCCCACAAGAACTTCAGTCAATAATGTATAAAGCCATGATCAATCATTGCTGATGAAAGAGACCAATGCATGGTTAATAAGTCAACTAATTGCAAGAAATGACAGGCAGATCAATTAAACTTCGTGCAATTACCTTGTAGTAGCACATGCCATCTATTAAGGTATGTAAATTTTCATTTTTTCTTCTGTTGCAATGCAGTACAGTACTCAGGTGGGTTGTTAACTGGTACTTAATATACGATTTGCAGATGTGCTAATGCAATTTGCTCATTATCGCTCTCAGGTTCTATGTAAACTCCAAGTGCGAGGTATTGCCTCAATGGTTAACTCACAGTTGTTGTCGAATAATGGTTTTCACAGATGTATTTGTGGATTCCTATCCTGCTAAGTTAAGCTCAATTAGTACTTGTACTTACATGTACTAAGTATTGCACAATATTGCGTGGGTATGAGAAAAATGTTATATCTATAAAGCAACCACGGGATCTACCGCATATAAATTGATGCATTGTGTGATGCCTTGTGGTGAAACATATTATTACAAATGTGCAAGTTTTGAATTGGTCAAAGATCTCCCACTTTCTGCTAACTATTCTTACAACGCCTAGACCAAGTATATTATATCCATGTTTTTTATATCCTGCTAAAGCGGTGGAGAACACAGATATAAGAACCCGGGGTATCTACAATGCAAAACAGCCCAGAAAGATGCTACACACTTCCTCTAATTTAAATTGACTGAAAAGCAGAGAAATCCTTCACTCGACCAAACCATTCCTATTGCCATTCAGTGTATAAATCATTTGCTAATAGCCAAGGCCCTGCATATTTATCACTCAGGTTGAATTTGTTCCTATAATGGGATGGATAATCTCTGCACATGTGGCATGGCGTGCGCTGGTGGCGTGCGTGCACTTCATCAAGAGGGCTGGAAGGAGGTACATGACCCGAACTGCCGCCGCCGCTCACATTATGAATGATGTTGTGGTCAACATTATGTTTACTATGGTGTTGTATGTTCATTTTGATATTGACATTACTTACGAATAAATTAATCTTCAGGTGAGTGAACTAGTTCAGCGTGAATTTGAGTTTAAATCTAAGTGTGGACCGTGATGCACACGTTTGCATTACTGCTGGTCCAACTGGTGAATTGATAAGGGAATAGACATGAAGAGGAGGTCAAGAGCAAGTAGCAAGTGCATGGATGTCGAGATCAACCTGTACAAAATGTACACACAAGGAGACATATTTAGACAGCAAGCAGGGCGATATATGATATGTCTTTCACATTTCAGTCATTTAGTCAGGCATCTATACTTAAATTCCATCATAAACACATATATGTATAGCGAAAGTCATCAAAAAGGTATATATGTGACTAGCGAGCGTCATAAAAACGTAAGGCAAATAAAATAACTGTGAAGAATTGACAACCTGTCAGGAGTTTAATCTTTCGCCTACGCACATCTTTGATACGGCATCTATCAAACTAAACCCACAGTTTGAGCTATTGATTTCACACAACCCATTGTAATGTACACACTCGTCATCCTAGTCATACGTCAAACAGAAATATCGGCTATGCTGAGTTGATCAATGCGAACTCGCATCATCGGAGTTAAAACATAACGAAAGCCCAGGTGGATGACCTAATTTTTGGCACAAGTGGCAGAGATTTGTCGTCTGCCGGCGTGAAGGATGGCGGACAGGCGTGGTCCTTCTCATAAACGCCGCACTGCTGTACGCCTTTCTTGGGCGAGGAAGTGGTAGGGCGCAGTTGTTTTATGTGCACCTCAGGAAAAAATTCTGGGTAGTTTCAATTATTCATTTTTATCACCAATACATCCTGACACTGCTTTGCTGTGTGGCTGTGACTGCATGGTGGCAAACAAATTGACATATGATCGTGGTCCATAGATTACAGACACGCATTGGACAAAATGTAATACATAACGGACGACCATTGGGTGATGTTATATTTATTACACTTATTTTGATATTACATATTTATAATTGATGTATTTTGATATATTTATTTTGATATGCTAATCTACGCCGTCATTCGGTATGACTTTGAGATGGTAGCAGGTTTCATAATTGTTCTGGCGTTGACGCTCGTCAAAGACAAAATGATGATAGGTTAATTTTCACGTGGGAGCTGATTAGTAACATAATATCGACACCGGGTTACCGGGTGTGATGCCTACGCAAAGCATACCACTGATTAACTAATTGTCACTACATTTCTAGTGTCAAGACAAGCCATTGTTTCCATGGTGACTAGGTTTGTACTTACAGGTTAACTAAGCACTCCAGATGTTGACACAATGAAACGACGGAAATGGTGAACGTACAAACACAAAGGTAGAACATGAGATTAGCTAAAAGTAGGAGGAAATCCCAAATGAAAGAAATACAATAGCAATGCCACTATAGAGAGGACTTTCCAACGATTAGACAATAAGAAACAAATAACGGCAGTCTGCAAAAATTAGAGTGTATAGTATTCACAAAAATCAATGTGGCTGTCAAATTCTATTTATAGGCCACGGCACGATGTCGGCGTGCACAGAGAGACACCGTATAAATGAAGCACTATGTTCAGTTAAAAACTTTCTGATTAATAGCTATATCGTGTGCAGGTTTGAAGACAACAGACAATGGCTTTGTCTATTGTCAAGCTATATGGGGTTTTGTTGTTGGAGAATGGTGTACTATTGAGGAACTGTTGGTTTTTAAAAAATAGGCTGAGCCAAAGTGCAGAGACAAAAGGACAGAGATTGACCTCTGACCTGAAACTCACGAGCTCGATTCCTGGCTAATTGAAGGAGACACCATACTGTGACATAAAAGAATGCTAATGACCTGGTTAATTTGCAAATCGTCTGAGCGTGTGGCTAATAGCAGATATAGTTTTGAGGGTGCTGCACGAGTCCATTTAGTATAACAGATGATCGAATATAAAATTTGGTCCACCTAGTTTGGGGCTTAAAAAACATAATTCTCACGCTATGTACTTGTGCGTATCCAGAGTTTTAGAGTCATTATTTTTGTAAAAGAAATACTTCAGAACAATTGGCAACTGTACGTATATATGCGTTCCGTCAACCGACATCCAATGGTGCACTTAAAGGAAGAAAGAAGAAAGAGAAAAAAGAGAAGAAAGACACAAAAGGGGAGACAATTTCCTGATTACAATACTAAACGACATTACGTCCAATCGGCCTGCCCCCGTATAAAACTCACCCGTGGGACATAAAATAGCGAGTGATTTATATAGTGGAAGACATTGCGACTGATTCAAGAAAATGAAATATATTTGACACAGCCAGAAGCCTGGTTTTTATTGCAGTTTTTTTCTGGATCTCATTTCAGTTTGCGAGCCCTGTGTCATCGAGCACTGGTTTGAAAGAATAATGCCCGTACAGAATGATTTATTAAATAGGAAGATAGCAAAAGCATTATGATCAGAATGATCACAGAGTAGTAAACCGTAGTTATTGTGTACGTTATTGATTTTATATGAAGTTGGCTATCTTTTAAATATTTTATTGAAAGCCGTTTATGCATATTGAGTTTCCGTTGCAAACACACCGTTTAGAATGAATTCTAATGGGAATAGGCAGCGGATTTAAGTAGAAAATGACCAACTCATTCATAGGTTTGGTGCATGTGTATATTCACCAATACTACATAGGATTGCCACAAAGTAGTGAATGTGACCACGGCCAGAGGTTCATCTTGAAAAAGATTACTCCTCGCTGAACGCACTGCTATACGTTATGAGATCTTGAGTGTTACCAAAAAGGTGTAAGATATTCGAGGTTGTTGTAATTTTAAAACTTCTATTTGACATTAAATTTTGCTGTCTCTCCCATTTCATATATCAACGTCAAGAGAAAACGCCAAGAGCCACTCCAGTGACCCCTAATACATTTGTATTGGTAATGTTCCTAACTTCCTACGTTAACAAAGCGTCGACGGTTTAAGGGCCACAGCGTCACTCGATGTCGTAGCATTTATGATCTCTATCTGAACTATTCTTGAACTATCCGTAACACTTCCCTTTTGTAGGCGCTTATTTACAATGTATGATTGAGCCTTTGTAGTAATCATCGGGCAATTGGGCCTTCATGGCATGACGCCTAAATGTTTTAGCTATCATGAGTATTTGACGCAGGGATAGATAAGTATTTGTATATATCACGATCAGAAATTGTTTCAAATGTGGTAAGACACCTTCTTGAATGACCCTCCTTAGATTTTAGGTTGGGATGTACGGTTTAGTGCAGATCTATCCACAACAAACGAGACATATATAGGGTGAAGGCTGTAATGATTATAAACACATTTTAAAAGTCCTCATTCATAGATGTCTGGTATAAGATTGTATAATCTTCCGGGTGGCTAACTCTAAAGTCTGAGTACTTTCAGATTAACATGATTTATTTCAGGTATATTGTCCAACCTTCATTGGACGCATTTTACAGACTGAGCGAGTTATATTTATGCAGTAGGAACTATACGAAGCGTACTAAGTAGTGGTTTGTATTGTTGATTAAAGTATGTGTCTGACATATAGTCAATAGTGTATAGTAGATTGTATGCAGCTCGACATAGTCAATCATGGTACTGTTCTATGTAATTATCAAAATATCAGCCACAATGGAATGATGTAAATTTTATAAATCATTGTTCCAGGCGTACATGACGTTGAGAAAAACTATTATATACATGTACGAAACAACATACGAAATTATATCAATGTGGTTTTTAGATGCTGTACAAAACCACAGAAATGTTTAAAAGAAATTGTTATCGTAGTACGTGGCATTGCTATAACAGATTATCCTATTACCACTCCTTGAAGGCCAATATCAAACTTAAATAAGCCCACACGTAAACATCATAGAGAAAGGATTGACTGAGATGCGAAGGTGAGCTTAAAGAGTTCAATGTGTGCATATAGTTGATTTGACATTTCACTTTTAGAATATTTTAGATTTGAAACTGTTTGATCTTCTTGCAGAACATGGGATTTGCAATTTGTAATCTATCAACATTCATCGCAGATGAATTTGACATGCCGTGAACAAGCTGAGTATAAATGTTTCTCAATTAGAATCGTTGCAAAGCTTGAGTTCCGCTGCACAGATAATGTTTCCCATTAATCAATTAAAAACACCAACAAAACACTATCAAAGCGTCAACACGATATGCACAGCAATTTGTTTCAATCACAGAAAACAAACTAATCAAATAGAAATGTAACTACAGAACTTACCCCAGCTCTCAAAAGTTAACTTCAACACCAGTTCAACTGAAGAAATATCACTATAAAACAAAATGAACGCATCACAAAATCCACAGAACGCAGGAAATGTCACCACTATACAGCAAGAGTGATTTCTCATTCAAGCAAATTCAACTCCTAATTTGCAAATCAATCGCCACCTTCTTGACATTAACAAGCGCGTGTGCGTGCGACGGCGACGGCAATGGTGGGGGCCGCTCTTGGGCTGAGCTTTAATAGCGCCGGTGCTGCGAGACCACGCGTGAGGGCCCGTGCTGCGGCAGGCCCTAGACTGGCACCATTAACCCCGCGCTCTTTACCTGTCACCGTCACTCAATGGCTCGGCCGGGGATGGGCTGGTCAGCTCGATTAGCAACCCATTAAATGGGTGGTGATTGCAGCTGTGCACTGGTCATCTGCTGTTTCTGTGTGTTAATGGGGACGGTGTTAATATGTGGTTTATGTTGTGTTTTGGGGGAATGGTGGTGAGTTAACGGTGGTGTTGGTTTAATCAGGATGAGCTGGTCGTTTGAGCAATGGTAATAACATGCACAAGGTTATGGTTGTTTTTAACCCGCACAGGAAATGCCATATACATTGATAGCTGTGGCCTCGGGGATAATGCATGTGCTGAAAAATTGCAAGTGAGAATGGGACTAAAATCGTGTCCTCTTATTACCATAATGCTACTATAGACATTCCGTGAGAAATGCTGTCATCCTTCACTTAAAACTGCAGGGTTTTCGCTGTAGCGCCTACCAAACTATCCAGAGTATTTGTACTTAACAGATGATAACCGATAAAGGCTTTCTCGGGTTGAGAAGTGTACCTTTAGGAAAAGCTAATGTCAAATACTCTGTATGACATCAACATTATGTAGACATTTACCATGAAGTGGCTATCTTTGTGAGCACCTGGAAAGAGGCCCCGACATTAGAGAAAACTGTTAGTTTTCTTTCTGCTCATACAACTACGTTAAGACACCGAATATACATTTACTGTGAAGACTGCAACACCTTTTTGTGCATAAAACAATTATACATACGGTGGAAAAGTGCCTATACTAGTCCAATAACATACATTCATATAACCTATATAGACGATAACTTCGATATATGAAGACATAGATTATAGCCCACGCAAACATATTTAAGTCAATTCCCTTGTGGTGTGCATATAACATGGAGTAGATTGGGAAATGCACTTTGGGGTCAGTTCGACTTGGTGGAATTCTTGAATCATATAATGTTTTCCATTTGTCGAATCAAGATATTCAACATTACCATTCCCTTGGTATAATACACTGTTGAAACCGATGGCATTTTCATTACGAACATGATGTTTATAATATATACTATTCTGCATATTTCATATGTTCTTTGTATAGATGCGCGTTTTGTATAATCTTGCAAAACAATTGATGACATATATTTTAGATGCATGACGAGACATAAAAAAATAACTGATGAGTATTTCCTTTTTCGTAAGCCTCAGTGGGCGATTAAATACCGAAGTTGGATTTTAAATTAAATTGTTGTGGGTTCTAGTCTCAGCCAGTTCAGCTGGTGGATGTTAAGCATTTTCATCCACAGTTGATTACTCAATGTGGTCAGAGGTACATTCAAAATCAATAGATACGTTCAGCTGTGTGAATTGATACGCATGAATTTATGAGCACTATGTGCACAAGTTGTTATGTATATTCTGTGTCTACATAGTTGTTTGAGCAGGAGGAAAACTAAAAGATTCCTCTAATGTCGGGACCTCACTATGGATGTCTACATAATGTTGCTGTCAAACAGAGCATATAACATTAGCTTGTCCTGATGGTATCAAATTACTTCGGAAATAGCACTACTATCATTTAGAATAATCCCAATTAAAATTATATCCGCCATCTGATTATTACTAGATCATTCACACCTTCGGATCATTCAAGGATCCTTGACAGCATCCCGAAAGGTGCCAGGAAAGGTGTCAACATATAAAGCGACCTTCCAATTTGACGACGAACTGATCATTAGTCATCCTTTAACACATACAATTATCGCATCAAAGAACAGCTCATAGATATGATAGCATATGGCTGTCCTCCAAAAGATTTCCCCCAGTTTTAAATCAAGCATCGTAATGCCGACCACATTACCACAACGTATGTCTATATCTATGACATCTAAAGAAGTTCTAACACATTCGTTTGTTCTTAATAGCTCAAATTGCAAGTAAGGTGTGTTCCCACGATCACCGTCCGAAACTGGCTACTGTGAGCAACCACAATATAAATATAAATGAGCAACCAAAATATCGGTAACTACGATCAACTAAGCATTGACCATCCTGCGTCAGCCACATTATCCCCGCCCCCCCCCCCATTATATTACTGAACATCCGTGTTGAATTCTGGGCGGATCCAACCTTTTTATTGCCTCCCTGGAATATGTTCATTCCGTCCTGCTATATATCCGGAATTTGATGATCTTTGGGGGAAATCCTCCGGTTTATACGACGCCGTCATGAAAATCGTCTGGGCGGAATGTGCGAGATAGGCAAATTAACATGCAGCCAGGAGTCTAAATGACGGCGTCATGTTAAACGGAGAGTTCAGGCACCGGCCGGTCTGTGCTGAGGACAGTGCATCCCAAAGTGACCATAACAGCCAGATTGTCTGCACCATGCCTCGCGTTGAGTTGTGAATTTGTTGGATATGGTGTCACATAAGTGTACATTTTGATACCCAGTTTCTAAACACAAACATTTCTGTCAAGCCTAGTCAGTGGGTATATATACAGCTTAAAACTATCCAGATGTCGTAGATCCTCATCTATCCCCGTCCTGGAGCACGGGAGCTCCAGGAGGGGTGCACAAACTGCTGTCCCGAACAGAGACATTTCTGACGGATCAACGCCAAACGGATTGAAAACTCTTCACATGCAACCGTAGGCTGTAACGGAGCTTCGCCAAACTGGTTCAACCAGTCTAACTATGGCGCCGTCATGAAATAATACGGCGCCGTCATGAAATATCCTCCGGCCGGAATGCGCGAGATAGGCCAAATAACATGGCGGCCGGCGTAAAACGACTCGTCATGCTGCTACCGTCATAAAACAGCCTCCGGCCGGTTTATAAACCGGCTCCGGCCAGTTTGTGTCCCGGCCGCTATATAACGGCCGGATTGGCGGCAACCAGCAAAAACATTTGTTTGTTTTCATATCAGAATTAGTAGATTTTCCATACATATTTACATAATTTCGTCATTAATTCAACTTCGGTTTCAAGATGTGCAACATATTTAATTTACTTATAAGATGCAATCCAAATCACAATGTTTTTGTTCATAAAATGAACATCATTTACAAAAACATATCACAGGTTTTCACAAATACACTTTCTAAACACAAACATTTCTGTCAAGCCTAGTCAGTGGGTATATATACAGCTTAAAACCATACAGATGTAAGTAGATCCTCATCTATCCCCATCCTGGAGCACGGGAGCTCCAGGAGGCGTGCACAAACTGCCATCCCGAACATCCGTGACGGTACGGACGGAGACATTTATGACGGATCAACGCCAAACGGATTGAAAACTCTCAGGCCGGCACTGATCATAGCGACGCCGTCCTCATAATTTACTCCTTTCTCCTGACAAGTGGATTTTGCAGCCTCCGTTTCAATGCCTGGAACCTGAAATTCGCAGGCCGTAATGGTCCACAGATTCGGACTTTGCCATTTTTTGAGGGAATTTTTGAGATTACGGCCTGATGTTCGGTAATAAAATGGGGGGTTCGTCGCCGTCCCTCATAAGTCACTCTGCACGGCGTAAAAACCACGCCGGCCAGATTGTACCTCATTAAAATTCATTATAAAATGCAAGTTCGGCCGTACCTGCTGTCCGTAGTGTAATAGTCCGGCTGTAGTGTCGAATGACGGTAATTTAAGAAAACCAGCACAAATTGGACTTTCAATCACTAATGCCGGGCTCGTGGGTATGATCCGGAAATCAATCCGGAGTTTTTGACTATGGGACAGAGCTGAAACGGATCCAAATGGAGCCAAAATGGAGCAATTATGTCCGCTGGGAGCCTCATCCGGAGGGGATTAACGCCGATCGATATTTCGATTTCTGGACAGAATACAAAAATTCACTTCTCAAGGAGAAGTGAATTTTGGATCCTCCGTTTCAATGCGCGAAGCCTGAAAATTGCCGCCCGGAATGGTCCACGGATTCGGACACCGCAGTTAACACAGCCACAATGCATAATTTGATGAAGAATAAGGCCATTACGGTCCGCAAGAGAACAAAAAATGGCCAATTACCCAGTAAATTCAGTGTAAAAATAATCTTAACCATACTCCTTGGATGTCAAATATGTGTCCCCACCTTTGTAGCATGATATACCCCACTGTGTTTATTGATACCAAGAGACAAACCATTTGAATCAGCCAGAAAAATGCCGACTTAGGTTGATCGTAACCCCCCTGTTAGAGTGAGCACGCGGAGGCCACTCCACATCAATTTTTAGTCAAAAAAATGACAGAGTCCGTAAAAAAGATAAAAATTGAGAAATTAACCCTTTCAGTGATTAATCAAGTTGACGGTGCTGGATAACTCTGACGCGTCGCCCAGCGGACTCTTGTGTGCTCCGTGCAGGCTCCGTGCTACCTCCGCATCAACGCCGCAAGCAAAATTTGCGAGGAATCCCTCCACTTCTCTGGAGAAGTGGACTTTTCAGGCTGAGTAACAACTCGGCGCGGATGGGGATTATTGATTAAAATTCCTTTGATCTTTTTGACTTCACTGGTCGATGCACGAAGCCGTATTTGGCCCCGACGGACTCCGTCTGTGTCCGTCCCAAGCAAAATGAACGTCGGTCACCTCCGCTGTACGCCGGTGTACGCCACAGGACCTATCAGCGCCAAGATTACTATGGACTCCATCTGCTTACTTGATCCCGCTGCAGTCGACATCTGTTGGTGCCCTGCGGTGCAAATTTCTTGCAATTTCGCCTGCGGCATCACTTCTACTCTGCCAGGAGTGGACATTTTCTCTAAATTGTTTTTAGCCCTAGCCCTTGGACGGTGTTCGCACATCCGCGGACTCTGCTTCTGTTCACTCTAACAGGGGGGTAATGGCGGTTAGTTTATTTGGAGAGTTCCAGTTTCTGACCGTGCTCATGCATTGGAATCATGTGTGCAGTTCTATACGATTGCTATTTTGTTGTATGGACATTTCTGCCAACCTTTTGTATAATTGTGCCGACAAATTTTGTATGCACCGACCAATATTATTCATTTTCAAACAATTGATTGTGAAATTTGATTAATTCCTGTCATCATACATGTACTTCAGTTTGTCATTGGTATGTGGGTGAAATATGTCTTACATAGTAGACTTTCAGAAAATTACCTTACATGACCAAACCAATGTTAAAATTTTGAAATATGATATAGATGCTTTGATGATATATGATAATCTCGGTGCTTTTTACCCTAATTTTCACATTTTGGCGGCCATCTTGGAATTTCTAATTGGCTACTGTTACTTTTTAAAATTTCGTCAAAGTCATTAACATCATTGTTGATAAAAGCCTGAGTTTAAATATCAGAATCATTCATTTCAGTGGTATGAAATTGAAAAAATAGACCTTATTGAGATTTCCTTGATTTTGGGGGTTACGGCTGCCATCTTGGATTTCTCCATAGCCAGGAGGGCAATTCTCTTCTATCCAAATGTTTTTCATTCTTTACATAGTAGTCTTTCAGAAAATTACCTTACATGACCAAACCAATGGTAAAATATTGAAATATGATAAACGATATAGCCTGCATAGGTGCTTTTTACCCAAATTTTCACATTTTGGTGGCCATCTTGGAATTTCTCATTGGCTACTGTTACTTTTTAAAATTTCATCAAAGTCATTAACATCATTGTTGATAAAAGCCTAAGTTTAAATATCAGAATCATTCATTTCAGTGGTATGAGATTGAAAAAATAGGACTTATTGAGATCGCCTTGATTTTGGGGGCTACGGACGCCATCTTGGATTTATCCATAGTGAGGAGGGTAATTCACTTCTATACAAATTTCTTTTATTCCTTATATAGTAGTCTTTCAGAAAAGTACTTTACATGACCAAACCAATGGTAAGAATTTGAAATATGATAAACGATATAGCCTCCTTAGGTGCTTTTTACCCCAATTTTCACACATTTTGGCGGCCATCTTGAAATATTTAATTTTTGCACTACGTTTTTTTATTGTTTCAATTACCATAACCCTTTCTCTTCATAAAAACATAACTTAAGATGGTAAAATCAAAGATTTAAGTTGAATAATTTTGAGTTTAAGTGGTCTTCTAGGTTTCTTCAAAATCGCTGAAAATTTTGCAGCCATCTTGAATTTCTCATTTAGTGCCGGCGTAGGAAAAGTCTACCCTCTTGATTTTATTGCCCAAACCTGTTCTGAACATGAAAATAAAAATAAACTCTCTGGACAAGATTTGCACTCGGAATCCACCCCAGCTGCTGGACTAAAACGCATTGAAATGAATATAATGGTCTATTAAGTTGACCACGTTGTAGTTGTGTTATCTTGGAAGGAGAATTTTCACCTTTGATACATTCTGCATAAAATCAATGTATTGTATTGATACGTTTCCATATAATGATATAGGTGGTGGGATCAGAGCGATTTACCCTTGTATACGCATTTGAAATTAGTCTTGGTATATAGAAATAAGCAGACTAGAGTTATATGTGCCTTATAAATACAGCTTTGATGTTACTAATTTGAATAGAAGCAAAATTCTCTGTGATGATTATGCCTGCCAACTTGACCACCACATGTGCCGATGTTTTCATGGAAAATACGGTGATATTAACAATTTAGTTTCAAACAAAATCTACTGTGTATATGTAATTCTCTTTTATGTCTATCAATAGACATGCAAAATGCAACTAAACACCTGGATTGTTAGTATCGGGCATCACACGGGGCTCTTTGTATTGGTTTGGAGCCCTTTCGGCTGAAATGTTTTGGAATTTTGCAAGTCAATTGGATAACAGGGTTGAAATGAATCATATTTGTTGCATTACACTCAGTGTTTGTTCTGAGGGCAAACTATGAACGACCATTGCGGCGGCCTGTGGAAACTTGGTTAATATGTTAGATTGATCCATTGATGCAATATTTTTTCTTGATTTTATGGCAATACTAGTTCCATGAGCGAGGTCATCATAATTATCGGCCTCTACATCACATTCTAATGGTTATATTAGTCAAGCTTCTTTGAACAAACCTTCGGGCGTTCAGATTCACTTGGGCTGTGCATTAATTGCAGAAATCCTTGAGATATGCAACGATGTGTGTGTAGAAATAAGCTAAGCAAGAGATGTATAATGAATTTTGAATTAAATAGTGATAGTAACGTTGTGGGTAATGGTGTTGAAGGACGTCTACATTTACAAAATGTACTACAAAATGCCACATATTTTTTAAAAATTCCAATGCGTTTTACTCACTGCAAGGAATGTTAAGAATTGGATACGTTTTTATGTCCATAGTTGTTTTGTTACGAATTAGAAAATGGGTGAATAGGCAAAATTCATACTCAATCAAGACCTTAGAGTTCCTAGATGGATCATTGAGCATAATACGACCAGGGGGACATTGGCTTCCCTTGGGCATAATGAGTACCTTTTGTATACACAGCACAGAGTTTCAACAGTAATATTCCGTCAGTGCTTTAGAATTATAACAAACCTTAAGATTTTCAACAGTAGTTGTCTGTCTTACCCAATCTACGCCATGTCAAAGATCTATGAATATTACAACACAAAAGAAAAGACAAAATGCTCAGGGGCAATCCAGATGGAATGATAATATTGGATGGCACGTAATTATTGAGGAGTTGTGTGTATATATATGCTAGCACTGAATGAAGACGGCCACAGAGCACCTGTAAACATACAAAGTGCATACATTTGGGCCTAAGAATATTGAATTAAATGGCAGCTTTGAATTTATTCAGCGCCAGAGAATGAGTCATAATCATGTCAGACAAATGTGGCAACCAAGATTCTTGACAACACATATATTCCAGGGAAAAAATCACCTTCAGCAAATGAAATAAAGCGTTCCCAGCACACACTAATAGTGGCCTTGTCGCACCATAAATACTAGGTTTTGAACACGTATAATATATGTATTGAATATCTATCTGGTTAAGACTTCATTATATTCTCGATTTTAGAGATTTGTTAGAACAAAAAATAGAGCTACACTGCAATAGTGTCCTTCTCTAGTAAGCGGTGAAGTTGAAAAGGGATTGATACCAGCTAGAAAGCTCCTAAAAGTTAGCTCTAATTTCTGTTCGATGAAAGATAGCTAGATGTGATAATAGCGTTTTCTTTGAACAGCACTATTGTTATACGCATACCCAATGTTTGGATACTTTGAGCATACGCTAATGTACCGCTCAATGTCAATGATCAAATTGCGTCGCTTCAACTGCTGAAGCAAATCCTTGTGTTTCGTTCGTTTGTAATTATGTATGTCTACGGACAAGCTAAAAAATTTACTGATGAACAAAGTTTGTTCAGCATGCACACAAATATGTGTTATGACGTGACACTGAAATTATTCTATTTTGGGCACTTTGGCAATTAGTGTGCTTTCCACATCGCCATTAATGACATTTTAACTAGTATTTAATGCACTATCGCCAACATGCAAAAATCAAGGTAACAAGGCAGTGCCAATAGTCTAGCCTGGTGCTGTTAGCTTCTGCAAGATCAATAGGCATGAAGGATCCAGCATTATTCAGCACACCCATGCTATATTCTATATATGGTATATTGTATTAAAAGTGCTCAGAGAGCACAGCATCAGTATATCAACGTCAACTCATGGTCAATAGATATTTACTTTAGCCATATTCAAAAAGCACCAGCAAAGCAAAGAACATAGCTGTAGGATGAATTACACAACAAATAAAACTTTTTTCTACTGTAATGTTTTGAGTGCAAAGTAAACATCCTTATTGCTAATGGGGCAATGTTGTTGTGATGCTGTGCTCTCAGAGCACTTTTGATATTGTTTATATATTGTTTTCTCTATCGTCTGCCTTCTTATTCTTCCTTTGATATACTACTTTACCAAATCATACCTATATGAATTTCTACAAGGGTAAAATAGTCTTTTCAATCATCACCTTCTCCGTTAGCACATTCAAATGCCAATAGAAGTTCATATGTTGATATTACACACAGTTGCAAATATCCATGAATATCTTCAACAAGATCATTCCTTTTCACCACATAGTTGCTTCGAATCGTCTACCAACAAATAAAAACACGTCTTTCATTCGTAGAGGTGCCTGATGTAAATTAAAATTATGTTTAAACATCTCCAGCTCTGCAGATATCATATCTAAGTAACACCGGACGCATATCAAATTAGGTACCCTACTGTATGTTAGGTTGCATGACCATCCCATATACCTGTAGTAAACAGAAACTGATTCTAGAACTAAAACCATAGGGGGGCGGTACAGAGTGGCGGCCAAGCACGCGCACTAAGGCCGTGAGTAAGGCCCAATAAAATGTCACGGCATCCTGCTTAACGCCACTAGAGTGTTACCTCGATATGATCAGGTTGCACCCATGGCGCGGGTCTTGTACACGGGATACACAAACACGCATCAAGTGCTGCTCATACATACGCGCCGCCAATCAAAGGGCGGCTGACGACCTGTTCTTCGTGCACATGATGAATTGAATAATCCCTTTTGTCCTTGTTTGCACCACTAATAGCGTTGAAGTCAGCATCACTATTGACAGAACATGAAAGCCTGTCCCCAGTGATCCTCTGTCATCATTGTATATCGTATTGCAAATGGAGAGTGTCGTTCAACGGGGACTCGGTCCGAGTGGGCACATATGGGGTGCATAAAGTGCAGGACAATGACGTAAATCCGCACGAAGAGAGTTATAAGCTCAAAGAGGCTTGGCAGTAATGTATCACTTTAACATGCGCATCATTGCTCTTGATGTTAGATCCCTGGATTCGTGGACAGCGTGTCGTGGATTCCACCACTGATTTTATAAGCAGCAAGAGGCAAGTGTTGAACACGATTTTTGTTTTTCAGTGAGAATTTCGTCCGCTTAGTTCATGGGCCCTAGCATCATGAGAGGGGTGTGTTTGGTATGTATACTACTATGATTTACAAACGCTATGCAAATACAAGTAACAAGTATGGTATGGTGTTTGTAAATCATAGTAGCATACATATCACACACACCCTACCATGATGCTGGGGCCCATGGCCTAGTTGATGCATCGAGTTCACAAATAAAGTAAAGAATTGGGATTGGCGTACCATGCAATTCAAGCACAAAATATAGCTGCCCTCATGTTACCCCCCCCCCCCCCCAAAAAAAAAGTACAAGTGTCACAAAAACGTTATTATTTGAAAGCTTACGTGAACTAATTTCACTTGGAAGTTCTGTTGAAAGAAAACCTGCTGTACAAATACCACATGTGCCACTTGGCAACAAATCAAACAATCCTGATTGTCCGAATTAATCTCTGCTCGCAAGATTTGTACAAAACAAACAGTGAAATGCATGTCTAATCACGAGCAAGCAAAACGCAATTTCAGATGAAATAGCCACCGAAGTAGTTGATTGTGCTTCATGACCACGCTGTATATTCTACGCCGCAATTGTTTGCCTCCATCTCAGTCCTGTTTGGTTCACAAATGGCATAGAAGAAACTCCAGAATGAACTGTCTGTGCTTTGAAAGCAGTGGTGTCCGTCTCGCGGGAGCTTGTATGTATTTGGGCGGACACTCATTATGTGAAAGCGTGGACGGGACAATACTCACGATAACGAACGGGGCGGACTTTGGGACTTGGTCGTCGTGCAGAAAAGAGGATCCCCCTTTTGAGATACGTATTATGTAATGTCGGTTATGTATGTCCGAAATTGAATTGGGATTTAAGAAACGTGTGTTGATTCAGTGATATCATGATTATATAGACATGGGCGGATTTCAGTCTGTTAAGAGCTCAGTATCACCATCCTATTTCGTAACCATTGTGTGTTGATTGGCAAGCATTGTATGTATCAAACCAATAGGAAGGTGCACGCACACATAATTTACGGTTATTTGACATTTGATATACTTCACTACAAATAGAATTGAACAGTATAATTCGCCTTAGTGGCATTGTGCATGTTTTAGTGTCATCCTCAGTCTCTGCTGCATCTGTACCATTTGGAAAGTGGGCTCTTCATTTTCAGGGTGGCAAACACTTTGCCATCATAAAGAGATCTCTTTGAAGGCATCTTGTACGATTTCAATAATTTTGAAGATTCTTTTTAAGCAAAGTCTCAGTATATGACAATAGCATTGTGATAAAAATAGTTAAAGTAAGAGTAAAATATATTGGCTCTGCATATGATAAATTATGACGAGTGGTTTGGAATCAGGCCTGACATATAGAGAGATTTCTACAGTAGGCACACAGACACGGGTGATTTATTATTCAGCGCGAAAAGTGGGCCAGGAAGGGTTTTGATGAATGGGTAGCAGCAGCGGGAACACTGGCATCGAAAGGAATGTTACAATTATTGACGTATTCTAACGTATTTGTTAATTTCAATGACTCAAACTCACGGATTTGTACGGTTGGTAAAATTTACTTTCTCATTGCAATCATTCAGAACTCTATATGTAAAGTCATCGTCACGTGTTAGCGCATCAATATTCAGATAATTATGTTAGATTTACAGCCGATATTGGGAAATGCTAATATTGCACTTTAATTACAGAAGATGGGGGTTGGTATTTGGCCAAGGTCGTGTAAATGGGAGGAATATGGATTGTCCATAATCATGGTTGAAAAATATGTCCATAGTGTCAGTAAATAATATTTTGAATTATGCCTCATTGTATCAAATTGATTAATTGTGAGTATGTTTGAATCGGATACACCAAAGCAATTTGCAGAGTCCTACCTATATTTATGCGAATAGAGTCTAACACACGTTATACCATATATATTGTATGACATAAAACATAATTTTTGCATGAAATCATGACAGTTGAGAAGTGCATCACAGTTCGTGTCCATAAATATACGTACACAAATGACAGTATTTCGTGTAACAGACGATAGTCTGAGTGATCTGCCACAGAGTCTCGCCAGGAAACTGTAGGAGACTGCAGCGAAGAAATCAGACTATTATCATAAACAGTCACAACTAATGGCCACCAAACCCAATTACCAGTGTTTTTACTTAAAATATTACATTTGTTTTAGAGGTACACATTTATGTAACACATGGTTTGTTTCTATTTCAGAGTTCAACTTTGTTAGACAGTATTTTACCATAGCAGCACGAGTTTCGCATTGGCTTTTAGATGGGAAAATAGATCAAAGTACAAGAAATAAATCGTTGCCGCCGTAGACATTTTCAAAAGCATTGTGCGAAATGTGTGAAGCAACAAGAACCAGAAGATCATATAGAAACTACCTGAGATTCTTACATATGTCTTACATGATCACTCGCAACACTGTAGAAAATCACACTATTTTGTTCCACCACATAGTGTGGAACACATACTGCAGCTTGTTGATACCTCAATACGTATTCCACCCATTATAGCCCCCCCCATTATAACGAGAGGAATGCATAGATCTACGTACACTGTATAAGTATCTTTAAGCACATTATAGACTTGTAAAAACAGGATAATCAAATGTTCATGTATACCATGTCCAGACTATGAATTGGATTAGCTCGAAAGATCTATGTACATACTAGTAACGCCATCAATGATGCTGTTTTATTATTGTGCATTTAGCGTCCTCCTATTCTGTTTTATGCAATGTAATGGCCAGAATTCATTATAATGTACAAATATCAGTCAGTGTTTCCTGTGGCCAGATGTACGTATATCGGTATCGCATGCTGTTGACGGCATAATATCCTGACACACTAAAATATTGCCTCTGGTATTCACAAAGTATAACAGCTATCGTATATCTACATTACATAATGCACTCTTATCATCCTGTTTGCTGTACGGCGACAGATTTAGAAGGACATGGCACATAACATATTCACACTCCCTACAAGAGGTCCATCTTACGTGTTTGGTGATTTACGCAGTTACAGTACGTTACACTTTCAGACGACTGCTGTATTTACAACTTTCCACATATTTGTTTATAACTTTCCATATATTTCTTTAATGATTGTTTAGAAGAAAAGAAAACACTACATAATTTTGACATCCAATTAAGTGTATTCAATAAAAATACGCCTAACCACTGTTGCTATTCTTCCCTTCGGTTTTAACTGTAGTAGCAATAATAAGATATTATAATGGTATATACGCACCCTGTATATTTACACTATTTCCAGAAATAAACTTGAAGTGCAACAACTGAACGAGCACAAAACGAGCAGCACACGAATTCGGGACGCACACTTCCGTTCTCAAAACTGGAAAATGTCTGTTTGCAAGCGATTAACACGTGAACATTCAGCCATCAACTGACAAGGCTAAGTCTGAAGATGTAAAATTAAAGTCTATTCAATCAATTGGAAAATTCATGGAAGGGCTTAGCGCAAAGACAAGTGTGTTGACATTCACTGACATCTGTAATTACGGATGGAGACTGGTCAAGTACATTTCATTCATCGCGTAACAACGTCTTTGTATTGGAGTATAAATAGCCCTAGTGGCGATGGCTATGCATTGTGATGGTAGTTGAGGTTATGGAATGGAAATTCCAGCCCCAATAGATGTAAAGTGTAGTAGGCTTATTAGAGAATATTGTGACGATATAAACGTCTGCCAATAAGTCAGTTGGAATTACATAGAGCTGATTTAATCATTAATAATAGACGTTACAATGAAATGATCGGCATATTTTCTCTTGAAGGAAATATTAGTTTGATAATTCAATTATTGAAGTAGACAACAAAATCATATGCATACACGATAATTATAACATATAATAGTGTGATGTATATCAAGAACAAACAACGAGTTATTACTGAAAAACAGTCACTACTTTTTTGTAATCGTAACCAAGATTAGATGAAGAACACTGTGATTTTTCTAGCATTAAAACTAAAAACAGTTTTGTCTAATAAGGAGACCAAACAGCATGGCTAATTATTAGAGGAAGTAATTGAGCTTAGGAACCCTAGTGAGAAGAGATTATTGGCCCAATTCAGGAAAGAAACGCGCAATTACAGAAACTACCACCAAGCAAAACAGAAGAAAACGTTGTGCCAAAAATAGACTGGTTCCTGATATTTGGACTGTTAGCTTGTTAAAATTGAAACTTTTCAGTTGCTCACATCTCTCAAATGGTATTCTTTCCATGTAAACTGTGATCTCGAGCATCTGGGGCTCATATGGTGCAACCTAAGACTTTTGTGCTTAAAGCTGGCCTCGTCTGGAGGCTTTGAGAGACTGTATGGTCAACACATCCTAAGCATAATAGCCCCCACATTTCACACGGAGGATGCTAGCTTCAGATACTTCAATTTGGGATACATGGGAATGATCGTGTGTGTGTGTGTGTGGGGGGGGGGGGTGATGAGGGGACGGCATTATATCTTTACTTGAGATATATGGCTGATTCGATCGTTTCTGGGAGGAATGGCCCATTTCTGGCTGGTTCTTGTCAAAAAGTATCCATCAAGTCTCTTAAGAAGTGGTTTTTGGTATTTAGACATATACCAAAGGCTTGTTGTTCTGCTTTTTTGGCCATAGACTTGCTTTTCAGGATCGCCTGGTGGGTCATTAAGAGATCATTTGTGGCATCCTAAGGTCTTTCTGAGTAAATGTGGTCTTATCTGGGGGCTTCTGGAAACTGGATGGTCAGACTATCAAAACCATAACCCACCATTTTCTATGGAGAGCGGTAGCTCCTGGTGTTACAGAAGACACCAGATTTATAATTTTTTGTTGGATCGACTCAAAGGCTATGAATATTTGTTATGTAACAGCCTTAAGACGAAACAAATCGAAGTAAACAAATTCGTCCGGAGCTGAGAGCCGTCTTCCCTCCACATGTTCCAGATAGCTTTCCAAGACCATTTGCTTGCTTTGCTGTATAGTCGGGATGGGCGTGGGGTGGGATGGGGGTGGGGGACAATCTGAAGTATTTGGACCTCTGACGGCTTGCAACACTGACAGATTTGCCTGATTCATCTTGAGCTGGTTGAGGTAGAAATTGTTGATCTGTTTTAATCGATACAGCCCGTATTGACAATTCTGGTGTCATCTGGTGTATCTGCAGCCACTATCCCCCATTTGAAATGGGGGTCGTGGTAATGGTGGTGGTGGTGGTGGGTTGAATGCTTATGGTTTCATTTCGATTATCGAGTTAACAAACACACTGGTATTGTTGAAAGCACTGTCGGTGTCCATTATATTACAGATTAAAAAGTTTGTCAGATTAAATAACAAACATCCATATCAGGAAATCACTGCACAATATGAACAACTATAAATGGCGTCCAAGTGTATTTCCAATTGGATACGAGCGCCACAGTAATAACGTAAGAAAGAAATCTAAAATATTTCAATCTACAACTATCATTAACGTAATCTTTTGTAACAAATCCCCAATCTAAACACACGTGCAGCTATCAGAATTTGTAAAGTGCCAAATCTTCGCATCCAATTCTAAATATTTCACATGTTTTCAACCTTATTGGGTTTCCAATTACATAATAATAATTTGTCAACACCATGCCAGATTGTGCCAATACATGTCATTTAGTGACATATATTACGTAACTGGGACACTCGCGTATATTTTCATAGCCAATAGATTCTTGATAATGTTTTTTTCCCCACAGACTGTAATGCTGACATTTTTCGTGAAATGCTATAATAGTTTGTATAGATGTGTTTCACACATTTCAGTCGCATGCTAATAAGGGGTGGTGAGGGATCCTCGCAACTTCCGAGCGTGTTTTCTTAACGGAACAGAGTAAGCTCGCACTTAAAGCGTAATTATTGTATCTGCCATTGTATACACATATAGAAGCAATTAAATCTTGATTATGTGTTACTATGTACTTTGGTAAGATGCGATGGTTGTGATGCACAAAAATGTTACCTGGTCTCCGGTCTATCAACCCATGCCTATGGAGACACAGGGTATATGGAGACACATGCCTATGGACACACAGGCATTTGGATACACATCATGCCTATGGAGGCACAGGAATATGGAGACACATGCCTATAGAGACACGGGCATATGGAATGCTTAACAATGACACCACACTTAGTTCTCTAGCTTCATCATATGATCCGATCAGGGCTTTTTTTCAAATGTGGACCTCGGGTGGGTCTTGTACCAAGCCTACGAACGGACGGGTAGGCATGAATTATAACTCTCTTCTTAGGCACTCGTCAACGTATCTTGAGATGAGATACGTCAAATGGCATTTACTCTTCAAGCTCGTTCTATTGGTGTCCGTCCCACGGCAGTACACCAAAGAATAAGACAATCGAGATTCCTGAGCGTGTATGCATTTAAAACTCGCTTTACACTATAGCGAATTGCACCTACGTGGCTCCAAGTGCACTGGCGAACTGGCAAATTTGTCAGGAAATTTTGAAATATAAAATTTTGAACGAACATTCAGTTTGGTTAAAGTCTGCTTCAAATAGTTATGCTGCGTTTACGGATCCCAGAACATTCGCACATATAAGTAGCACTTCGTTTGCCTCAGCAACTTGTCGTACCATGCATTTTTACTACGTTAAATGCCGCCACAAAACGCCCAAGTTGAGGGCGTGACATAATACGTGCAGGTGCGTTGCACGGGTTCGCTCATGATCGCTCAAGTGTAAAGGGGGTTTTACGGCGACTAATCTTTATTACGCAGAGACACAATTTTTTGTGTGTGATTACAAAATATGCATAAATGGTTTCATTATACGGCCTGATACTACTAGCGGCCTATGGGTTTTTTGTGCATCATCCAGAGCATGATAGAATCATTCTAGCAACATGCAGGTAGCGTTCAGAGAATATTTATATTCCTACACTTCATGTTGCCACTAACTCCAAATCTAGTTGTGTGATCTGATTGACATATATGCACCAAATCCTCCTCCTGAACGAAATTCGTGAAGGGCCCACAAACATGTATAGAGTAACAATGCTCTTTAAACCTGCTTTAAACCCGCTTTACACTAGAGCGATCATGGGCGAACCCGTGCAACGCATCTGTACGTATTATGTCACGTCGTCAACTTGGGCGTATTGTGGCGGCATTGAACGTAGTAAAAATGCATGGTACGACAAGTTGCTGAGGCAAACGAAGTGTTACTTGTATGTGCGAATGTTCTGCGATCCCTAGACGCAGCATAACTATTTTTAACGAACCTAAACCTTTACACATCAGCGAAGTTTTAAGTAAATTCGTTGACAAAAAAATTCGTCAGAAAATTTTAAACATGATCAAAATTCGTTGACGGTTATACTGGTTAGTTTAACTTCGTTACACATAGTTATGATACGTGTATGGATCGTAGAACATTCGCACATATAAGTAACACGTCGTTTGGCTCAGCAACTCAGTGTAACAAGCATTTTTTACTACGTTCAATACGCCCATGTAGACAACGTGGACAAAATCGTATTTATGCGTCGCACAGATTCGCATCTGATTGCCTATGTGTAAAGCGGGTTAAAAAAACTTTACACATGAGCGAATTCCACCTACGTAGCTCTACGTGCAATGGCGAACAGACAAATTCGTCAGAAAATTTTGAACATGTTCAAATTTTGTTGAAGAATATACTGGTTGATTTAGGTTCGTTACAAATAGTTGTTGCGTCTGTGGGTCGCAGAACATTCGCACATATAAGTAACACTTCGTCTGGCTCAGCAACGCGTCGTACCATGCATTTTTTACAACGTTCAATGCCGCCTCAATACGCCCAACTTGACAAGTTAGCTCAATACGTGTTGATGCGTTGCACTGATTCGCCTGTGATCGCCTATGTGTAAAGCGGGTTTTAAAAAATCTTTAAAACTATATGACAGCTGGAGTAACATCTCTTTTCATACTATAGTGAATTAATTTCGAGGACAGTTTTTTGTACACGCTCATATGATGACGCATAGTGACAGAATGTTGTTGTGCAAAAATGATGGATGATTTCCTGTACTTGCCCTAGAAGAAAATCAAATGACAAACTATTTCCTTTACTAACCTCCATGTTAAAAGCATTGTTTTCATACAGTGATTGGAGATGGATAACCCTGCACTTTTGTATATAAGACGGCAGCAGCTGATTAGCTCAAGTGCAATATAGGGTGAGCCATATGTGAAAAAACCCTAATTGGTACAGATCATGTAATACATAATGTGCACATGGGAAAGGACGCGGACATTTAATACATTTAAGTTGGCTGATTTGCAAACATATCCATTAAACTGCTGATCCGTGTTATGCAATTATCTGATAGATAGACTTAGTAGACAAGAAGTTTACCGAGTAAGGTCACGTCTGGCAATGGCTCACTATACGCCAAGGTCATAAGTAAACTGGCTTCATTGTCTCCTAACTGCAATCTGTCTGGTTGTGCTGCATTCATAAACATTCCAGATTGCTATTACCGTGCCAGAGGAAGCTCGGCCAAATTATGATTATGCTTGTTTATAGCAGGCATTGGCTTTGTCTGTGTGTTATTTATGGTGGCTGCTGGCGTATTGTGTATCACCCACTGTATGCTCCGTACCCCGGCTGTGGTAGCGATATCAGCCTCTATCACCGCAGTCATTGCTTGGTGGAGAATCATATACATGGATTCTGTTATTGTTGCTATTGCTATCTATTATCTATTACCGTTTTTTTCGCAAACCAAAACAGCACGCACATCGGCAAATTAGGGGCATATTGAGATGTTCATCAGCACAGGTCATAGACGCTTGTACCCTTGCGGCAGAATTGGTTAGACTGGTGTCACAATTCTGTTTTTGACTTGATCGGTACAGATACATTCGATTGCATATTGAATCACCCATGGATTATGGAAACAATTAGCACTCGATGAACTTAACATCTATCTATCAACGTAAGTGAACCTGGTGATCACAGTGGTTCTTAGCATCAGCGTTTATACAGAGTTTAGTTGCGCATAACAAATAAGTAATTTATGTACATTTGCATTCAAGTGATATATGGCTGGTCAGTTTCGAGCGGCCTGTTTGGTATGTGTTAAGTGATTGACACACGGACCTTGTGTGACAGGGTAATGTTATTATGCATATCAATAATTATACTATCAAATTTAATACGATGAAAAACAGTTGCATGTAAGTCGATTTCATGACAATGCTATAATCAATGTTTAAGCTCTAATTTACAGGCTGCTGGATGAGAAAGCATTTGCTTACAACAGTAATTATTATTATACAAGTTCAACAATAGTTTCTAAACAAGGATAATAATCAGTTCATACACTAAGCTTTCAACAGCATCCGCCATCTTGTTTACAGTGGTCGACGTCATTCGTCGTCACTGGGACCTCGGGAGATTCCCGGGTTGCGCGCCCCCCTCCCCCTCTCGGGTGAGGACATTGTTCCAGATGGAAGGAAGCTGGTACCTGCCCCCATCTCTATTTAGTGAGGGCTTGAGTTTCCTGATATGAATGGCCTCCTTCACGCCACTGTGAACAAGATGGCGGATGCTGTTGAAAGCTTAGTGTATGAACTGATTATTATCCTTGTTTAGAAAATATTGTTGAACTTGTATATGTCATATCCAGGATAAATGAATTTCCATCAAAACAGTAATTATAAGTAGCATTTTCACCATTAATTGCTCAAGCTAAATAACAGCCTCCAGATTATCATTGAATCATTTGTCAGTGGTCATACATTTTCCTAGAAAAGCCACGGTGGTCCAGTCTGTAAACAAGAAATAGTCCTAATTCAATTTAAAAGTGGAGTGAAGAATATGATCAAAACACGAAGTAAATGAGTGGAATATTCTGTGCACATCATCACCTCGTTTATTTGCATACAGACCTAGTAGAGGCGTAGCTTTTATGAAGGATCACCGGGCGATATACATATTTATGGCATTCATGTATTCTCAAGTAAGTGAGCAATCTAGCCTCAACTGGAGGTATTTGGAGACGGTTCTAAATTACATACCAGCCCCAAAGCCCATAACCTTGACAAGAGGGCATATTCTCTGAGTTAATGAATCTCAAAATTTTGTTAATCAGCTGTGACCCAATAAACACCCCTCCACTATATTATGACGTCAATTATCATCCATTGTCACTGTGGACATCTACACCTTGTTACACTGGTAACAAAGAGCAGAGTGGACGCTCAAACCCGTACACCAAAGAAACTAATAATTGCATGCGTTCGTGTAAGCATCTTTGACGTTGTTAGCATGCAAGTGACATCTGATATTCTTTATTATATTATATTACAATAGACACATTGACAAACTTGTGTTGGTGTAAAGTATCTTCCACGATGTTAGCACGTAATTGACATGCACTGTTACTTATTATACAATAGACACATGTAGATATATTTGTATGAAGCTGTCGCTTCTGGTCTAAGCTATGAGCGAGGCAATTACTCATACAATAGATTCATTCTGACCTACATATGGTCTTGAGATTGTACTTGAAATCGGGTCGCGTAAGTACGTGTGGATAGTGAAATAATAAATCAACATACTTAATACATTTTGAGTTTTTGACTGCTGTTTATCGTTTACGCTCTAAATACGGCTCTTGTAGATGCGTCAAAACCTTCAAATCCATATGACATAAACACGTGACATATCTTTTGATATTTTTTTTATTGATGGTTTGATATTGTTATTTAAAGTTTGATTTTAAATGAAACCAGACTACACACATATTCTTAATCTGGTCATAACAAAATCACAGGTGTTGGATACAAATATTTCAACGTAATTCGTCGCATTTTTACTAATAACTACAAGTGTTATTTAATAGATTCTTAAGATACACAGATAAAGACTTCTCTATATCCCAAACATAATGATTACAAATACGGAAGTCCGTTTTCTCAAGAATTTTCACTGGAAATACTATGATATAATGCTGATAAGCTAGGCCATGTAGGCGCATGAGTAGGTTTGTCGCCAGGGCAATATGAGATCATTCAAACTTAATAAAAATCCAGCCAATGAAAAACAACTTCCTGGCTATATTATTGACAATTGAAGCTATCGCGAATTTGTGAAATATACAAATTGTGATTGCATAGGACTATGCGAGCTTATTTCAATAATGTGCCGTGACAGCTTATGTACTAGAGCATAAATAAATCCAGCATTAAAGGGACGCCCCGACTCCCTGGTCTTTGCGCGGTTAGTTACCCTTAATCTATAATATATATGGTAATGTATAATTGTATATGCTAAAGTGTTTATAAATCATGGTAGTTTACATACCTCTATCCACCTCTCATGATACTGAGGCTCACAATAGAATACAATTAACAAATCAAGCAAAAACTGTTAATTTTGGGTGTTCTTCATGGGCAAAGGTGGTTAGAGTATCATATTTCCTTACATAATTTAAATCATTGGTATTTGGATTGAAAAATAAAACCACATGTTATCAGAAAATGTAATTATCATTATCATTATTTGCTGTGACAGTAATATTAATCTAGAAGCAAAACATGGCACGGAATTTTTTAATTTAATCAGAATCCAATTATAAATTTTATTTCAGTTTTATTTTTACGTAACAAACCTTATTATGAATATATGAATCTAGTCATATTTTACTCACTATAAGGTTGCAATTTAGAGAGCAAGAATGAAATTAGATATGCCTAATACACTAACAATCTTTCTACCGTTGCAGTTAAGCTATTTATCTCAACCTTAATTGTGAAATGTTCCTTCTATTTCTAAAATACAGTGTATACTGTTTATCACTGTGTATTAAAACTTCGTCTTACACACGACATAAAGAGAATTGTTCCAGCGCACCACAAACTCTAGCCTACTTTTCTCGAACGTTCTTAGTGGATCAAAAGCGACTAAATAAGAGGTTACTTGCACGAATTTCCCTTGTTCAATACCCGGAGTCTACAGCCTTTGGTGATAAGAATTGCTCTTTCATCTACATCCATGTTCTCAAATTGCTGCCAGATATTTGTATTGGCAAAGAGGACTTTATGAGGGCTCAGTCTTTCGGCAAATAAAGCACCACATAAAGCGAGACGCCTCGAAAGAAAACGTCTCTAGAGTTTAGATTTAGTTTTATCAAATGACACATATTATTTTATCCAATTACTTACATGAACTGAAACGGTGAGTTTATGGGGGTTAACGAAGTGCTGTCTAGCCAGTTCAATTGTTAAAGTGGTCTAGCTACCTAGCTAGAGTTTTCTGCTAAAATGTACTAGTTTAAAAATCTCCAGCTCGCCCATGACATATGCAATGGATCATAATGGGTCACAAACGGCTACGATGGATCACGGAAACATGGAGTGTCTGCAATTTCACAGTACACTCGGATACGTACATAGAAGCTATGTACATTATGCAGAAAGTGCCAACACAGCTTAAAATCATCTGTCAAATCATAGAATGGCATTTCTTTACAATGTTGATACCTTTTTCATGGGCCTCAGCATCATGGGAGGGGTAGAGGTAGGGTGTATATAATGGTCTCCTACTATGGTTTGCAACCACTAACATACAGTATACACTATATATGTCTAGTCATGTATAATGTATAGTGTATGGTATAGTGTTTGTAAACCATAGTAGTATACCATTATATAACCCTACCCGTCCCCGTCCCATGATGCTGAGGCCCATGATCTTTTTGACACCACGATTGGCTCACCATTGCTTTCACGCACTACGACCAACACCATCTGAAAAAACAAAAAATATATATACCCTACTTTTGGTGCTTTAATTTGGGCCTTATTTATTGCATGCCATGGAAATTTCAGAGGGGGCATTTCATTTGTCACAAAAAGCTCAAGAGATGCTTTCCTTCAAGGCCGAGCTGGCCGAGGCTAACGAGTGGGGCCTGGGGTCTGTCCCTCCCTCTTAACCCGCCAGTGATTTGTATAATGGCCGATGAATAAGTTACGGACGCACGTACTGTGCTTCGCTTACTTGAGTGCTGGAATGGAATTTTAGAAGAATCTAATTTTAAACGTAATTTACGGAGACACGCCATTGGGGAACTGTCAGGTGACATCATTTAAAAAAATAAAGTGAGGTATACAGATCAAAATGCACGAATGAATGTATCTCCCAAATACAATTAAGTTTGTAGTTATTGTATTTCCATTGCCTTCGGACTTATATGTTTTGAAGGTTTTCTGAATATTTTATCTGAGATTTGTAAACTATTGACCAACATGGAAAGATGCAGGACTAAGTAGATCATTACGATGTATAATCAATCAAATATAAGACGCCAAGTGTTGAATATTGTGAGACACTTTTGTTCTCCTCCTCCTCCTCCTCCTCGTCGTCGTCGTCGTCGTCGTCGTCGTTGTTGTTATAATTGTTCTTGGTGTTGTTGTTGCTGTTGTTGCATGGTGTCCTCGTCGAGGATGCTGCTGCTCCTGCTCCTGCTGCTCCTCCTAATGCTCCTGCTGCTGCTGTCGTCGCAGTGTGGCGTGATGTTGGCAGTGCCCCGCCTTCATATGTTTGTAGTTCATAAAGTGACATATAGCCGGACATATACATCTTTGAACAGCTGATGATTGTAGTCGGGTTATGCTACCAATCTATTACCCAAGAAACGAATTATGTCAGAACAGTAAATACTACTCCTATTAGAACCACTGCGTTTTAATCTACCTTTTGAATGATAACAGAGAGGGTCTTGAAAAGACATATTGCAAACTGATGAATGAAATGGAATGCTCAATTGATAATTCTGTGTTATGAAAATATCAGGCTGACGTTTGAAATAGTGAAATTGCATTTTCGGTACAGAGAATAAATAGGCATACTGTCCTGTGAATTCTTAGTTGGAAGACGTCATGCTGGCTGTCTTTGAAATATGTATTCACGCCAAATTAATGGATTTATTTGAATTCCTCAGTGTAATATGAGACGGCTTTCATCAAAATTGACGAGCGGAAAAAAGTAGATGAATGCAATCTTCATACATGGTAAAAATGTGACAAGTACACACGTTGGCCTCTTGTTGTCAACCTAGCAACGCCGAATAGAATTCTGGGCAAGGATGACAGCCAGACATATGGAGCACTCTATGACAGTCGCAATGAGAGAGAAACACATAAATTTTTGTAGCTGTGCTAATGTGGTTTGAATGTTAGTTCATGGCCGAGTGGACTATGTTTAACTGTTGTTGCCATGGTTTATGTAGTATGCGTCCTCCGCGGTAGTATTTTTGACGTAAATTCACTGCCTATTATGATTTATGCATGATTGTATTAAAAATACGTTCTCGGTGACACGTGGACCTAGGGTAAATTGGATATTATATCCATAGAAATTTCGACTACGTAGACCATATTTCATGCAAAGTTGCGAGATATGTAGACAGAAACACATAAATGTGAAGGTAGGATACACGACCAGTATACGTAACCTTGACTGTAGGCGTACAATGGAGGTAATGTCCACATGAGAGCAGTGTCTTGGGGCGAGTTGATTACAGCAAGAAGCCATACACTGCCAGGTCATATTAGTATGGCTGTGGGGGTGCTCTTAGAGATTACCCCCATTACTATAACACTGATACATGATTTGGGAGATATGAGATGCATTCCAATGAACCTGTCTTGCAACTGTAGTCGCTCACTGGGACACGATTCTCGGGCAATGCCCGAATCTAATATTCTGGTGGATGTATGAGGGGACACGGGCGAGCAGGTAAGAATGGTGTTCTATACATGGCCCCAGCATCATGGGAGGGTGGGTTTGGTATTTATATACTACTATGAGGTATACACACTATATTATACACATTTATACTATTATATATAGATATATAGAACGTGCTATATAGTAGTAGTAATGTGTATATTTGAGTGTCCACAGCGTGCTATGTCGGCCAAACGGTACGTCATCTACAAACCCGCATAAATGAGCACAGAAACTGACCTGGTCTAGTGAGGGATCACGTAAGACAGTGCCAAACCACTTTAAAAGAGGAAGAGTAATTTAGAGCCATCTAGCAGACGTCTCGTGGTGAGAGCGTTTTGCCGGGCTGACTTTGGAGACCGGCCATCAATACTTATATTAGGACGAGTATACGAGCAGGGAACTGACTATTAAGTTGTTGACACTGTAAGAGTTCTGTTCTCTTAACCATGACTATACAATTGCAGATTATAATAACATATCACAGAATGTAGGTATCTATATAATTAGTATAATAACATATGTCATGTGTTAAGTATCTACTGGATTATTCCTGTATAGTGTTTATATTCCAATATACTACAGAGTATATTTCATTAATTTTATGATTTTACAAACTAATGAAGTGTGTTAACACAAAAAACACACTGAGTTCTATATATTGTAGGTTCCATTTAATAAGATGATAATGTGTAGGGTAGAGGGTTTGTAAATCATAGCAGTATATATACCACACACCCCTCCCATGATGTTGGGGTCCATGGTGCTATTACTCATGACACTACACACCGATGCAATATGCAAATTCAATGTTATAAGTTATAATAATTGAAGCCATTTACCAAATACTGATTCACCTACAACTTGTAAAGCTGTACGTTTATCAAACGTTGGTTTTCCCTAATTTTAACCGTTTATCCGCAAACATATAGGATAACTTGAATATTTAATAGTGCACAATGAGTTTTATATGTGCGCATCCATTTAGTCGAAGATCGGAACACATTACAGTTGAGAGAAACCTGCCAACGGGTGCGTAATGGATGACGGTGTGTACCCAGTAACCAGAACAATGGCATCCGAGAAGCCGCCATCAGCCACAAGGTTAATAGTGATTATAGTCCTAATGGGCCACTGAAAGATGTATGGGGTATGGACCCAAGTACATAATCCGTGTTTCTGTTTCAATAGTGTTCTGGCACCATAATAGACGCTTGTTGTTAGAATTTAAATGCAGCAGATGTTTCCCCGCGCTGATAGCCCCCGCCCATTCTAAAATCGCAATCGTGCAGAAGCAGGGGCTGATGTTTTTGTTTTACAGCTGTGTGTGCGAGAGATACATGCATGGGGTATTTGAAATATGTGTAATTTCCAGTGTGTTTTTATTTATTTTTTTATCCCCCCCCCCCCCAGACAGTGGGTGGGTGTGAAAATGGTTAGGTGAAATAAAATAATAGGCGATTCATGCACCCACTACCATTCTCGAATATACCATACAATCACTAGATATCTGAAGAATTAATGACTGGCTATGCAACACCATGTTAGTGTAAATCATATTGTATACGGGGCCTATTGTATGTGTAACGTTGGGAATCAACACCTTTTCCACAATCTGATGAGGCCGACTACACTCCTTATGTTGCGTTACACACCTATGGAGTGATTGGTTCTTCATATAATAGCAGCTGAACACACCACAAGCAGCATACGTAACCAATGATCAAAATATAGTCATTATGCAAGACAATTCATAAGGTATGGTGAAAATCTAGCAGTTACATGACAAGGGTAACTTATGCAAGGCTGAATGTACAAATGAGAAACGTATCAAGTGACATCGTCGTTACCAGACATTTTCATTACTGTCTACAGGAGATGAACGCAAATTACTTGGCAGTGAGGTACGATTAAATACGTACATTCTGATGAACGTTATATCAATCATGCAATGTCATGAGTTATGTAAAAGTAGAAGTGATCTATGGGAGAAGTGGTTAATATACATTTGACATCCTTTTAGCATCTAGTTGCATTAGTGTTCGCAAGTGGATGCCGCTTCGTGGTATGGCAGAGTCGTGTCCAAAGATTATACAGAGTTTGCAATGCCACCTAAATACATTATACTCATGAGTCTATGCAGCTGTTGCTACTTATTGATACATAGTGTGGAATTACCAGCAAAGACAGCACACGTTTTATATACCCTGATGGAATTTGGTATATAGGTCTATATAATCTATGCCATGGCGCAGTTGAAAATTGGACATATCTATCACCCTATTGTGCTGGCTTTAGTGAAATCCCTACATGGGGCCTTTATGACTTAGCCTTGTCATAACGTTATGCATTCACATCATTTATATGCAGGCAGTCAGTTTTCGTGCATATTGTACCCAGTGTTTTGTTGCTGTTGAATATCAAAAACCATATTCGTTTAGTGGAACTTATCCGCAGCGTTAACTTTTTTTCTTTTTTTTTTATGAGTCAATAATCAACTTAGAGATCATAATAATTCTTAATTTTGATGCGTGTTTAGACAAAAGTAGCGTACCCTAGATTGTGATACACTTGCATCCAAATCAGAAATTGCTACACGCGAATATAAGGAACAAAGATTCAACTCGTTACGTAAACTGTCCACAGAATGGGTAAAGTATTCGTAGATATAGAGGGCATTATTAACATGTCTCATTAAGTAAAGATTCTGCAGAATCTCCATCAGTGTCAATTACTCATATGTCACCAATGTCTGTTGTCAAGATCACTCTTGTCTCATGGGGGCAGCAGGTGCACATAATCAGACTGTATTCACGGTTCCAACGAAGTGGGGGTAGTAAATGGTATTGGAATAATCATGTAATTTACGCACACGTCTGCTCCTGGACGCCAACTCGAGCAAGTGGGGAGTCAAAAGCTCATAACAATGACGAGGTGATGTATGAGAACCTTCCTGATAATACCCCATTACTCCAACTTAATGACCTCGAATAATTCTCGTAACCGGTAGCTGATTCTGATTATCATATGAGAATGGTACTTGGTGACAATCGATAGGGGTTTCTGGCCGGAACGCAGATATTACTTGTTTATGATATATATTTATCCGGGTCAGAGTGACTTGTAAATAACAACATGGTCGAAAAAAGAACAACATCAATACTGTATCTGTTTATTCCCAATAACGATGATTAATCCTTTACAGTATCCAGCCTCAGTGGTTGCACCTTCTATCTGGGCGCACCCAGCGTATGGGCGTCTCCATTGCTGCACGTCAGTTTAATTTACACGAAAGAAATCTCATTCAAAGGAACAGAATAAAAGAGGTCGCAATACTACATATATTTGACTGTCATCTTTATTCAGTGGATCTGACACAGAAAGATAGGGAAAAACTGTTCTCTCAATTGGAGGCATACCGGGGGATATTTTTCACATGAAAGGATTCTATTAAGTATTGTATGGTGGGTAAATATAAAGATTCCATTCAGTGGATGACACGCTAGCGGGTTTTTCAGGATCGTGATTTAACGTGGCAAAGGTGGCTGCAAAATGGACTTCTCCGAATATGACTGAATTGAACGCAATTATGTAAAAATGAATGCACCTGCACAAACATAAACTAAAAGATAATGTTTTTATCTTAGTGTTCGTGATACGGCTTGGATCTGGGTAGCACCATCTGCGACCCGTATAAAAGTCGGCCCACGCATATGCAGCAGAATAACTACTTGAACCTTTTGAGGTGTGTAATTACATAACATATACGTGACTAAATTCAACGTTAAATTATCTATCAGTTTTATTCACAAAATGTTTAACACAACCCATCTGTCACGAACTAATTAGCCTCTGAGTACAATCATCTTACGGTAGCTAAAAGGGTAGGGCACAACTAGCCGTACAGCTTTTCTACTGGCTCTCCGCTACTATAAACTCATGAAGACCATGTGGATAAGTGGGTGTCCAGTGCGGTAAACGTGCAGCGAAAGAACGATTTTGAGGCAGTGCGGATACAGTAGAGAGAGAGTTCCACAAGCTAAACTTTCAATACAGACGATGCATCATTAGCATGGAAGTAAGTAGGAAGTATGGCGTCATTATGATAGGTAGAACGTCATGACTTGACTTGCCGTAAACACGCTGACATGTGAGAAAACAGTACTGCCAAAATGACTGAACTGCCGGTTGTGCTCTAGGCTTTACAGTTTCACAAGTCTTAGCACACAGGTGCTCAGGTGTGGGTGTCTACAGATCTTTCCTTGTGCCGTGATAGCCATAAAGTTACTGGCACGACCATCAGTGCTGATATGTTGACAGTAAGGTCTTTTTCCAGCTAAGAGGATTTTTCGCATGCAGTGTCAACAGTAACACGTATATGTAAAATGCGATACTGGCTCCTTACTGCTGATGGCGTCGCCGTTTATATAATTTATGCTTCTACGCACGGCATCATTAAATGCATGTACTGTGTAAGTACTGATAACGCGTTGTTTTGACGTAGTGCGGGGGCAGAAGAGAACGTGTGAAATGTATCTTCCACTATTGCCTCCTAAAATATACGATAACCGCACAAGACATGCATTGATACCCACAATCTCAATGACTTTTTGACGGTATATTAGCAGAGAGGCAGTATAGAAATTGTACTGCCTATTGTGCCATTGGTTTTAGTTGCGTCCCCGGGGATGTTGTTAAATGTAAATTGCTTGTTTGCACAATTTACTGCAACTAACATTACTTTGGGAGACTGTTATGGTTTACTAGTTCAGCAAACCACCCCTCACATCACGTTATTTAATTGCTAAATAGGCCTCTGAGACTCAAATGGCCACGTTCACAGACATGCTCACAGCGCCTAATGATGTAAAATTACACACGAGTGGCTAACCCCTTGAGTTTTATCTGGGGATAAACAACTATGTTGTAGTAGAGATATCAAATGTTATTTTCTTTCAACATATAGATCGTTGGCTCTGTTAACGTGTAGTTGATACACACACATTTATTTCTACTACAGATAGTACAGTGATATTCATGGGTATATAAATGCGCATACGAAACAGCTCACATGCTTGTAATCTTGTTGGAAAGAGCAGCTGCGAACGGTAACTGGATGTAGATTTTAATGAAGGGCGACATTAATATTATACTAATGGGCCCATTTATGAGTAATGGCTATCGCTTGAGCGCATCTGGCTTAAAAATGATAGTTTCATGGTCAATGTATTTCATCAATGACACATTACTCACCATTACAGTTTTAGTACCAGTTCAGCCCCACCACGTGCAGGTGTTTTATAGGCGCATAGCCAAAGCGAGGCTAGTTGTGTTTGTGTGTTTTTTAAAGTGACTCAAATCAATTTCTTATTGATTGTTCACTATATGGTAATGATTTTGTTCCCATCAAATGTCATCTATCAAAGCACAGGCAAAGCAGTCGGTTTGATTTGAGTAGCCGATTAATAGTAAACAGTGGCGGTGGTTCGTGTTTTTGCCAGGGGCTGCTGCTATATAGAGGGAAACAGATGTCGTCATCGTCGTCCACTAGCACTAGTGCCGGCTGGGATAGCTTCATGGACGTGATAGACGGCGCTCTCGATAAGATAAAAAGCCTCTTTGGCGGAGGCAGTAAATTTGAATTGGATGGATTCCAAAAGAAGAAGCTGCTTCACGAATTCCATATGTTTTACGGTAAGAGTTTTAATAAACCGACTTCTGACAGGAATTGATGGATGGCGTCAATATTCTGGTGGTTCGGGGCTACTCAAATATTTTTATTTTATTCGGTCAATTGAGATCATGAATTAGGCTATATATGGTGTGTTTAGGTGGGGGGCGTTTATGGTTTTGTGTAATCGTCTTCTTGGGTTAGGAGTAGAATTTTGCTAATTTGATAAAGTATGGCTATAAAATGAAACGGGCCTACAGACGAAAAAGGCATAAATTCTTTGGGTGTGTACATACCACTCTCGTGATAGTCGGCCACAATTTATATGAGGAATTGGTTTACGAGTGTCCACCGTGGTAAATGTTGGTCGGGATGTTGGCCTTGTCGTAAACTTGATTTGTACGCTAATAAGATGAGTACGAGGCAGATTACAACCTCCATTCCCGTGAGTTACATGATTGTTCAAGGGTGTATATCGTTACATAAATCACCTCTAAAGAGAGATGTACTGCACAATAGAGCTATCGAACGTGGACCTTGTGGCACATGGAAATAATGGCGATTTTCACAAATAATAATATATGATATTGATGGATAATAGCCAATTAATTTTCAAGGATGGTACATTTTTGGACATCTAGTAAATCAGTAATGAAGAAAATGCGTATTACCTTTTTTATTAGGTATGCATCCTTTTTGCATTGATGAGTCTAGGATATCATGTGTCCACTAGGATCTTATTTAAACGCTTGGATTGATTGGGGTGTTATCATAACTTAAATTCTGAAATGTAATTGTTGGGATGCTACTCGCACGGTTTGGTGTGGTATGATGTATACAGTTTACCAGGCCGAATCTATATGTATGAGCTATTGTGTGTCGTAATTATCCTAAATATCTTCACAAGGAAAGTTCAAATATTATATGTTTGTAATGGCTTGTATGTCTTATGTTGAATGGTCTCTTCTTTTCTTAGATGTCAACAAGGATGGGCAAATTCAATGGAAAGATCTTGATGTTGCACGAAAGGTGAGTCAGGGTATTGATGTAGCACCAACTTACATGTACAAACCTGTGGCTCGTTCGTCCGTTATTTGCACAGGGCATTAGACGTAGATTGGTTTTAAAATGTACATGTAATGTGCTTGAACCACTAGTGTGATCGTCCCACGTTGATTCTGCATTTCATGCATTTTGTGTGACTATCTGTATGTATATAACCAACAGTGTGTATATGCGCAATTTGTTTTGCTCACTATAAAATTGCTCTAACACGTTTACAGACAGTTTCATGCATATACAAATTCAAGGAGCAGATTAGGAAGTCAATTATTCCAAGTCACACTAAGACAATCATAAAGCAGACACGAAGAAGACATTAACGTTACGTATCTGCAGTGATCACATTAAATGGGACGTGCGCGCGCCTCAATGTAGGCAGTTTGAATTGGTAAAATTCGTGTAGATCTACATACATACATAATTTATATGTATTAAGATCCCTGGGATTAAGATGTCTAAGGAGTGTTTTAATCAAGATACCGATTCATCCTAACAATATAACGTGAAAATAACTACATGTGTCACGATTTGTTGATTATTCTTCTCTAAAAATAGCAAGCAAATACACGACAAATAATTCTCACCCATAAAATGGCATTGAATGTAATATATCATTGTGTAATGAATGGTACTTGAATTCGTCTTAATTGTGGTGGCACAGATGAAAATCGTGTTTATGTTTCGATTTACATGGATATAATTTGAAACAACGCAAACCACGAATCACTTCATCATGTGACCGCTCTCACACGTCCATAAGTATAGAATAATACGCATGCATGAAATGCAACAAATCCAATACTCGTCAATACGTTTTCAATGAAAGTCCTTTACCGCGTCGTGTAGTTGATAATCTGTCAATTGTCTTTCAGAACATCTGTACGTTAAACGGCTGGAAGGAGGGCAGTGTTCAGTATAATCATGTGAAAGAATTGTTTATCGAGCTGTGGAGAAATCTGGAGGACACGGGCGATGCCAACGTCGATGGGCAGATATCTGAAGATGAATGGGTCAGTCAACGTTACGGATAATATCTTACATTTTCGCTTGATATGCATGTTCTTGGATGACTTTTGCATAATTATTCTATTACATTATCTGACATAAGTTCTTAAAACGTTGGGTGTTTTTTTTCATTAAGAAAATTCCATGTAGATCTAATAATATAATATGTGTATGTGTAGGTGGTTACAATGAGTTCACTAATTACCACAAATAATTTTGATAATGCATTTGCAGATTAGAATGTGGAATAAGATATACCGAGCCTTCAAAAAGACTAGTGTTAAATCAGAAAAAGAACCAGAAAATGAAAGCATCAAGGAAGCTGAAGACCCAATTCCCAAGTGGTTTTACCGGTATATTGAGTACAAGTTCTACCTTTACGATCGCGCCAATGATGGGGTCATTGATGAGGAGGAGTTCGAGTATTGCCTCAATTCAGGATTTGACGTGCCTTCAAAGCAGTGCAAGGCTGCTTTTAGTTTGTTTTCTAAGGTAAGTAGGTGTAATCGAGTGTATGCCATGTGCATTGATTGCTTTGTGCAGTGCATACAGTAAGTTTTACAAGCTCTTTGGTGTGTATAAATGAATATTGATTTGAATTATATAATTTCAAAACTGTTATGTGAGAAGAAAATAGATCAAAATACTATATAAATAAGTTGTACACACGATGCTGATGATTGCGTACACATGTATTGAATTACATACATGTAGCGATTTGTATAGCCAATACTGTATCAATAACTTATACTTTCTCGCTTTTCTTCCAGGAAAATAAAGTAAAAGTGAATATGGAGTATTTCAAGGAACTTGCCATGGAATATTACTTGTCAAACGACCCTCAAGCGTTGGGAAATTACATAAATGGCAAATTAACATACCAGGACTGAGTGCCAGTAGACACAGTTTCTCTCTTTTATCTGACAAAAGTTGTACTGCAAATGACTATAGGCCTTTGGCGATGTGACAAATGAGAAGAACTATTACATGCTATGCTAATCCAGTATAAAACAAATGTATATATTTTGCAAATATGAAATTATGTTTACTAATAAGATATGATTATATGCTATTGTAAGTGTGACGGTGAGTATCATTCAAAGTTGTACATTGCTTACCAAATACGCGAATTGGATGGATTGTGAGTGTGTGCACGTTGCACATAATTTATATCAATTATAGAACCGAATATTCAAATATCATCGAGTTTGAAAATACATGTAGTAACCTTCCTTGGCAGCCAGGGTCTGGTGGGCACAGATCACGGTTCGTAACGGTCTCTGGCCCTGGATCTGTGTATGCAGGGTCACGTATAGACTCTGAACATCATGAAGCAAATTTTTAAACTGGTATTGGCAGTAAGTAGTGCGATAGCCTTCTTTATGTACTCACAAAATTACTTTATCATTGTCATCGGTTGGTGACCAATACCATGTCTGTTTATAATAAAAACAAAAAAACAAATGGGCTTTTACGGCTCAGTCCTCATTCTGGACGACAAATGATATGCTCAAATACATAGTTGCATAATTTACTTGCGATCACTCCTCACTTAAAATCCAAAACTATGACAGGAATACATCTTACAAAAATGTAGACACTGTAGTTCCTGAGTTTGGATTCAACGTATGTTGCGTGCTTTTGTGGCTGAGTGAATAAAGAGTCGAACTCGTGACCAGAAGTGTAGAAGTTTGATTCTTGGTCGGGTGTGGCGGTTGGCAAATTCCTTACTAACCGGTTGCACATTGATACGTGGTACTCACGCGTTAAATGGATATAGGTCAGACGTGTGAAAATTAACGTGAGTGATTGGAAAACTTACAACCCAGGGTTTTAGAAAAGAGTGGTGACGCACGTAATGGGGTTTCGCACGCATGATCGACAGTGAACATGCCAAAAAAAACCATTGAAAATAAGATATTTTGGTGGGGAACGGTCCCCCACCCCCACCCCCATGAGTTCCGTTGTATCTGCCTATCGAAATAAATCCACGTATACCTGAAACTAAACTATTTAAAGCACGGGGAATCAGATTTTACACACTCAGCAAGTTTCGACAAGAATATTCCACTCGCTATAGGACGATTACAAAGCCTACATATTCCATGCTAAACTATCGTACGGCACTTGAAAATTTACCACTCGTATCTTGGCTTGAATCAATGCCGCAATATCCGCCGTATTGCAAATGTAAATGTGGTGGTTTATAGTCGTGATCTAAGTCTTGCTCCCACGACTTTACATTTTACACCAGGTCATTGGCACATTCAATGATCATCAATTGATCATTTCTCGTACACGTGCATTTGTTGCACTTGTAATGCCTATCTTCATGTCATAATAATGAACGGGGCGAAAGAGTATTTTCACTACCTATGTTTCGGTCAATAATATTATGAATGCTAACGTACAACCACTATGTGAATACACGTACTAATATGGACGGTAAGAATTCATGCTTGCCCTCGTCCCTGAATGAGGACCGTGGCCTATGTAAGCCAGACAGAATATGGAATAATCTGTGGTGGGCAGGGGACACATTCTTCCAAATAGCCCCAGTAATCCCTATTCCTATGGACAATGCCCCGGCCATCATTTATGAACAGCGTGGCTCCACATAAACACACTCTGAGTATCAAATGTCCTGAAGAGACTTCTGACGCATAACTATTCTCAATAAAAATTCTGACCAATCACAGGCTGTTAATCTCAGGATGTGAATGATGTCAAGTGATCAATCCAACCATTGCTAAAGATTTACAGACTGTCAGTTTGCACTTTTCTATGCTTATAAAACACAAATAGAAGTACACGTATCTATCCTGCTAGTTTGAAGAGTCTACGTATTAAAACAGGATACAAAGGTTACATTAAGAATTAGGTCACTTAAATTAATAAATTTGATAATCCAATCTCTGGTAAAACATTTCAGGGGTCCATTTGACATCTGATACTCAGAGTACAGAAACAGCTTTATTAATTAAAAAGATCTATGAAATTAGCAAAAATGCACGTATGTATACATGCAGACGGTTGTAAAGAAAGTCTTATGTTTTTAAATCATATTATTTGTTTTTATTTCTTTAAACTATGCTCAAAATTTATCCAAACGAAATAATAAAATCTTAAAATGTCCAAAATAATTGTCAAACGTTTTCAACTTCTGTCCTCTACAGAATATACAATGTAACTTACAAGTAACACATCAGTATTATTCACACATGTTTTCAAATGAAGTAAACGGTCCCCTTGTTGTAAACTTTTAATGGATATTTTAGTGCCTAATTTGCGAGCCTTTTGAGATCCCCCTACCCTATAATCCCCATAATCATGTATTTAAGTTTTGCACAATGAATATTTCAGTAGGCACACTAAGGATGTGATGGAGACATTTTAGCTATTAGGGCCTCTACGCAACACCACTGTTTTCTTACCTTTACCCCTTGTTGCCTTGAGAAGAGCTCCTTGCTGACAGGACCCATATGTGGGAAGAAACATCATGCTGCCACCAGGGTCATTAGAGAGGGGGACACACTTATCAACACGACCCGCGGGGCTGGGTTTCGACCGGCCTGTTTGTTTTACAAACAGCCAATTTTAACAAGTCAACACGTTTTAGGTTCTTGTATTAGCATGTGAGTAAGGTCATTGCAGGCAGGTGAATGTCTTGTTCATGGTCAGAAAACATCTAATATAACAAAGAGAAAAAACGACCATGTTTTGCACCATTCATTATAGAGTAATTAAGTAACATAATCTATTCACTTGATACGCACATTGTATACAGGGCCTTCTGACAGCGTTGTTTTAGTACGGCACAAAGAACCTTGAACCTTGTTGGCATAAGTGATTGTAATTTAGAAAGGAAGCACCCTATATCATATAGGCTGATGGTGCACCAGATGCATTTTCAGCAGCCATTGATATTCAGGATGGAAGCTAGTTGTTGACATTACATTTTTAACATGATTATCATCATTTATTATGAAATATTATTACACGTGTACATATGTCTGAGCTGTTTAAATTGTTGATGAAGAGTCGGTACGGTTTGGTATTTGTGCATACTCAGCCAATTTATAGTGTGACCGAATGGAAATGGAGCAAACAGTAAAATCATATACATCACATACACCTTGTATCATTTGCGCTTGATCTCATTCAATCTTAATTGGTATATGAAACAGAATGACAAATCCCAATCTCTCAGAAAGTCAACAAACATAAATTTCATCCGTTGATGTTGGGTTTAAGTAGCAGAAACCCCTAGAGGATGTGCTACAGAAGGTCGTCATCGTTCATAACATTATATAATCCATGTTGATGTACGACACCACTCACATGGCGACGCACTTCCGTGTACATCATGATCACGTGGGCGTTGTGTGATTTATTAGGTCTCGCACTGATCTCATGCTCTCGGTGTCAAGGTCACGCACGCGCACATCAGTCACAGTGTGTCTTGAACGCGTTAACTGGATGTTCCACGCACATCCATTATTGCAGCTCATATCAGTCATGTACATTGCCATGTGACATTCCAATGCTGATGAATTCAAATTCAACAAATTGATGATGCGATGCCAACTGGCGATATAATGGGCTAGGGTGGGGATGACATTTGATATTATGTTCTCACTTAATACATTTTGCGAACGTGGAGGTGCCACCGGAATTGGTCACAATTTCACCCCTAAAATCAGCACATCATGACCCAAATAGCTAAAATGAGCACTCCTTTGACGTCTTAATGATGCCATTGACGACAATATGGTTGCCATCATCTCCAACTTTTGTTATGAAATTCCCAATATATAGCCAACGGGATCATTTTTAGCACCAAAAACACAAATTTCCACTGCTACCCAGTACCACAACCAATATACCGTAGTCGGATGGTGTCTAGTTAAGGATCGCTACCACTGTGTTCGACGCAAACTTTAAGCCTTATGTTTTGCGAAAAGTTTAGCACATTTCACCCAAGATATCAAATGTCTGGTGAAGCCCCCCGTAACCCCCCCCCCCCCGGGTTCCCACAGATTCTTTCCAATGGCCCTTTCAGTGGGCAAAATGGTATATGTTTCTGCCTATGAAGCACGTTATTCTCTCATTATAAGATGTATTTATAGTGAAACGTTGTTTGATACAGAAGGCGTACACCTGGATTCAGTTTTTGTAGAGCCCCCTGTGGACATTTGTATCAAGCAATCCCTGGAAACAACCAATGAGTACGAAACGTGATATGTTGATGAGTGTAAAATAGTCATTAGAAATGAAGTGGAAATATGGCATGCATGCTATGGGCAACATGTTGTTCGTCTACATTGTTTTTACAACTGTGTAAAAAGTATATGGCAATGGATTATATATTAGAGAACTTTCCATTTGCCAAATGTCATTAGGGGCATACCAATTGTCTTTGCCTTGCCGTTTGGCTCATGAATATCAATTTCTAAAGTATAAAGAATTGAAGTCCTCGCGCGTGCTGTGTGGCGTAGAAAATTAACATGACCTGGTGCTGGACAAAATGCACGATTCATAGCCATGCTGGTTTACACTGACGCGATGCCATTATGATTTTACATAAACCATCGTCGGTTTTCACGGGTTGATCATTCACACTGCTTTTACAAGTCCTTGATCATATCTATATACTGCGTATATAGCCATGAGATATGACGATGAAAACTAATTTGTCAAACATAAATCTAGAGAAAATATATCATTAAAGCGAAAAGATAATTGTTTTTGAGTGGTGTAGTTTGATACGTATCAGATTTATTCACCACCTGATGGTTATAGCTTCCTTCCAACAAAAGCGAGGCTACCATTTGATGATTTCCCAAATGAAGCATTCGAAGTTGTTGCGAAATGTTAGAATGACGGCATGTATACATTTCACATCTCACTGTAATGACATAGATCATTAATGAAAAGCGCATTGCATTACATTTACAAAATTCTAAAACCACCTGTTTCTGAAGACTACACGTGGCCGATTTTTTACAAAGTCACTACTGTCTACGCTTGCACAAAAGAGAATGTGTCAGATTAGCAACAATGAGAGAGTGTGGTACCGAGAATGGATGGGTAAGAATGATACTCCATCATGTTACAAACAGTGGCGCAGTGATGAAGAAATGTAGGCATAACTTGACAACACTGGAGCTGGTATCCACAATAGCAGAAACAGATAAGAGCTCTTATCTATTTCTGATAATAGTATATGTGTATAGCATCTGTGCATAGCTGTTCAAATAAATTGTAACTAAATTTGATAAGTGTAAAGTATTTCAAGCCAACATTATATTAGTAAGGCTGCAACTATTTAAATATCTGGAGTGAAGGTTAAGCAATATGGTGAAGCCGTTAAACAGTGGTATCTTATTTCTGAACTTAAATGTAATTCAATATCACTGGACTAAATACGCCCAATGTATATAAAGTGTGAAACTGTGAAAATGTTGGTCCATACAATGATGGCCAGTGTGAGCTAAGTACAGACAAGTGCACAAAGGTAGCTCATCTAGCCTTCGTGGCATATGCATAATTGACTAATCTTCGTCAGTCTTATTCTGACCTGACTTATGACCATAATTGGCGAGTAATTACGGTGTGTGCTGAAGTCATCAGCCGGTTTCGTGGAGTCAAGGTATTCAGCGAGCCCTTCCAAGTGCGCTAAATGGTATCATTAAAAACAGCATGCTGCGTAATGATATAGACATGCTTTTGTAAGTTTTCTATACACACAAATGTGATAAAGTAATGTATCATTACGTATGTTATCATCTCTCCATCCAAGCTCATCCGGGATTTTGCTCGTGTTTTTCTCATAAATCATGCTGCGTGGTATCTGAGTGATCGGCACCATCCAAACAATACAACAACTGACCTGTACAAGCCCAGTGTTCTCTCCAGGTAAATGATGGATTGGGTTGTGACTGATGACTTCTTACACACTCGTGCGTTGTTAGTACATATTACATATGTATGTTTTTTTATTTTGTCTGCACACACGAAATGTGTCATGATTTCAATACAAAATAATTTCATTAACTTTGCAACTTTGCAGTAAGTCACATGGGTAATTTAAACACAGAGTAGAATGGTACAATCGCAATCACAATGTACAAATGATTGTCAGATTTGTGTCACTAATTGATTTGCTGTCAAGTTGAATTAAGTTTACATTTTTATAGTAGGTTACGTCTACCTATTATGTAACACCAATTGACAATATCTCCCGAATAGCAAACAGAGGAAGAAATCTGCTAAAGACGCAACAGTATATTAATGAATAATTAACATTGCTGGCATAGAACAAGACCAAAAAAGTCTGCAGTACCGTTAAAATGGGGTAAACAGTGTATTTTGAAGTTCATTAACTATAAGATTTTGTCACACCGAAATTAAAATTGTATGTTTATTGTCCATTAGAGAAAGTCAGATGAAATCTTATAGACACTAATTGTGACATTTGGTAATGAACAAATATTAACGAAGACAAATTATATGTCTGACAATTGGTTGTATAATTTGTTATCTTGTATTTATGACCAATGTAGTGGATAATTGCAAGTGAAATCTAATTCATTCCAACTATAGGGCACTTGTTTGGCATTATCCCGCGTATTCTTAACTTATAAATGTGTGGATATTATTTGTAAACTTGGCAATTGGACGACTATTTTGAAAATTGCCTAAAAATCAGCTTTCCCAGTCGCAAGATCATAGGCAATTAGTTTCCTTTTTCATGCGACCTAACACTGGACTAAAACATTATGCCGTGTCGAGAAGACTGTGGTTGTTGCACGCACCCGTCTTGGTCTTGTCCACCCCATATCCAGCCGGGTTTATGTGGAAACTTACACACACTTCTCATTCGCGTGAATCCAGCCAGAGGCAAAGGACGAGGCAAAACACGTTCCAACAACAACAAACGCAACAACAACAAACAACAAACAACAACAACAACAACAACAAATTCAACAACGGCAACAACAACAACAACAACAACAACAACAACAACAACGACGACGACAACAACAACAACGGCAACAACAACAGCAAATAACAAAACAACAACAACAAAACAACAACAACAAATGTAACAACAACATCTATGTCAAAAAATGCATTGTGGTAGTGGACAATTTTTTGCATTTTACATTCTCATTCGTGAATCGCTAGCCGGGCAAAGGACGTTCCAGCAAACAAAACAACAACAACAACAACAACAACAACAACAACAACAACAACAACAACAACAACAACAGCAACAACAACAACAACAACAACAACAACAACAACAACAACAACAACAGCAAATATAAATTTTTGTTCAACAACAATCGCTAGCCGAGCAAACAACAACAACAGCAACAGCAACAACAACAACAACAACAACAACAACAACAGCAACAGCATAGCAACATTCAACAACAACAACAACAACAACAACAACAACAACAACAACAACAACAACAACAACAACAACAACAACAACAACAACAACAACAACAACAACAACAACAACAACAACAACAACAACAACAACAACAACAACACACAAATACAACACACAAATACAAACAACAACAACAACACACACGACCGTGGTCTACACCATTCAAAATGCATTGTGGTAGTGGACCCGATTTTATTTTTGTTTTTTGTTTTCTTATTTTATTTTTGGTTCTATTTTTTCAGAAAGTGGAACTTTAGAGAATTTCATGGGGTGGAATAAACGTTCATATCACTTAATAAGTTACAAATTATCCATGTCAAGTTACTATAGATAGGTTGTGCTTTGTGTTCCATCAAGATTTAGCCACATAACGTTTACTTGATTTTTAACCAATCATATCAGAGATGCACACCAAATATATATGACGAACAGTACCACGACATATTAAATTCATTTGCTTCTTCTTAATGCCTAAAAAACTTGGTGCAATTATTAGGGCTATTCTTAGATTTCATTTGGTGCCCACTGTAATTATGAGATTGTTTAAAAATACCATACAAATATTCGTTGCGGCAATGCGGCATGTCGATGAATATGCGCGTAAACAAAAATACGCCAAAGTGGCAATCCACGTGCCCTTTTCCTACGTAATGGTGAATCATATCTTAACCCGGTTGCCACGGTTATTAGTGTTCACTAATTAGACAGGAAATCCAGGAAGGGGAAATTAGAATGCGTTGATAATCGGAATGGAATCCAAATTTGTTGATATATAGCGTTTCAACACAAATTAGTAAGTGTAAAAAGCTTTTAACATCTCATAAGCAGACATACAGCTGACGGTCGTTTTGATTATACACGCATCCGGGATACACAGCGCTTAAACGTTGTCGTCCATAGATACCACGTACACGCGTTTCTAGGTTCACATTTACCAAGTTGGCGTGAGGGCCCGTGACACCGGTGTCGAGTGCAGTGACAAATACGACGTGGAGAAACAGCAGGTGCACTGTGGGAACAATCTGAACTTTAGGATTCAGTGGTTAGCATTCGTCATTCAGTAAATCGTCTGCTGCAGACAAGTTGTTAGTTGCGCAGGCGCGTGCTGTTGTTGATGAGAACAATGTGGCCTTGCGGGACTCGATAGGATGATGAGTTTTACTTGCTGAAAAGTGGGTTCTGCTGGGAACAGTGCTAGTTAATTGCAAGATAATTTTTATTTCTGAAAGCCCAGGAGATGAGAATGAAATGAATACCATGCGTTTGCAATATATGCGTATTGTGGGTGACAATGGGATATGTATGAGGCCCGGAACGAACAAAGTCCACCAGGACCTCATGTCTCATTCACCTTTTGAATGTTGCTAATGGGACATCCCAACTACTGCCAAGTATATATTGGTGTGTGGGACATGAGTTGGAATAATGAATATTCATTAAAAGCCGGGGTGTTGGAATTCCATTTGTTAGACTTCAGCAATAGCTTATAACTTTCCCTAAGCAAATATATTCCGCTAGCAAAGTATCACAATTGACATTACATTTGAAGTAAATTTTAATCGACCGCTTATATATGTACATATATAGGCTAATCACTTCCGTTTAAATTCTATTATAAAAAAGAAGGGGCGTGGCTGGGGATTCTGTGGTGACCTACATTTTAGCATGGTCAGCCGGATGTTGAAATGACGAATAGAATAAGATGCCCTCAGGAACGCAAAGTGGACGAGCATGGTATTTTGTAGCAAACCAACCATGACGAACAGGTTTATTTCTAGATGAACTCGTATCCTACCAGATCTGTCATTGTGCCTCACTTTGGTTGCTATTAAACACATGAAATTCCATTAGTAAAATAGCTTATGGTTTTAGCTCTCTGTCAGTGGTGATAAATGACGTGATACGGCATATCATGCAGAATTAGCTCGTGGGTTTGGCTGCAATGGATTCTTAATCCACAGAGGCTTCTTTCTACGGGTTCCGACCTAGTGATTATATCTAGTGGGTGACATTGACTAATTGCACTGCCCATAAGTTCAAGTTCAGGGAAACCTATAGACGTTAAAGTCGCGGTGTAGATGTGGCGTAAAGCTTATTTCCTTGACTGGCTAGGCGGCTGGCTGGCTGGCTGGCTGGCTGGTTTTGCAGTCATATCAGCGGAGGATGGTCTCCATTTTCTAAGCCAGTATTTCTATATTTAATGCGCATGTACATAGTGACAATTGTTCAATGTATACGAGTGTGAATGAATTACTTCACGATTCTACCCAGCATTAAACTTATACAGGACTAGCGTCATTTCATTATCAGTAAATTTGACTGAATATCGGTCTAGACATTAATTATCAGTTAATTATGCACATGACATCGAGGTTGAAAGAATCGTGTACGTATGAATGGAATGACAATAATACTTCTCGAGGACTAATGAGATCAGTTAGCTGTCTGCAGCTGCAGAGGAAAGAAAGCCGGTAATATCACATTTGAACATACGGTTCAAAGAAGAACAGAAGAGCTAGAACATTCATTAAGACTGTCATCGGGTGTGCACCCATTTGTATTGTGATTAATCGATGCGTGTGTGTGCCACGGGTTAATGAGAACTCAAGTCTAGTTTCCTGATGATGTTTTCGTCATTTTGACCGTGTCTTGCCGTGCACGCGATCCGCGTTCATCTTTATGTCCTCCAAGCACACATGGAAATTTTTGCGTGGATAGGTCCATATGAAAATAACATAGCAAGTGTGTGTTTTTTCTTCTAATTATTATTACTATCATTAAACACATTATCTGTTGTAAATATACCAATAGATTATTCACAGTTAACAATATCAAATGAAATTGTTGCTTTTTATGATCTGCAGAAATTGCTATAATGATAACAGAGCATTATCGTGGGCATCGTCTATATATCTCGGTTTTAACGGGGGTATCTCAATAATTCCTAGGTACCGTGATCAAGCCGTACCCGAAGAAACAATACCCATAATCAAACCGTGCCCATATATATCTTTTAAATGCTGCCTGTACCCAACAAACGCCATTTGATATTTCAGTTTGGGTACACGCAGTTTGTGTACACGCACATCAGAAATAGAGAGACTTACCTGTACCAAGTCCGTTACAGGGCTCTGTTGTAAGTGCTCATTTTCCTCCTAAATGGATGGTGCCAGAAATGCGGAGACCTATTCAGCACACTCTCACACACCCACGATCATCAGGCACTGCTTTACTAGCTGCCCCCACCCACTCGCTGGTGTGTAATATAAACAAAGCACAACCCTAAAAGCTAGTTCTAATGGCGTATAGAGATTGAAATCTGTCTTTGAAATTTAAGTCTTTACAGTCATTTACATTTCCACAAACAACTTTCAGCTTCTTCTTTTTTGATGAAATATACCTTTACCGAGTGTAATGCGTCGAAATTAATTTTCGACGGAGATGAATGTTTGCTACATTAACAGTTTAATTAAACAATTGATGTGTTTTAGCCAAAAAATCCATTGGGCTTAATTTTGAAATATACATTCCTCCATTCCATGTGCTTATCTGTTTTCATGAATATCAATCTATGCAGCTGATGAATATTCTTTCTAATTGGCAATGCGGCTTGCTGCATCCTTAATTCTATTTGTACCGTGTGAAGACCTTGCTTTAATTTAATCTGATTGGACACTAGGCATCTAATTATTGAGTAGTGTTCAAAATAGGACCCTGAACGATTCCCTTGAGCTTTATTAACTAAGCTTTGTATGCAAATCGTTCGTTAGATCAGGTTCACGATTGTTTTATGGCTGGGATAAACATGTTACTTGTTAGGTTCACCAGATTTTCAACAATGTCCATTTTATTTAACCAGTTCAATGTGCTTCTGTAATTAATAATTCTTTTTTTTTCACGAAAGATGAGATCACTAATTATCCATGATTCATTTACAAATATGATTATGAGTTATCAGTGGCATTTCTACCACATTGTATGATAGTATTTTACTATATGATAAGTCTATACTTTATTCAATCGTTCGGGAACAGTTTTCTTTTGTAGTGTTAATAAATCTTAACACATCCATTTAATAATAGATTCATTGCATTTCGTTTTTATATAGATTGATAAACTATTTTTGAGAAACCATTTTAAATCAATATCTTATTATTTTCGGACATCTTTCCATGTCCATCGTCTGAGACTTCCTTCTGTCATGATCGTCACTGGGTGAAGGAAAATATGAACAGAGATGGCGGAGCATCCCAGCTACATGTATCCCACGCCCATAATTACTGAGAATTAGGGCAGCCTAAGACCACAGCACAATCTCTCCCACCCCAACCCCACCCCCTCCGAACAAAAAAAAACAAAAAAACCCAAAAAAAACACAAAAACAACAACAACAACAACAACAACAACAAAAACGCTGACAGATATCCATCAATGTCACGTGCTGCCACCTAGTGACAGAAGAAAGTCTAGGACGACGGACATGTAAAGATGTCCGAAAATATTAAGTAAAAGAGTGAAAAAAAGTAATGTATTTTTACAAAATCAGTCAATCAGTCTATATAAACAAATTCAAATAATTTAGGTTTTCCTTTGTTCTGCTACTATATGAAAGGTATACGTTGTTTAACACTCCTCTCTTTTACAACTCTAATTTATTGCAGCTTTTACTCTGGCTTTGGCTTTAGCTTAACACTACTTTACGTTGCATATTTTCCTTTGAAGTTTGACATATTTTGTGAACTCTAACCTCACATAGATTTCACCACGTGCCCATTCCATGCATTCACGAAACAGGAAAACAATGACTACGTTAATACCCATAAGTAACGAAGTGGGTTTTTTATAATTCAATCATGGCATATTTCTAGTCCACATATTTATATGATAATGATACTATGATTTGTATTTTCACGAGATTGATATATTAGCAACAGATATATCAGATTATGTTCAATATCAGTGATAGGTCTAGCTTTGTGGTGAGTCAAACCTGTGACAAAACCACACTACCAACTTCAAAATGGTAATACATCAAAATCTTCATTATATTCAGGCAATTGTGATAGTTGACTAATATAAACTCTTTACGAAGAACGTGTTTGCACTCTATATCATATCGGCTGGTGGCACATTTAGCAGGCCTGATACTCAGGGTGGTGCTTGGTGACCATGGCTAACATAACAATTCAAAGGTGGATCCCAGCAATGCTGGCCGTGTGAAGAAACAAATGCATCAATGTAGGCTGATGTCTGAATACTTTGCTCATGGTGTAGTCTCCTGGTGAGTCAGGCTTTAAAGTCTGTCATGTGTGCTGTACCCGAAGGCGACTCGTTACCAGGTGGTCGTGGCTTCAATTACAAATGTGTCTAGTGGTGAGTGTTGAGCAAACCCAGCCCTAGATCTAAATAGCTACATACTGCTCCGGTGTACCTATGCATTAAATGCATAAAGCTCAGGCGAACATGTACTAATGAAGCTTAATGTGCTCTTCAGGTAAATGAGAACAATATAGACAATATAGAGTGACGAGGATTGTCAGCTACGCAACCCATTGTCGTATATATATGTCGAGCTTATTATCAATTTCAAAGATACTATTTTGTTTCAATGTTACTACCCTGTAGTATTACTGTCCGGCTTTTATTTCTGATAATTCTTCTATTCGTATTTTGGACATTGCGTTGTGTAGACTGGACAGTGCCAGTGTGGACTAAGCGACGAACCAAGCTTTCTGGTATTGCTGCTGGAAGCGTAGTCGGTCTTATTAGCATTGTCTGTATTGTTATATTAGTAATTAGGCACCTGGGAAGATGCAAGAAGCCTGGTGAGGGGCAGGAAAAGCAAAAACTTACTAAAGTGGAAACAGGTATAGACTAACAGAATAAGATTATTGATTATATTCTTCACCATATTTTTGTTTAACACATTTTCTTCAAAAACTTTTCAAATATGAACTATTTATTTCCAACGTGAGTAGCAATAATGATAGTAATAACATGATACATAATAATATCTAAATTAAATGATAGTGATGGTGATAGCATCATTCCATTTCAAATCCTTGTATTTCACTTTTCCAGTGTTGATATTTTTCGTAGTGTCGTTTGCTTTGTCTGAAATGTTAAAACATATTGTACAAACGGGAAAGCGAATTAAACTGTTAGATGAAAGATATTAAATATATTTTTAGGTCTTCTAAAATTTCCCTCCCAGGTGTAAAAAATTGCTTTACCCCAACCAAACAGCCTGTTCATTTTAGTCATCTTTACTTAATGCAGGCATATTTGCCGAGGCCAAGGCCCCTTGCACAATCCTAAACGAACTGCCTGCGATAGACATGAATAGCATCAGGCTTTCAGCACATCGCACACATGCATGCAATCAGGCAGTGTAGAGCAGTCTGCCAGTAGAAAAATGACTTTTTCTTTGTCAGTTATATGTTACAAAGTTTGGGGTGGAGGGCGAAACAAGTTTGGTGTGGTCTACTGACGATCTAGTGTCTGAATCCAGTGGAAACATGCTCTCATGTTCAATGTATTTCATACTTATAGGCGCAGGGTCAGTTTGAAGACAAAGATAAAACATCAGTGGTCACTCTAAGCCATATGATAAGCACTTTTGTTATTTTATCTAAGTGCTGGTTAAGGTTAAGATGTCAACATAATATTGAGTGAAGGGTAAAAAGGCCCTTTCATTGAAAAAAACAAACAAAAAACAACAACAACAAACCCAGGTGTACTTTACACTAGAATTACATAGATCTATATTTGCATGTAGCAAATTCCCTTTTGTTGTATCAACCAGTCCTTGTCATATATCATAACATTTCTTATACATGACATCCCTGACACTATGAAACTGAAGACATTTATCATATATATTAGATAGTTACATTATTACTTTCAAAAGCATATTGCATTTTGATAAAAAAGATTTTGAGGGTCCGTGGTGGTAGAGGAAGGGTAAAAAGAAAGAAAAGATTAATGTACTCATTAGTATATGTTGTACAAATATACATTAGATTTATTTACCTATATATTTCAAACACGCCATTAAAGTACTGAGCATTCATTTTCACCAGCCGATACTTAGCTAATTTAACAAAATGTAAAGCGGGAATATGCTTTACGAACCGTCTATATAGTGTACTGTTTATAAAGACAATGTATTTATCAGATCATGGAGATTATTGATTATGGAGATCACCCCCAGGGGAGTAATTATCCGTGGGGGGGGGGGGAGCTATGTCTAGAGATTCTGAAGACGAGTCCGATGAGAGTGACACTTTTCATACCCGTGCTATGTCCAGACACTTTGTCAATCCGTACGGGGCTGTGGGTGAGCCTGTTCCACGCTCTAATGGCCAGGATGCTACCTTGCCTCCTCATTAAGTGGGTATATCTCAACAACACGGGGCCGTGGGTGAGGCTAGTGGAGGCTCTGATGAGCCGCATGAGCTCCTGTCCTGTTTAGAGGATATTTAATATTGGAGGCTTTGATGGCGACCACGCTCTCCTGTCCTCGCCGCCTCCTTACCCTATAGTGGAAACATCCGAACAGGCATCTTATATTATGATAGTAATGAGTATGGGTACGAGTATGTTACAGGGTATTCACGAGTTATTGTGGAGACAGCCTGAGATTAGCAGTAATTTTGACCTGCAGTCCCTTTCGAGTTCCATGTGTCATTTGAACTTCAGCAATCCTCATGGGGCTGTGGGTGATGACCATCATGATATCTCGTCCATGTCTCCCCCTCCTGGACCGATAATTCAAGATGTACTAGGTATGGGTGAAATGTCACCTTTCGAAGAACTCTGTGTTGACGTCGCCATTTAGGACATGTATTTGCATAGAGATTCGAGAGTCATTTTGACATAAGTAACATATATTTTTTCTCATTACACAAGTCATTAAGACATTTTTAATTGCTCTAAATGTCAACATGGCATGAAAATATAAATATAAAGTGGTGGTATTTGTGGCAGATTTGGAGAATTTGTGAAGAATAATTCATATGTATCATTGCTTATAAAATAAGAGAAAAATAGCGGCAATGAAGCAATATCTATGACTTTTTCAAAGAACCATATATGTCCAAAGGATGCGTAGAAAAATAAATGTCATGATGGTATTTTTTTTTTAAGTGTCGTATATATGTTAAAGTGACCTATGAAAACAGAAAAAAATAATTGTCATGAAGCGATGTCTATGACATTTTCATGGTCATGTATGTCAACAAGATCCATGAGCCCAGTGGATTACATATCATGTATGTGAATATATTCGTTTCTCCACGTGAAACACAATGCAATCATATCATGATATGCCGTGCAGGTACACAAAATATTTGGAACGTCAGCGCTAAAAATCGAACCCTTTAACTAAATTATTCCATTTATGACATGTATTTGAGAGGAAAAAAATGCTCAAATGTTCGTGGTTTTGTTATTGATACACCACGGTTTGTCATAACAGAAATGAGTATTTCTTTGTGAAAATACACTTCAAAAGTCAAAGTTTCCTGATCGGTTTGTGTCTAGTCCGATGATAAGACAATCTCACCGCGTAGCTCAATTTTTTGGCACCAGTATGGAATGTGTAGGAATGTGTAAATTGCTAAAAAAAACTTCTAACAACTGACAATCAAACAGGCATAATATCTTGATACTTCAAATATAGAGGCTGCAGACCAGTCTGAAGAGGCTCCCAAGCCGTGGGGAGAGCTATGTGTAGACTTTTCTCAGACAAAAACATGTCAGAGTGTCCGCTTCCTCAACGAATCATCCCACTTCTTTCTTCGCAGAGTAACGTGGACACTCTTTCTGTTACTCACCACAGCGGCTTTCATGTACCTCATGATCACCAAGCTAATGTTCTTCTTTGAATACAACAAGGTGGTGGAAGTCGCAATTGTGTACAACACCTCGATGAAGTTTTCCGCAGTGACCGTATGTAATGAGAACCCTTTACAACTGACCGCACTCAGTGACCTGTCTATGGTGGACACCATCAGAGGTGTCAGGATGAGGCTTGAAAACAACAACGTTGAAATCGAGGAGGAACGGATGGAAAACAGACTCTTTATTCTTGACACAAACATTTGCTTCAAAATATATCAAAATCTAAAATATCCCAAGATACGTTTGCAGAGATGTATGCCTTGATTTCTATGATTCGCAATGCATAGGTATTTTCTATAACAGAGACTTAAGACGGTGCATCATGTCATCATATACACCCAATACGACCAATACAACGGTGTGTGATCAGCAGTTCACGTGGAAGTTCTATACAAAGAAAGGAGTTATACAACAATATGAGGTTGTATGTACATTTGAAAATAACAATTGTGAATATCTTGTGGATAGCACAAGTGAAGCATTTCCAAATAAATTTACTGTATTCTCTACCATCATAATTATTTGATTACAGAAATACTAATGGTTATTTTAGTGTGAAAGATGTTTCTTTGAATTCATTTTCTGAACAAGTGTTAGCATTTTCAAATGTTCCAGACAATGATATATGTAAAGGGATAATATCAACACTTAAATGTAACAGGAATGTGTCTTGAATTGTTCTATACAATATTTAGTAAAGCATATAAATATTCTAAAAAGTTTACCATACATCTTATTGGGGAAAATTTAAACGCTATACCAATATTTGAGAGAGTCGCATCAGAATGTGACTTTTCCCTCCAAATGGCACCGTAGCACGTGGAATGTTTATTGTTGTTCATATGGTTTATAAAAAAATCGGGTCACATGGCTACAGATAAAATGGATTAGTGATTTTAACTATAATTCGATTCGTCAAAAAATGGAGTTAGATTATTAATCCCTACGTTATATCTATAGAGCAATGTGTAAAAATTGCTGATTGCATTATGATCAGAACCTTTAATTAAAACAATTAATGTCAGTTATATTAAAAACTATGTTAGTTCAATAAAATTATTACATTTTATTACAAAAATAAGATTTTAACCAGAATTTGGAACCATATTGGAATAAACATTGATTTGTATTGTATATTTAATAAACATAGAAGATTATTTTAACACCACTAAAAATACATTAAAAAATCAAATACATTAAAGACATACATAGATCCTTGGACTAAAAATATTCTGGATAATAAGCTCGTCTCTACAAAAAAGAAATCTATATATATAGCAAGAAACCTAATACAAATGGCTTTGAAATGCATGAGATCTGTAATGAATATCTATGTCAATGTCTGTATGCATAAATAACATAATGAACGAAGAAGCATTATCAAATAAACTTGAAACAGAGTTGGATAATGAATGTAAAAGTTTTAAGATTGATAACCTTTCACCAAGCAAGATTAAAACGGAAAATAATGAAACCACGCCTTATGTCTCTGACAGTTATCCATCTGTCACTGTGAAAATAGAATGTGATGAAACAAGCCATGAGGACATATTTTTAACAGCAAACCAGATAAAGGTAGAGCATGAAGAAGACGAGAAGATATGTCTTGACCGTTTTTCACCAGGTCCAGAGCTTTCAAAAAGAAAACGTGAAAATGAAACGAGTAATCCTAATCACACACCTGATAAAATAAAGTATGATAAAAATGATGACACCACTCACATGTGTATGAAATGTGGAAAATATTTCAGCTGTAAAAGTGCATTAAACTCACACTTGCGAATTCACACTGGAGAGAAACACTATGTGTGCTATATTTGTCAGAAGTCATTTCTTCGAAATGATGCCCTCAAAGCACATTTGAGAGTGCACAGTGGTCAGAAGCCATTTCAATGTTCTCAGTGTGGAAAATCTTTCAGGACTAGTTCAAACCTAACAACTCATATGAAGATACATATAGAAGATAAACCACATAAGTGCAATGTGTGTGGCAAATCATTTTGCGATAGTTCATTTCTAGCAAAGCACATGAAGATACATACTCAAGATAAACCTTATCAATGTACTGTTTGCAGCAGAGCATTTGCAGCAAATTGTGATCTTACCATACATATGAGAATTCATACAGGAGAGAAACCGTATCAATGCTCAGTATGTAGTAAGACATTTAGCACACAATCAAGTGTAACACTTCATATGCCAGTGCATACTGGTAAAAAGCCATTTGATTGCAATATTTGTGGACAAGCATATGCTCAACGAGGTCATCTGAAAGAGCACTTGAGAGTTCATACTGGAGAGAAACCATATCAGTGTAAAGTGTGTGACAAATCATTTAGTTTCAGTAAAAATCTGAAACAACATGCTAGAGTCCATACTGGTGAGAAACCTTATGAATGTAGAGTATGTCAGAAATCATTTACTCAGAAAGGAACTCTTAATATACATATGAAGATACATAGTGGAGAAAAGGCATATCAGTGCACAGTGTGTGGGAAGTCATTTACTGCAAATGGATACCTGGCCCAGCACATGAAGACACATGTTGGAGAGAAACCATATCAGTGCAGTTATTGTGATCTGTCATTTACACTCAAGGGGAATTTGTCGAGACATTTGAGGATGCATACCGGAGACAAGCCTTACCAGTGCAATGTATGTGAACAATCTTATTCTCGCAGTGATGATTTGAAAAAGCACATGGAAATGCATATTGAAGGCAAACCTTCAAACTAATTGATATTAGTTTACCTTATCATGGGTGATTCACCGAGAATGTTTTTCTGTGTATCTTTTATTAGGAATATGGGTACTGAACTTATGTGTAACAATAAGCATATTTTATTGTACTTTTTGTACAACTCTGCATATGATCACTTACACATCTTCTTCTGACTAGTCACTAATGGATAGAGCAAGTTCTAAGCTTCAAAATTATATATAAAACATATTTCTAGTAGGTGGAATATTAAACAACAAAATTGATATCTATGGAAAGAAATAGCTTTTTCCTGGTGAAACAAATGGATGTCTATTGTTTGCACCTACGGCTGTTGGCTTTTGGTGCCTTTTGGACAGTTGCATCCACAACGTGGGTCTGCTAGTCACCAATATTTGTTTTGATGTTATTTTTTTCTTAAAATCAATCTCATTACATGTAATTTGTAATATAGACATTATTTTGTGTAATGAATAAATTTACTCACCTTTGTTTGGGCTTCATGTCATATGTCTATATATATATGTGTGTGTGTACATTATTCATGCCCCCCGAAACAATTTCAGCCCTCCCCCTACCCCCAGATAATCACTACTGTCCCTAAAAGTGCACCCCAGTTTTCAATCCGCCCGCCCCCCTCCATTTTCTGGTGTCTACCCACGGCAGATCTAGGATTTTGGAATGTTGGTGGGGCATTATTTTATGGGTTTCATACTCCCAGAGGTTTGCAAAGATTTAACAAATCCCATGACAATGAAATTTTGGTGGTGAAAAGCAAGGGGGCTTTTCCCAAGCCCCCCCCCCACACACACACTCAATGTATCTGCTTAGGGGAAGGGGGTTATAAAGGTCGAGATGCCACAA